>JAJJWW010001405.1:0-19541 GCA_023531295.1 Papaver armeniacum
CATCATTCAATTAACCTACGAACAAAGCATCACAAATTCTTCTAATCGGATATCCAAGTATGCTTATAAAGATTGAGTCGAAGAGTACTAATAGGCTACAAATGAAGAAGATTCAACCATTATTTTAATCTAAAAAAACAACACTAGTCTCGAGACCACAATTTATCTAATTATCAAGTTCAAAATACTAATTTAAAAGTGGCTCTTATGACCTTACATTTCTCCTCTTATCCTAATGCTAAACCGCGCATTTGAGTTCATGTAAAATGACTAGTCCAACTCGTAAACCGAGATCATCACTGAAACATTGTCTTCAAATTTACACACAACTCCCGGATGGATCATATCCATCATTTGACATCACCGAACACTTGAAAATCTAAATCCAAGACTTGGCCACACATTTTATATTCATTCATTCATTCATTACTATGATACCCGATTAACCGATCATTGTACATATATGTTTGGTCATTCAAACATGATTAAAAGATGCGGTCATTTACTACACTACTTATCATGCCACAACAATTATACTTATCATGATCAAAACAAAACAAATAATTGCTTACATCAGTATGAATCCCTACATCCAGAAAGTCATTGAGCCCACTGTGATGTTTTTCATACGGGACGGTTGTAAGTGAGCTGTCGTAGTCGAGCTAGCTCAATTATTCTTGGACTTCGACATGGTCGAGCTAGCTCAAATCCTAAATTACTACTGGATCTCGTGATATCTTTTTAGGTCCGAACTAGCATCTTGTAAGCATAATACACAAAACTATCCCCTAAAACTAAAATTGTATTATTTAGTAAAAAAACATTCACCAAAATCTTGAGTCTTGGCTATAGTAAAAACGAAACTAAGGCGGTGAACTACTATATAATTTAAGATATATGACATACCATCGGTCATCTTGTCCTCGATGTTGGAAACATCTTTATCATCATTCACACGATCATAACCATAATAAGCTTCCATGAACGAAGTCTGCTCAACCGTAGAGAGTTCACAATCCGAAAAAGCCAAGTAATTTGCTATCAAATTAATTCACACATTCATAATATTGGGCAAAAAGTTAGAATGTAACGCAGTCAATTCCCTCGGAACTATCTTTACCAATTAACAATCAATGCATGCTCATTACAAAGTCAATGCACATTATTAGAAAAGACATAACAAGTTAGCAGATGTTAACATGGTACTTTGAATGCGAGCTTTAAAGTACCGTGGCTTTCTTATTTGAAGTGTTTGAATCAAAACAAGATAATAAACATGAGAAGTGTAAGCTACCACGTGTAATCGGCCGACATAATTCGAAGTTCTTTAGCATTCCATTTCTTCCACTTCGGTTCCAAAACACCAAAGATTATCCATTCCTACACAAAAACATTCAAATTCATATCAAATTTTTTTAAAGAAGCCTCAAAAACCAATACTCCAACCCTTTGCGTAACTCGTAAAAATCAGCAAGGTGTTCATCATGTACAAACAACAAGAAAATTTGGATCATCAATAATTTTCAGGACCTAATTATGCAACATTGAAAAAGTATAGTTATTATTGCCTTGCAAATTTTGCCATAGCCAATGTATAGCTTTGATCGCACCATACCAAACACGTAGTACTAGTTTATTTATACCACTTTTGACTAAACAAATCTGCAAAAGAAAATAAAAAAAATCAGACTTGACGATTCAATGAATGGTGAGGGAATAGATTAGGTGATTCATTAAGCCATAAATGATGTACAATGGCAAAAAAAAATCGACTTGATTCATAAACCAAGTCCTCCACCAAAGACCACCAAAACGTAACAATAAACCAGGTATGAAATTGAAAGTTTGAAGTACAAGTATCACAAACAAACCAACACATGATCTATACATCTACAAAAACATGAAAGAGTAGATTTGGTAACTTACTACAAGAGATGAATTGCATGAACCTCGCCTTGGAGATTTGATAAGTGTGAAAGTAGTAGCAATATACCTTCCCAAAGAAGGTCACCAACAAAGATAGTCCGTAGCAACATAATGAACCATAGTACCTCAAAAGTGATTATATAAAAAAAATTAATATCCATAAGTTTGTACTCAATATGATAAGCATAAGCACATGAAGTATACTTACCAGGGGTTTGATATTCCCAGGGTGGCTACTACCGCTTCAATTTGACTGCTTATTACAATCAAATGCGCAACAAAATACTGCATGAGAACCCAAACCACAAACATCCATAAAGAAAAAGCGATTATATATATATTAATACTATAGGTTCACATGGATACATTATGATTCAAATTTTTTTAAGCACAATCAACAGAGTCTTACTTATGCACCTGTGCATAAGAATGCACTTCGAGATTCTTCCTTATGCACAATCGCATAAGAATCTACATGCTAGCATTCTAAGCACATGTACAAAAGTGTTCCAAAAAAAGCAAAAAAAAAGCACAATCGCCGAGAGTTTTCATTATGCACAAGCGCATAAGAATCTACATGTTAGCATGCACATCTACAAAAGTGTGAACATATATAACAAAAAAAGATAAAGCCATATATGTTTGTTAATAAAGTGATTATCGAGCATTATATACGATGGTGAGATATATCCAAAAAAGTAAGTCGGCCGTGATTTGACTAGTCATTTCTTGTGCACTTCTTCGGGATGAAGCACGTACCCACCAATTCCAACATCTTGAAAGGTTGAAACAAACGTGTTAGCTTTGATCTCGGTTTATTTGGGAGGAAAATTTTGTCCACCATCACCTTTCCAAGATTAGATGGTACAATACACCGTGACACATACGTCCCATGGCACCGGTGCACAGACCTACCAACAAATAACTTCATCATCAGGTTCAACAATGAACATGGAGGCATTTCATTACACCGCCATCGATGATTGATTGGTGAAGGTGGTTGAGCAGGTGAAGGTGTTTGAGCGGGTGAAGGTGTTTGAGCAGTGTAGGTGTTTGAGCAAGTGAATCATTCTCGAATAGGAGAAGCTGAGTGGCGTTGTGAACAACTGCTGTTGTTTGATGCAACAACCGACCACAGCATCGCAGTTTTGAATTTCCTTCACAATGTTACATACCGATCCTAAACCCGTGATCGAACCTCCACCTTGGTACTTAGCTCCTCCAACCGATGCTTGACGACTCCATCCTTGATTTCAATTCTTGTACTTTTGGCACGTGCAAAAGAGAACAATCATATTGTGTACGAGTAACGGGACCAACAAAGACGAACCCGTCCTCTACATTCCTTCCCAAAAGCTTTAGTCACTACATCTATGTGGTATAGGAATACCCGCAGCTTTTTTCTCGGGGTTGATATCTTCTTGCACCTTCTTAAGCTCATCCCGCCATGTTGAGCATAACAAAGTGCATGTGTCGGATATAAAATATATAAATGACTAGTAGATAGTATACATATGAGTACTAAAGTTCGGATAAAACACAAGCCGACTCACAAAGTATTTTTGCGCACTAGGTAGAATTACCCCTCCTCTTGAGTATGAGCTTTAATCCACACATCGAGGTGGTGATTTCCACATTAGGATTCTCGCTCCTACCAATATAATGAGTCGATTTGTATGAATCAATCTAAAAAAGGATAAGACTAATCATAATGGACATATTTTGAGATTCATAATTTGAAATCAATATACATACCCAGTTGACTTTGACCAAAGAATGAGGTTTACGATAGGAGGTGTGAGAGTGGTCATACACTGCCGCTTCCTCTTGTGCTCGCTCTACTTTCCGTTGTTTAAGAGTGTTTTCATTCAAACAATTCTATCCACTCCTCTTGGTACACCGGGAGGAATATGTGCAATCCTTTCCTCATGAGTTGGATAGGGATCATAATAAGCATATCGTAACTCATGCTTGCAAGTCTCCTCCATATAGGAGCCATCGACTTAACCACGTTAATCTTACAAGGCTCGGGTAAAGGATATACTTTACGAGAAAAAGAGTTATTTAGAATGTATGTAGAGCTAGTTAATACATAATACATTTATGTCATCATTTTAGTGATCAAACCAGTAAGGAAAGAATCAAATCATCACCAAAAAACAAAATATCTTAATAAAAACTGTGAACAAAAATATGAACCTGCAGTTCCTTCCAAATATCATCTTTGTAAGAATGGTGCACATGCTTCCATGTTTTGAATGAGATGGGGACATGAGTACGAGTCAAGGCGCCTTTGAGCTTCCGTATTGTGTTGCATTTGCGAAATGGGAAGACCATTCTCATCTACTTCCATTTCTTTGCCATAAAAACCTACAAAATAACAACCAAGTTCTATGTGAGAAAGAAGTTAAACCTATAAGGGATAGCCTTTGTCACTATCCACATAAACATATCAAAATGAAGCTATAAAGAATGCACAAGTGATAAATACGTAAATCAGAGAAAAGAGAACAAATAGAACCTATAAGATAATCCATAAAAATATCCCTAATCACCATGACTTTAAACCACATAATCAACACATATAAGCTTCTCTAAACTCTCATTGTCAGTAAGAGTTGGTGATAAATGCTAGGAATTTCAATACTATCTATAGAGGAAGTCAATCCTTGAGATGAATGCAACACCAAAGACCACCCTTTTCGAGACACATCCTTTGAGTAGAAAACTTCACGTAAACGATGCAAGAATAAATGGCTCATCCATAATTCCATTAATGCTTTTCATCTTGGACAAGTTAACCTTTATCAATTTTGTAATTGCATCAACCTTGCACCCATTAGTCTTGTCTTCAACCTTCACCCAATCACAATAAAATACGTTTCTTCAAATTCCATAAAATTGACTTGATAATCTTCCTAATGACTCCATAATAGGTCATTTTGTTTCCTTGTAACTTGTGTCCGTTGACTTCGCTCTATAACTTGTAATAGCTTTCATCGATACACCATTGTTTTGTGACACAACCAACCCCTCGTAATCTTCAAAGACAAAAAGTAAATCCATTCACTTGGTATCTCTTATACGACCGCGCCTTGAAGAGAGGTCCATGCACTAGTCGCCAAAGTGTTGAGTTTGCTTCATTAGCTTCTAACAACCGCAAGAGAACATGTGTGAAATCAAGCTAATTAGTAAAATATGAATTGTAATTACATAGATTCTGAGAAAGAGAGTCAAGGTACACATAATATAGGCTAATATGTTACCTCTTCACGTAACCACAAAAGAAAACTCTTTGAGGGACCGTTTCTCCGACCATTAACATAGGATTCATACTTCCTACAATTAAAAGATAATTCAAAACAATTATATCGATAGACATATAATGACTCAAAGGTGTAAAATTAAAACTCATTGCAACCATCGTACTTAAAACACTTAAAGGTGTAAAATTAAAATTTTTTACCTTTTCCAATCATCTAATCCATCATACTTAGAGAGAAGCCATTTGCGAGCTTGTTCAAACCGCACCCGAGTTAGAATAATATCCTTCGCTTTACTTAAAGGCATCTCATCAAGAAACTCATCGTCATCATCAAAAATGCAGCGAGTATGCTTATGAGTACCATCACCATCCCTTGAGACCCTCCATGTCATACAAGCTTGCTTCTCGCAGCGTATACCACATTTGCGATGCACCCATCAATATACCTTTTATTGTGCACCAACCCTTTGAAACCCTTCATTAACCTAAAAAGTAGCAATTAAACAACAAAGTCTCGTTAGGACATGACACCACTCAAGCTATATACATTAAATAACATTATCAATTACTCAAGTTCTAGACATTACTCAGGTTATATACATTAATTAAACAACAAAGTCAGTTGTGAAATTTTACCTCTCAAAGGGATACATCCAATCGAATCTCACTGCACGAGATTAAAGCTTCATCTCGTTAGATGAATCATCGTGTGAATACCGATAACAAAGAACGACGGAGGAAAATGTTTCTCCGTAACACATATTGCTTCTACAAGGCTGGCTTTTGCTTTTAGCAGATGTTCTCGGTTTACAACCTTCGCGCACGTAATATTGAAAAGATGCCGATCCGAGAAGAGAAACTCGGAGCTCTTTAGGTAGCGATGTTGCGGTATGAACCGGGCGGAAGCAAATGCTGCATTACTACATGGTAATAATGAGATTTAAAATTCCTTAGCTCCGGAGGATTAACACCGACGCAGCTTGCGAAGATTTGAAGAGAAACCTAAGGTACCCTTAGATTCTTCAAAACCTGTACAAAAGTCAATTTTCTCCTTCTTCGTCATCTCAAATGATCCTTTTTCCATTGTTGTTCTACCGGTCTCAAAGATCCTCTTTCAACCACAACTTCTTTCTTATCCCCATATCTTCCATATCTTGACGGCAAAGAAGGACTATCTTTTGACTTGTTGTTTCCCATCATAGTATTCTTAAGATGCTCCATTATATTCTTTCTGTGTGCATGACATCTATAATATGGCGAATCGCATTTGAACCCCAATTGGGCAAATCAAAGAGAATAGATCTTCGGGTGAACAGAGAATGGTCATTAACCTCATCTTCAACATTGGCGTCATCTTCAAGTCCCGAAAATAGATAACATAAGAACAAGGGTCAAGTTCTTGAATTTCAAACGATTCAATATTGCACAAAAATTCACTATAGGTTCAAATATCTTAACATGCTCATCAACTGTAATAGAAAAACTCTGTACCTATATAGCATCCCTCTAGAATGAATCCATTTAAACAAAGTTTAAGGTAAGCAAACAACATAGCTCAATCTAATTAATCAAATGAAGACAAGACAGAGGACTAACCTTGATGGTATCGGCTTTCCTTTTACGTTTGAGACTTGCTTGTGATGGTTGTTTTCTCTTGCCCTTCTTGAAATGATTTTACCTACAATCTCTTGTATCTCGTAGCCTGTTAGTGGCCATGGAGCTATACCATGCTCCACACGTCCATCAAAATTTGTCCTATCATCGCGATACTTATGCTTCGATGGTAGCCATCTTCGGTGTCCCCCGTAGCGAGATCTTCTTAGTAAATGGCTGAGATAATCATAGAAGTGCCTTCTCCACAAGTAGGACAAGCACAATATCCATGAGTTACACATCCCGCTAAAGTCCCTAACGCTGGAAAATCGTGAATAGCCCATAACAACCGTGCTCTCATCAAAATTCAGTTTTCTTTGAAAGCGTCAAATGCTAGTACACCATCCCATAACTTCTTCAACTCATCTACCAAGATTTCTAAATAAACATCAAAGTTTTTAAGGTGCTTTTGGGCCTGATATCAGCAACGACAACAAAGTGAATGCCCGCTTCATACACAACGAAGGAGGCAAATTATAAATACAAATAATCACCGGCCAACAAAGTGATATCCCAAGTGTAACATTCCTTGGTTCCTTGGCAAACTCTGGCGAAAAACTATCTGCACATCGCCAAGCAGAAGAATCGACGGGATGACGCATGACGTTTATATCCGATTTTGCTCTAGAATGCCAAGTCATTGCCTCTCCGCGATCCATGGTTCGTCTTAAACCTTTTCAGCCTTGTAATCAACGAAAAATGTCTAACCGTCTTCTCGAGCAATAGTAGTAGCTTCCTCTCATCATTAAAAACCTTCTTATACCTAGATTCTTGACAAACAGACACTTCACCACGATGCATGATCCTTCCAAAGACAAAACACAGTCATTTACACATGCATCATATGTTATATAATCCATTCCTAGATCTTGGATCATCTTTTCACTTCTCGGGGTACTTAGATGGCGTAGTATTCTCTTTGGGGAAGCAACTCCTTCATCAACTCTAAAATTGCAAGTCATACCATTATCGGAAAACCCATATTGTGTCTTTATGTGATTCAACTTGATAGAAGCATACAATCTTTGTCACTCCTTTAGGACACGACGGATACAACGGTTCTTTTGCACGCTCATGCAGATTCCTTTTTCTTTCTTTTCCTAGTTCCAGTATCATTATGAACCCCACTATCTATTCTAATATTGTCATCTACTACAGCAGCACCATCATCCTCAACAACATCTCCTAAATTTTCACCCCCACCTATAGCAGGATCAACATCTACATCTCCTACATTAACATTCTCGGCTACTTCTAACTTTTTCCCCATGAAAACGCCATGTCGTGTATGTAGAAAAGAATACCATACTTAAGCAAATGCAATGAAATTTCACTAAGGGGCCCCAATCCTTTACCATTCTTACATCTATTACATGGGCATGAGAATAAGGTATTTCGCCACCATTTCTATTAGCAAACTACATAAATGACCTAATACCTTCTATGTAATCGAGAGACTTACAAGGACATTTCATCCATCCCTTATCAACCGTAGATGACATACCCTAAAGACAGATCTATGTTAAAATTCGGAGAGTATATACATTACATCAATACAAAATCGGCAACATATTTTGATATGATATCTACTACAACTCTAACATGAACCTATGAGAATTTGATATGTACACAACATAAGATTAATCAAAAGAATACTATCATTTAAAACTACACTAAATCCATTCCATGAAATTGAGTCCCGGTAGGGTTGAATCCCTTAGGTTAACGACGTAAACATCCCCTCAACAAAAGAGAGAATGAGCTACAATGAGCTTTGCGATTCACCACTAGGACCATTTTTATCATGCTCAATGAGATTCTATCAAAATCGAAATCGGACTTACAAAAATAATTAAGTTCAGACCATACAAACTTATAAAAATCTTTAAGTTCGTAAATTATACAAAATTTCTAAGTTAGGACCATACAACTTATAAAAACTTCTAAGTTAAGAGATTATACAAATTTTACGTAAGTACACCAATTCAATTCTAACATGTAGCTTCAACCGAATCCTAGTGGTAGGGTTAGAATCCCTTAGGTTAACGACAAACATCCCCTCAACAAAGAGAATGAGCTACAATGAGCTTTTGCGATTCACCACTAGGACCATTTTTATCATGCTCAATGAGATTCTATCAAAATCGAAATCGGACTTACAAAAATAATTAAGTTAAGACCATACAAACTTATAAAAATCTTTAAGTTCGTAAATTATACAAAATTTCTAAGTTCGAGACCATACAACTTATAAAAACTTCTAAGTTAAGAGATTATACAAATTTTACGTAAGTACACCAATTCAATTCTAACATGTAGCTTCAATCAATCCTAGTGGAAGGGTTGCCGAAGCCCTTAGGTTAACGACAGAAACATTCTCTCAACAAGAGAGAATGAGCTACAAGTAGCTTTTGCGATTCACCACTAGGACCATTTTTATCATGCTCAATGAGATTCTATCATAATCAAAATCAAAACAGTTGGATATACCTTCTTAGTTTTCCTAAACCAATTCTCACCAGTTCTTCTTCAAACTCTAATGAACTGAACTTCAGTTCTTCAATCCTGACAAACCTAGACATGAAAAAAAAACATTAGATTCAGATAAACAACAAACCATAAAATGGAAATTATCTCTTTGAAAATAACCACAACAATTTCATAGTTGATATACCTTTTTAGTTCTTCCTGAACCAACTCTGACCAGTTCTTGAATTTTGACAAACCCTAACATGGAAAAAACAAAGAGGGTATTAGATTCAGATACTATGAAAAAAAAATCAAGCATTAAACTGAAATAAACTGAATCGATTCCCAAACCCTAACATGGAAAGAAAAAAAAAACTGAATCGATTCACAAAAGCTTTTGGGAAATCGAAAAACTGAAATCAAGCATTAAACCCTAAAAACGAAAAACTTAAATGGAAACCTAGGATTCGATAAACTTAAATCAAAATCTCTAAATCCTAGAAATGAAATCTACGAAACCCTAGAAATCGAAATCTAAAAACTCTAAAAACATCCTCAAAAATTGTACACCGTATACGCATCTACACGATGATGGAGATGGAGAGGGAGATGAGAGCTGAATCTCTCGGGGTTTATCGAGATGGAGATGGAGATGGAGGAGAGGGGGAAGGACGGGGAAGGAGAGCTCGATCTGTTTTGGCGGAAGAAAAAAATGAGGATAGACTTCGACCGAGGGTGGGATATACCCTAGACTTGGATTAAGGGTGGAAATAAAAACCGTAGTCTTGACCGAAATTTGATCTGGGCGTGTTTATCGGCTCTAGTGTCACGACCAAGCAAGCGGTTCACACACTTGAACCGAGCGCGGTTGCATTCGCAACCACCTCGTGAGGAGGTTACAAAATTCGAAACGGCCGAAACCCGTTGCGAAATATTTGCCGATGCAATTCGAGAACGAAAATTCGCAACCGACATTAAGCCGTTGCGAAACTTTGTTGCGAAATCCTTAAAATGGTGTAGTGAGAAAAAGACCGTTATCTAAAGAAGACTCGTGAATCCAGGATTTAAGCACATGGCCATTAACGTGCTAGCTACAGAACACACTATCTTCTGAAATCAATATGTGTGGAGATTCCGGTTTTATCATTAGGGGTACTTGGTTCAAGACTAGTTTCACCACTGAACCTCGATAAGGATTTGAATTTCTTACACTAAGTGAAGGTTCAAATCCAAAATATACCTATCACTTATGTATTGGTTTCAACGATGATGCTTATTCTCAACTTAGCGTGAACTACGTAGGCAGTCACTTTTGTGATACAGCCACTCTGATTTAAAAGTTTTTTACTTTGTTTTTTGTTTTTTGTGTTTTTGTTCTTTTTTTGAAAATAGGGGGAGAATGTTGGATATTTTCAAGGTTTTCCGCTACGCAGAGTTTTCGGTGATCGACCTGCTTTGTCAGGTCGTGAGGGTCTAAGGGGCAACGCCCCCTAGCAGAGTCCGAGACAACGTCTCGTGGAAATTTTTTCTGGTTTTATTTTAGAAAACCTAGAAGTTTCCATTCAGTTTCAATTCAAACTTGAACGGATGCGTCTTTTCCCATGAGTCACCATTAATGGTGTTTTGGAAGCGTCTGTTGGTGATGAAACGACATTACCAACAGGCATGATTGTCACTATAAGTAGCGAAGATGTTCTCCCATTCCAACACATCAAAAGCAATCTGTTTTCTTCTTCTCTAATAGCATCATCAGAACCTTATACAGTGTGATTCTTGGTCGGGTTAAGGAAGTACAATCCTTGAATTCGATTATGGTGTTAGGGCTTCATTGAATCCTGAAGGCATAATTCGAGAGACCTGTTGTACTCGCTAAGTTAATTGGGAAAGGTCGAATTATTGTCTAAAAGAATCGAAAGAGCCTTGAAGTCAGGGGTACACCATTGTTTTGTTTCTATTTTTTCATCCTCTTGTTTTTAACCCAATTTTTCCAACAAGGTAATATATCCAACGTTGGAGGAGTATCACCTACTATCGTAGTAGAGAAGCGTACTCCATAGCTTCGCCGTCGGACAATAATCTCTTGAAGTTAAAAATCCAGCTACCATCTTCGGTTATCATGTCAGCAAGTTTAACATTTTTGACCCTACAAATTTCGAAAAAGACTTGGGAATGAAGCAACCAACATAAAAGTACCAATCCGGATATCATTCTCTCGATTAGGAGTTTGATGTTATATATATATATATATATATATATATATATATATATATATATATGTGTATATGTGTGTGTGTGTGTGTGTGTGTGTGTGTGATGTAATAATAAAGATTATGTATTGAATTATGAAAATTAGGAGTTTGATTACACTCGAAGTAATCGTTGGGAGGACCGGGTGTCCTCGAATGATGCCAGAGGTGCTGGTGTCCTCTAATGAAACCACAAGAATCGGTTCTCTGTCATATTCTTCTTCACTTTATAGGCGAAATCAAGACAAACTATGCGAGTCCATAACAGATCCTTCTTATTTAATGCTTTCTTCGACTAAATTACCATGATGAAATCCCCACATTCTTTGTTAATCTATAGCGGGAGAAAAGAGAGAACCGATTTTAGAGACAAAGAGAATGAATGAATGGTAAAAGCCGAGGGTGGAGATTAATATTTATACACGGTTGAACGGTGAAAACGCAGTAATTGCAAGCTCAAACTGGACAAGGATTTGGAAACTATATTCAGAGGGAATGAAACACCAGGCCATGCATGAAGCTCCGAATCGGACAAGTATTTGGAAACCGATTTTGAAGCCGAGTGTAGAAGTTACTTTGACATTGAAGATGACTGACCTTGGGCCTTCCCTTTGGACATTGTCCCGGTAATGTGTATAAAGATTGGGGCCGAAAACATAAAAGTGGGTGCTACTAATGATTTTTGAACCAATGATTCTAAACAAACGGTTCCGTGAAACAAAATTAAAACCACCTAGACTCGTTGGGAGACCCCACCCTGATGAATTTGGAGGATTTCAAAGTTGAATTCACGGATCCATAGTCGTAGGATGTGGTAGATATGACATCAGCAAACTTCACACTTAACCACTGTTATCCTGCGGATTTTTAAGCATACATGTATCTTTCCCAAAATATTTAATATATTTTATACTAGAATTTGGCTCGCAATCCTTATTTTTGGCTCCAAGATATGATCTTTGGTATATCTTATTCTTTTGGAAAACCTAATATTCTATTCAATAAATCCGAAATAAGAATTTCCAATTGCGAGAGAATAAAATCACAGAAAGGAACCATTTATCTCTAACTTGTATTACTGGTAATTTTTAATTCATACATCTTGATTTCTATTCATTGCAATATGTTCTCTTTTTTGATCGATTAGTATAACAATTGAACAGGGCCGTCTTATAGTTTCGGAGTGCTCTAGGCGAACGAAAAATTTGAGGCCTTTTTATGTGATATAAAATCAAAAACATAGGCAATTTTTTAGCTTTGGAGATAAATTTACATACTACTAAAAGCGATAATTTGGATCTAGCTTAGTCAATTTTTTTTCAACTTTTTAAGTTAGATTTTGGACTGTATACTTCCAGTTTGTCATAAAAGAACCAAAACCGATAACTAAGAAATACATAGAGGTGCTTTTTAGTTGTTACAAACAATTTGTTACAATAACAATCGTAATAGTTGTTTGTTGTATTTGTACATATAACAAAACCATTTAGTAACACTTATAACAGTTAGTAATTCAGTTGCAATTACTAAGCCCTAAGACGGCTCTGCAATTGAATCATATTGGGTTAATAATGATATACGAATAACTTCTGGGTGTAAGGAACCATTGATATACAACTGGATGTCTATTTCAATCAAGAACAAAAAAAATGATTTTAGTTATTAACATTAGTTTATCTCTTGATTTTTGTTTCTATTTGTTTTGGATTCAGAATCGACCTCTTTTGTTTTTTCCACTGAATTCTCTATATAATTGAATTCCATGAAACAAACATAATAACTTTTAATTTAACTGTTGTTGATGAATCAGGTTTCTTTTCATGAAGACAAAAATGAATCAAATGATTCTTTTACTACTGATGATGTCTCAGAAAAGGTTGACGTACATGTGTGGTTAATAATTGTATGGTATTATCTAGGATCCAATTTTGGTGGAAGATGGTGAAGCATGTTAACATATATCCTTATTTAAGGATAAATATTGTTTCCTAGTATATAGGATCTTTTGCTTTATCACAATATATTTTTAGCTCTATATATTCATGAGCTGTGTAAACTGCATTGTGATTATTATCATAATAAAGAATTATCTTCTTCTCAATCTCATATTTGTGAAGATGGTATCTATGAGCTAAGGGTTCTTGAATCATTGGGTAGTGATTCGTAATTATACCAAAATAAATCTAAACAAAAGGGAGATGGAAAACAACTGCTCCTATTATCGTTCAATCAAGGTGCATCATTCAAGCCCGGAATTGTTCTTGATGAAACAAACTATGACTTGTGGTCACAAATCATGGAGATGCATATTGTCAAAAAGAAAAACTTCTTTTATTATGGGAAGAACAAGAAAACCTACCGAGGAAGATCCAAATATGAAAAGTGGCACACAGATAATCAAAAGGTCAGAGATGGTTGTTGATGTCTATGTCACCCGAAATCATGAAGAGATATATTCGGTTACCTACCGCTAGAGAGATCTGGGATGCATTATCTAAAGCCTTTTATGATGGAGATGATGAGATTTGGTGTGTTTACTCTAAACCGACGAGCGTTTTCGGCAAATCAAAATGGCAGAGCTCTCTCAACTTATTATGGAGAACTAACTTGAAATCTTTGGAGAGTTGGATCATCGTGACAAGGTGGTTATGGAGAATCCTAATGATGTTGAAGCCTATCGAAAATCAATACGGCGCCTAAGGGTGCATATATTCCTTGGATTAGATGAAAGTTTTGAGCAGATCCGTGGTGAAATCTTGAGAAAGGATCCTATTCCGAATTGGAATCATGTTATTCACTTGTTCGTCGTGAATCGTTCGACGTACAATGATGACAAAAGAATCGGAAGAAGTTGAACCGTCGCTATGGCAACTCGAAACCAAAGTACAATCAAAAGGGGTCTTTTCATAGATACTCAAAGACCGAGGTGGACAAGTCATCACTTAAGTGTACACATTGTAATCAACTGGACATACAACCGACATGTGTTTCGAGTTGGTTGGATATCCAGATTGGTGGGATCAACATATGGAGAGGAAGAAGGAGACAAAGAAGAATGGGTGCTCCAATGGCTTCAACAAAGAAAGGAAAGGATTCCATGGTAATATCGCATTTGAGCAAGGACGGTAACGATGGTAAGTTTTTAAATATTTCTTCACTTGTTTCGAATAATTCATGGATAGTTGATTCGGTGCTACGAGACCATATGACATGCGATTCTAAACAAGTCTCTTCCCCTTAAACCATCCTTACAAAAAAACAGTCTCCCTGCAAATGGCTCACGAGGCTCAAATTCTTTTGGTGAAGAGTCAATATCCCTCACTGAAACTTTAGACTTAGTTCCGTCTTAGTAGTTCCTACATTAGACCGTAATCTCCCGTCGTTTCCCAAATAACTAATACTTTACATTGTGTGGTAATATTTTGGCCTGACTGTTGTGTTTTTAAGGACATCACAACGAAGCAAACGATTGGTTATGGTGTTAAGCGTGGGAAGCTATATTATACGGATTTGGTGTCAAGTAGTTCGGATAAAGCTGCGTCAAGCTCTTCTTCTGATGGTTATTGAGGGGGGAGAGACAAAAATCTCAAATTTTGTTATGGCATCGACGATTGGGACATGCGTCGTTTTGGTTATTTAAAAACTTATTTCCTAGTTTGTTTACAAAACTTGATATTTCTAGTTTTCATTGTGAAGTATGTGAACTTGCAAAAAGCCATCGTGCTTCTTTTCCATTATCATTCAATAAGAGTCCAGTTCCTTTTATGATCATACACTCTGATGTTTGGGGGCCATCTAAAACTACTACTCTCGGTGGTTCAAAATGGTTTGTTACTTTTATTGATGATTGCACTAGAATGACGTGGGTGTGTCTCATGAAAAGCAAAAGTGAAGTTACCAACTTGTTTCAAAAGTTCCATAAGATGATTAGCACTAAGACAACAAACAGATTCAAGTTCTTCGTAGTGATAACGGTGGTGAATATATGGATTCTGACCTTCAACATTATTTAGAGGGACACGAGTTATTCATCAAACTACTTGCTCTAATACGCCCACGAGAATGGAGTAGAGAGAGAAAGAATCGTCACTTATTGGAAGTGGTCCGTGCTTCATTAATAGAAGCACATATGCCATTGATGTATTGGGGAGAGGCACTTACTTCTGCAAAGCATATCTTATAAATCGAGTGCCATCCAAGTACCATTGTGTTTCAAACACCCCATCAAGCTCTTGGTGAAACGGTTGTGTCTCCAACTGTTCCTAATCTTCCGCCTCATGTATTTGGTTGTGTAGCTTATGTTCATCTCGCGCACAAGAATCAACGTGATAAGTTGGCTCCTAGAGCTCAAGTGTATTTGTGGGATATGCAACAACTAAAAAGGGATATCGTTCTTTATCATCCTCCAACCAAAAGAATGTTTGTTACTATGGATGTTGTATTTCATGAAGATACTATGTATTTTTCATGTGAGTCTCGAACTTCAGGGGGAGTACCATAAGGAAATTGAGACTCTTAACTATGATGAAGATATATCGAAATCGATGTCTCGTTATCACATTCGATGATATACCTCAAGAAAATTTTGATGAAGGTTCTTCAAGAGAAGAAAGAAGCAGTAAAAGATTGGATCGTCTTTGTCGAGATTCAAGATGAGGTTATGATAGAAGAGATTCCAGAGTCTACGTTACCTCAAGAAGATGAAACACCAAACCAATCGTCGGCTACGGATGTTCTTGAAGAATCAAGGAAACAACTTCCACAACGTATAAATAGAGGTATTCCTAAACCTAGATATGAACCGAAAATCTCTAGTAAGGTTAAGTACCCTATGAGTCATTATGTCTCTCACCATCGTTTGTCTAAAGCTAATAAGGCATTCGTGAATCAACTATCTCTTGCTTTTTATTCCTAACAATGTGCGGGAAGCATTAGGCGATCCAAAATGAGAAAATACCATAGAAGAAGAATTGAGGTCCTTGTTTGAGAATGATACTTGGGATTATGTTGATTGTCCAAAAGGAAGAAAAATTGTGGGGTGTCGTTGGATTTTCACCATTAAATACAAGGCAAATGGCGAGATTGAACGTTATAAAGCAAGATTAGTTGCTAAAGGTTCTGACCAAACTTGGTATCGACTGAAACTTTTGCTCAAAGAGCGAAAATCAACAGACGAGTCTTGTTATCGCGCAAACTTGGATTGGCCTTTGCAGCAGTTTGATGTAAAGAATGCCTTCTTGCATGGTGAATTTAACTGAAGAAGTTTACATGGAGCTCCCACCGGTATTTCGTTCGAGGATCTCATGGTAAGAAGGTATGTAAGCTAAACAAGTCATTATATATGGACTAAAACAATCTCTCGGGGGCACTGGTTTGGAAGATTCACCAAATCTATGAGAAACTTTGGATATCGTCGAGTAATTCGATCAAACTTTGTTCATAAAGAAAAGGAAGGATAAAATTATGCTCTTATCATATATGTAGATGATATGGTGGTTGTGAAATGATCCGAGAGGAAAGGAAATCTTTGCAAAGATACTTATCAAAGGAATTTCAAATGAAAGATCTTGGTTCATTGAAATACTTCCTTGGGATTGAAGTTTCTCGATCCGGTGAAGGAATTTTCTTATCACAAAGGAAATATGTTCTTGATCTGCTAAAAGAAGTGGGCATGTCGGCATGTCAACCCGTCCATACACCTTTAGAAGAAAAGGTAAATCGTGTATTGAACCGATCAAGTTCCTACCGATAAAAGAAGATATCAAAGACTTGTGGGGAGATTGATGTATCTATCTCACACAAGGCCGTATCTTGCTTATGCACTCAGTGTTGTTAGCCAATTCATGCACAATCCAGTGAACAACACATGAATGCGGTTTACGTATTTTGAGGTATTTGAAGTCCTAGCTCCTGAAAAGGAATTTTATTCTCTAAAAATGAAGATCATAGAAAGGTTGTGGCATATCTGACCGATTATGCGGGGAGAAATCGATGGCGAACGTTCTCCATCACAGGCTACTTTACCTTTGTGGGAGGTAACTTAGTTACTTGGAGAAGTAAGAAACAAAATATTGTTACACGATCAAGTGCAAGAGGCTGAATTCGTAGGTATGGCGAGATGGCATTTGTGAAACCTTGTGGTTAAGGCTTCTCCTTAAGGATTTGGGGGCTCCTCTCAAGGATCCTATTATTCTTTATTGTGATAACAAAGCCGCGCGTGATATTGCTCATAATCCCGTTCAAGACGATCGCACTAAACATGTTGAGGTTGACAGGTTCTTCATCAAAGAGAAGCTGGACAACAACATTATTGAGGCTGCCACCGGTTCGATCCAAGAACAACTTGCGATATTCTCACACATGGAGTGTCAAGCAAAAATACTTGGTTTTCTACCCGGGGACAAGTTGGGCATGTGTGATATCTATGCACCAACTTGAGGGGAGTGTTAACATATATCCTTATTTAAGGATAAATATTGTTTCCTAGTATATAGGATCTTTGCTTTATCACAATATATTTTTAGCTCTATATATTCATGAGCTGTGTAACCAGAATTGTAATTATTATCATAATAAAGAATTATCTTCTTCTCAATCTTATATTTGTGAAGAAAGCACCCCATCATGTGGAATCTAACGAGGTAACAAAACTCACCTTGTCCCTATATTTCTACTACAATTTTTCTTATGTGCATGCAGTGGTATGTAGACAACAACCATTATATGTACCCAGCAAGACATCTTTGGAAAAACACATACATATCAACTTTATGTCCCCATCTTTATCCTTTCTCATGTCCCCAGCAGAACATTTCTCCTTGTCTAATAACTAAGGCAACATTTCCACCCGGAAGGAACGTTCTTGATAACTAAATTTTCTGTTGATTCCAATGTTGTGTCGGTGCAGAGTTTTTTAGCACTTCTGTCGCAACAATGTTATCCCGGATGCTAGTCTGTGTGCGGAATTCATGTTGCCGCTCACAAATAATTTGGTTAGTAACACTTACTGATATAAGAATTTTTGTGTTTTACCAACTTGAACCTTACAGCCCTCAAATAGAACTAACAAAAGCTTATTCATTGCAGGTGAGTGATCACTTTGACGGACATTCTAGTCGTTTTATTGGGAAAGTTGCAGAATTGAGAATTTAGCAAATAGAGTTGAATTCCATTTAGTTGGAGTTTTATATTTTGGTGGTCATTTTATGAGTGACTCTTTCAGTTAGAGTTTTATGTTTTGGTGGATACAATGAATACATTTTAAGTTTCTTGGGAGCTTAAGTTGTCATTTTATGAGTGACTCTTTCGGTTAGAGTTTTATACAGTGAATACATTTTAAGTTTCTTGCGAGTTTTATGTTTTGGTGTTGCAAGTTTATCTATAACATCAAAATGAAATATGTCATTATCCCTTGCAATTTTTCCAAAGTTCGATTAAGGTCACGAAAAGCAAGTTTGGCGAGAAGATGTTTTTTACCTTGTTTCGCTTACGACCTTGCACTTTCATTTTATACCTCAGTTTCATATGTAAATTCA
The DNA here is from genome assembly GCA_023531295.1 of Papaver armeniacum. Taxonomy (NCBI): domain Eukaryota; kingdom Viridiplantae; phylum Streptophyta; class Magnoliopsida; order Ranunculales; family Papaveraceae; genus Papaver; species Papaver armeniacum. The sequence goes on from JAJJWW010001405.1 coordinate 19,095, forward strand.
TCTTTTATTTTTCCTCACCTTGTCTCGCTTATGACGTCTTTCATTTTTTGAAGCTAATATCACTGCCCCTTTGTCTCTATTTGGTACTTCTCTGCATCACATAACACAGCTTGAATATCTCCTACAGTTGAGATTTGTCATTTCATTTTTGGCGCCAAAAATAAAGGACAATTATGAAAAACTCGGGTATTTTGAAAAGGCAGGGAGATGAAATATCTTGGGAAAGATACGCGTATGCAAAAAAGATCCGGCAGGATAACTGGAGTTAAGTGTGAAGTTTGCTGATGTCATATCTACCACATCCTACGATTATGGAGCCGCGAATTTAACTTTTGAACTCGAACTGCGAGTTCAAAAAATTTTCCTTGTTGTGTCTGTGTTGTTTTAATTTTGTCTAAACACTCAGTTTGTTTAGAATTTTTGTTTTTGAACAGCCTGACTTAATTA
>JAJJWW010001406.1:0-333460 GCA_023531295.1 Papaver armeniacum
CTTAACACTACAAGAAAATTGGCCATTAACAACGGGTATATGACAACGCTTTGGGAAACGTTGTCTAGAAATGAGATACGACAACATCTTAGTCTTAAAGACGTTGTGAATATTATGTGTTGTCCACTTATGCTACAGAGAGGTGAGTGCCCAGTATGCCATACACGTGACAAACACACTTATCTCACATCACAACCCTTCGATCCAATTGATATTTTTATTTTTAGATCTCACGGCTATGGCATCATATAAACCAAAACCTTATCCTCTATTCTCTTGTTCTCTTTCTCGTCTCTTCCGCCAGCTATCTCTGGTTTTCTTTCTCCTCTTTCTTGCTCACCTAAAATCACTAAAACAAAAGATTTGCAAACCATCACAATCTCAAAACTTCTTTGAATTTCTAATCTGAAATCTTGGTTCGAATACTACCGAAAGGCTTAATTATTCTCCGCAGCAAGTTAACAAATGATGCTTTTGAAATTAGATCCGAAGTCATTTGAAAAAATCAATGAGGTTAGTTTTTGAAATTACATCTTTATATGCTATTTTCTCTTTTCTGTTCGAAGTTTATTGATTAGTTAATAGATCCAAATATTGATTTGTATTTCTGTTTGCTTTAGGCTCATATCACTGAGGCTGGAGGACAAACAAATGATGCTTGTTTCTGTAAAGATTGAAGTTGCAAGCTCATGGTTAACATGGAAGAGGTGAATTTCTATTTGTTGATGCTCGTATTTGATATTTTCCTTGTTCAAGCTAAAGCTAGGGTTGAGTTGAATCCGATTTATTTTTGTTATTAGGGTCATATGCGTCGATTTTCCCAGTTTAAATGTGTAGTTTTTATCTGTTATTTGAATCATGAAACTGAATCAGTTTGTTTCATTTTATCCAATTTTGTTTGTGCTACTAATCTATGTCCGGGGCCTGTATATAATGTACTTTGAACATTGTTGTGCATAGAGACACCAAAGTATGGTTACAAGGAAATAGGTTTCCGAAGTCCTTTTTTTTCCTGTCCCCATGAAATAAAATTTATACATGTCTTTCTATTTATGAGGGTCTTTAGCTAATGCTACGAACATCATCGGTCCTGAACTGCTATCCAAGTGTTTGGCTCGATTGGTTCCAGATAGTCATTTGAATGCAGCGAATTTAGCTCAGCCCTTGGATAGATTTGCAGGATAGATATCTTGGACCCTTAGATAGCTTCGAAATTTGTTGGTGTTGTGGTATACGGTGAATTTTGAAATGGAAACTTACTGTATAAGGTCACTGGCAGAGTAAGATGAAACTCAAATCTGGTATTGATTTTTAAATAAATAGCGTAATTTAAATTTATCCTCAATTTATTCAAATAAACTTTAGATGTAGGGAGATTCAATGTTTTTGCTTAGACAATAACAATGTATGGTGAGATGATAACATAAGTAGTTTCTGTAATTTGATAGCTAATGAAGTCGAAATTTCAGATTTTATTCATATTGTGTTTGTTCTACTAATTCTATAACCCGCTGTCCGTGTAGTTCATGTACTCTTGGAGAATTAGTTGCTCGAGAAGTTTTCGCAGGGTGTTGGTTCACTAATGGTGCTTTCAATTCTCAATCCATGTACCAAAAACTTTATGCTTACGGAAACACTGACATGGCATTCGAGACATACGTGTTAGCCAATATTTATCTTTGGTAACTCATGTGCATCACCCGTCTTTGTACAAGAACCTGCTGAGAAAGGTTTGGCCAGTTTTGTTGTTGATTTTATTATGGGAAGTGTCTCTAATTGAGCGTGTGAAGATTTTGATCCAGAACCAGGATGAGATAATCAAGTCTTGCCGGCTCACTGAACCCTGCAAGGGAATTGGAATATTTTGGACGAACAATCAAGGAAGAAGGGTTTGGATCATTATGGGGAGGAAACACAACCAATCTCATCCATTACTTCCCTACTCAGGTTGGATCATATCTCGACTCGTTAATTTGTTATTTAATTTGACTTCTATCTATTCTCAATATTCTGGAATTTGTCGGAGCTTGATCTCTTAACATGTTTTAAAATCTGTTATAGGCCTTGAACTTTGCATTCAAGGATAACTTCAAGAGGCTCTTTGGTTTCAAGAATGGCAGGTTAGTGGAAATGGTTTTCTGGTAACTTGGCATCTGGAGGTGTTGCTGGTGCTTCTTAACTTCTCTTTGTCTTCTCTCTTAATTTTGATCATTTCTTTGCCTAATCTCTGACTATGCCAGAACCCATCTTGCTAATGATGTCAAGGCCGCAAAGAAGGGAGGAGAAAGACAGTTCAATGATTTGGTTGATGTATACATAAAAACTAGTTATCAAATATGATGGTGTCATTGGGCTTTGCCGTTGATTCAACATTTCTTGTGTTTGAATTATTGTTTACTGTGGTCTACTTCGGTGGCATGACTCTCGAAAACCAGTTCTTTTGACTGGTGACCCAGCGGTTGGTGCGAGTGATTGCTCTTTTTCCTTAATGTGTTATGTGGAATGCATACTGGGTAAGGAGAATGCAACTGTCATGAATTTATGATTCTAATGCTTGTATTTTCTCTTGTTGGAACATTTCAGGATAGTTTCTTGTTTCTCCACATGCTTGTGGTACATCTAGATGAATTTAATTTAGCATGTGTAGTGGAAGATTGGTATGCAGGATTGCTCTTGGAGGTAAGGATATGTCAATGAACTCAATTTATGCATTACATACTTTGCAAAGGATATCCATGAGATTGCAGGTATCTTGCAAATGCTTGCACAAATCAGCAGAGGCTGCTATTAAGAGGCACTAGTAATGCCAGAGTTTTTGGGCACTAGTGAGTTTCTCAACATTAAGTGAGTGCAGGCATTCTTATGTATGTCCGGAAGCTTTCTGCTCTCATGCAACACGAGCTCAAACTTAAGTTCATTTTGAAACTTCTGGTGAGTTCGACACCAAGGCCTTAGATAAGGCTCCCAGGTTCTGAGAATTGTCCCTTGCTTGAGCGATGTCTTTTGAATATTCATTGTCTAGTAATGATCTTAGTCTGCTGGGATTTGTTGACCTTGTCTTTTGTTTGTGATCAATTATGAATATTGATTTAATGTAAAGAAGTGAATTACATTTATATATATATAAATTTCATATTTGATATATTGTGATTTGTTTTCTATTTTTTTTTTTAAAAATCTAAAAATACTTCAACAACGTTTTGTCATTGTTGTTGAGACAACATCTCACAATGGAACAAAGCTGTTGTCATTGGGTCATGTATGACAACGTTGCCTGCAATGGAGAATAACTGTTGTCGAAGTGAAGAAACTTTTAACAACCCCCCCATACAACAACGTCTGGAAAATCGTTGTCGTACCATTTCGACAACGGTTTCTCCGTGTTGTCAAAGGCCACTTTTCTTGTAGTGTAAGATTTCTTATTTTTATACTTTAACAATCGGTAGTCTCGTGAGGTTGTTTTTCCTACCGATTGTTATAGAAGGCAGATGCGCGTTAGGCACAAAATCGATATTAATCGGTAGTATAATATCGTTACTAAGCTTCCGATTGCTTTATAATAATCGGGCACAAAATAGCTTCCGATTATGTAAGGGCATTTACGTATTCTCCGCGTTTTTGGACACCCCTTAACGGTGTATATGGGTTGGGAATAAAAAAAGTCGCCCCTAATTCTTCTGGGGTCGCCCCTAAAAATGCCAGGTTAAGTAAGTTCTTGTACAGGACAAATTATTTGGCCTAAAGAATTCAATCCTGGTATAGGGGCGGCAAGAAATGGTAGAGCGGCGGCAACCTAATAAGACAAAAAATGTCATTACAAGGTAATTCAAGTGCCCTTATCAAAGAAAATCTGGAAATGACTAATTAGCCCTTATTGTTAATAATCAAGATTAGTAATGATAATCAAGATTAATGTTGATAATTAATTTTCACTTATTATAACTCTAAAATCAGATTTTTAGAGTTATAAAAAAAAAAAGTTTAGAGGAGAAGAAAAAGAAAACTTATGTGATATTTGTGAAACTCCTAGATTTTGATTCACTCAACCAAAATGAGTGATTCCAATGACCCTGCAGATACTTCTAAATTAGTTCCCATTAGCTTTTTCTCGCTAAAAATTATCTAAAGTACATAACAAAATCAAAACTTTTGAATTTTCAAGAACGCACTACGGTTAATTTTGCTCGTGACCAATCAGTAACTCTTAGTTACGGTTCAGTAAGTTATCGAATACCAACCGTAATCGGTTAAATTTGGGGAAGATCCAATCGTAAAACCGATTCGGTTGGTAATTAAATTTGACAACAAATCAGAACTAAATTACGGTTGGTAACTAATGAATCAAGACCAACCGTAACTACTCTACAGTTTGGTGTGTCAACTTAACTTTTGAACCGTAAATCATTATTTGATAAATTTTTAAGACACGGGATTATTTACGGTTGGTATGGTTGTTTGAGTAACAAACCGTAACTCAATTACGGTTGATAAATATGATGCAAATAAAAACCGTGAATCGAACATATTCTCGTAACTAAGAACATACGGTTGGTATTTGAGTTTAAACCAACCATAACATCAACCCAATCTACAAGCATACGGTTCGTATTTGAGTTATTACCAACCGTAACTCACATGCAACCTGTAAATTTCAATTTCAATTTTCATACAAAACCCTAATTTTTGATACAAAATTAACTTAAATCCAACACGATAAACTAAACCCTAACTGGGTTTTTCCAAACATTTTTCAAATCGTCGATTAATCGAAGACGATGAAATTTTCGGTTTTAATGGAGGTTACGGTTGATGGAAAGAAGAGAAGATGAAAAAAAAAAACTGATTTGATTTTTTCTGATTCATTAGGTTTAAAAAAAATTGATTTGATTTTTTCTGATTCATTAGGTTTAAAAAAAATTGATTTGATTTTGGTTGGTTTAAGGTGAAAAGGGTAATCTAGTCAATCTACACCCCTATAGGACACCCCCTAACCAATAAGAGGGACATTGCTATCACACTTGCCACCCCTCTACCATTTCTTGCCGCCCCTATACCAAGATTGAAAAAATTTAAGTTACCGCATGGTAAGGAGTTCTGGAAGGGTATACCAAAAAAAAATAAAAAAAATAAAAAAAGATTATTGGTAAGAAAGATGGCTGGTGGAAGCTAATTCAAGCACACCACTACTGGGCATTTTCAGAAATGCATTCAAACCGGCTGCAAACAAAAATGCCAAAGTTGCTCATCTCATTCATCAAGACAGCTGCACAATTTGAATTCAAAAGACAACCAAATGAAGATGAAGTCAATGATCTTGATCCGAAGTTTTCTCGGTCAACGGTTTTGGTATCTGGAAAAGGGAGGAGGTTTTCGATAAGAATACGTATTTTTGGTAGATGCAGCACCACCCAAAGAATGACTATAAGTTCGTGCGAAGAATGCACGTCCCACCCAAAATTCCCCAAATCAAAATTCGAAGCATAAAGAGAAGAAGACTAATGCTGTGGACTTGTGGGTTAAATAAACTAGAGAGCTCTTTTGTCTCTTTCCACAATCCGCATCCCACAAGATAGTGGGACAACATAACGCAGATGAAGTAGAAAAAAGATAACATGTCACAACATTTTCTAGGAGAAAAAGAAACATGTCCAAAGTTTAGCTTCATAAAAATATACACCTTGACCCTTAATTTATCCATGCATCTTTTTTAGTATCCCCCATACCTCACCCGAGTCACCCCCCCTATAATTTCTACATTTATAGCACACAATCATCAACTCTTATGAACACCCAATTACAATCCCCCCTAGTAGAAAGAAGAAAGATTAACTGACAACAACCCAACCACAGCTGTTAGAGAATTTTAGGTTATCCCATAAAGATATAATTAGGATGTTTTATGCTACCAGGAATTGCAGAATACCACTTTTTCCCTTAGATCACCCTCGTATGTAGTGGCTAAATTATCTGGAAAGCACCAGTTGTTCCATATCCAAAGGTATTGAGGAGCTTCAACACTAACTAAAAAGCTCTCACAGGTACCAAGTTAGGCCATCAGTCAGGAGCACATTTGCATAAAATACATCACCAAAAAAACGCTCAACATGATAGTCATGGCAGGCAAGCTACATGGCAACTAGCAACATGTCCAGATTAACAAGAGTAGCCATTCAGTTCAAGCTATTGGACTGACCAGTTGCAGGTATAGCAGATTGATAGGAAGGATCATGGGCAACCATGTTGATGGCAGCAACGCCCTTGGGTGCCGCTGTACTGCCCTTCGCGGCTTGTTCTAACAGATGAACAAGAGCAAGAAATATTTCCATCCTAGTAACATCCCTATTTGCCTGAACACAATGAGCCACATTTCAGTTAGTTTTGGAAGATGATAGTAACTGTTGAAGAGCTGGATATTCTAAGTTGGGGTAAACTACTGTAGACGTATTACCTCTACTGTGAAACGCACCCAGACCTTATTGTTACGAGCTTCCATTACCCCTTTAAGATGGTCAATCCTAATCCTCTAATAATATCAGCTATCTCTAGAAAGAAACCTTGTTCTTCGACAGCATCTGCGGAAGGAAGGAAGGCACGGAGAAATTTAATAAGTCGGAATTTATGGAGCACCAGAGAATACAGCTTCTGGAAAAAGTGACAGGGCAGATACTTACCTCCACAAGCATTTGACGAGGTAGATTTAAATCCTCAACAATGATAGGGCAGACCATTGACTGTGAACCTACTTCAAATGCCCATGTTGCTCCCCCCTCAAAGCTGTCCTTAGAGCGCAAGCCACCATCCTTGCTAATAATCTGTAAATTCGTGCGACAACAAAACATGACATGATATAAGGTCACATTAAAGACATAAATATCAAATCCTATACCAGTAAAATCATACGATCTACTTGTGTAGTAAAATGTTAAGTAGCACTCTCTATTACATTAAAGAATCTGCCTACCCAAGATATAGCATGCTATACAAACTTATCCACAGTATTGATCAAATGTTTGCCTCTCCAATATGCACTTCATAAGACACCGTTGGGTGTAACATAATTTATATATATATATATATTGCACCATCTAAACATTCAAGTGCCGTAATTAAGTTTTGGTTCTTCAATAAGATGGACTAACATTACATTAGCCTTTGAGTTACAAAACAAAAAGAAGGGCAACAAAAATGGATAATCTCACACCTTTGACTCTCCGGTTTGTTTTAGATCATTGGCATGTTTTGTCACACTTTGCAAGAAAAGCATGTGCTTGATGGTACGCTCCAGAAGAGCATCTATGCTACACTGTTTGACATAATAATATTTAATGGTAGAATTAGCATAAAATAATAACTGAAAAACAAGAAACAAGATGAGAAAAGCAGTTCTTAATTGTAATAAAGAAACAAACAAAAAAAAAAAGCACATCACCTTTCCTCCATTAGGTACTATTTCGCGTAATTCCTTCACGCGGTCTTGGATCATTTGACGATCTTTGGGCCTAGGTCTAGGATTCTCTCCAGGTCTTAACCTTTTGCGATTTGTTTTGCCTGTTTCCTGGGGCTTTTAGAATGTGCAGTTGAAACACTTGTCTCACACATTACATTCTGATGATCCTCAACCAGTAAACTGGTTTGAGATGCATACATGGAACTGATTTGAGAAGCCTCCCCGACACTAGTCTTTGAACATCCAGATATGAAAGAGTTTGGGCCTGCTACATGTGACCTAGGGAGAGATGGAGGGAAACCATAAATGTTACCGTGATTCTGGTCTGGCACTCCAACCTGTGCGCATGAGATGGAAACAGAAGGAACTGAAGATCTACTTGTTTTTGTTAATGTTGTCCAGCAAGACATATCATCATCTATTATATGCTTAGCGCCAGGGTGAACCTTGGAAACTACTGCATCCAATAGATGGTCCGGTACAGTGTCAGAGAAGATGCCACTCTCTGAGATCTCATCATTCATTGCACGAATATCAGAATTCGCATCTGTTTGCGTAATGCATTTGGAAACATCCAATCTTGCACTATACATGTTGGAATCTACCAAACGAGTAAGCGAGTCCTCCCAGCTGCCAAAATTCTTTCCACTTTTCAGATCTATACCCAACATATCAAATAAGCCATCTCCTGAAGAAGGTTGGGCATGTGCGTCTCCATAAACGGTATTAGAGGGACCAGGAATCTCCTTGCTATGCTCTGTACTACTCGCCCGACGATCATGACTTATATTGGACACCAATGAGGACCTGGAAATGCACTCATCTGGATTGGACGAAAGGATGTTAAGCGACTGAAATAAATCATTATCAATCAACTGTTTCCCCGCATTCCAATTACAATTATCACTCGTAGAGGGACGACTTGCAGTAGGTACCCTGGGAAGTGTGCCGCTGCTGCTTGACCAATCTTGGTGGCTGGGTACGGGTGCTATGTCTGAAGCGGAAGTATTAAGTTGAAGTGCCTTCAGATGTGAAGTACTCTTAGCTGATCCATAAGTGATCGGACAATAACCTGGAGTCGAAGAAAGTGTTGGAATATCAATTCCAGCATCAAGAGATTTGCTTTCACCAAACAATGATTTTGGAAAGGAATCTTCGAGACAATTATGGACTGAGCCTTTACTGTTACCATGTTGAGAATTACTATTGTTAGTTGAACTGGATATGTTGTTACTAACAGGCTCCTGAAGCCCGACGCTTGACAAAATCTGTTGGTGTGGAATGAAAGTAAGGTTACTGGAAGATGAACATGATTCATTGAATTGGGGACTGGATCTGGTACTTGAATTATTAGGAGTCAGTTGCTTGTTTAGTGATGCTTTTGCACCAGAGAGGATTACTTGGGCTCCAATTTCTCTAGTTTCAGTTTCTTTTTTGAGATGGTTGTTTTGCCTCACAACTGGATTCTTTATCTGGGAGCTGTCACGATGAGTGTTGGGCGTAGCGGCTAGCTGGCTTGAATTCGGTTGCAATTGTGAGTTTCTTTCAACTTGCCCAGGAATAGAACGAGAAAGTTGACTACCAAATCTCGAAGCCTGGAATGTGGAGTTCTGATGGTAGAAACCAGCACCCATTAATGGTACAGACCTGGTCGGTTGAGAAGAGAAATAGCTAGACAGGTCTACAGAGACAGGTTGTCCAATCAAGGCAGGTGGTCCAAACTCCAACCCTGGGCATTTTGTACTGTAAGTATCAGACGAAAGAGCACCAGGAACACTGCCCAGGTGTGCAAATAAACTCTTCACGTCGTTCACAAATCCTGTATTTTCCATAACCTGCATTCAACAAGCAACAAAAAAATGTTCTAATTTTCCCAACAAGTCAACTGATGGGTGGGGTTCTTCTGATGTACTGATATCAAGCAGAACATAGAAGATACATTCAACAAGCATGTCAGTTTTTCATATATGCAGAAATGAGTTGCCGTATCGCCAGAGGCGGAAATTAGGATAACACAATCTAAGAGGAATGCCATTGAAGATAGAAGATTGGTTAAGGACTGGGGAGATAGCCTAATAACCTGGTCAAGGTATTCTATTTAGTTGCTTCATGGCAAAAAAACTTACTGTCAATGTGGATCCAAGTTGGACAACACCATGTGGAAGCACAGGAATTACAGCAAGCGTCTGCAAAACAATCATCTTTAATAAGTAAAACAGTTGAATAATGAACTAAATCTCGTAAGGAAAGAAGAAGGATCAAGAAACATTAACAAGAGCAAGAAGAACCCGAAGCCACACACATTCATGCCAGCTGAAAATTGGTGCTGCACCTCAACCAAGACCTAGAAGTTGCAAGAAAAGGAGAGAGATCAGATGAGACTTTTCAAAAAACATATATATTTAACTTTTACAAATGCAATAACACTCAAAAAGAAAATTAAGCAAGAAAAAGAACCAAATTTCATTCTTACATTCTCAGTGAAGTAAGAACGCTCTTTTCATGGAGTATACTAATATATTCACGTCATGGTGCCTAACAAATAAGCTTTAGAGCAACTGAGCAAGTGACTATTTTAAATTGCAGGATGATTTTGAAGAACGAATACTTTCTTACAAACTCAAATTTTGAAATCATCTAGGCATTATTACGGATAAAGTAATCATTCAAGGTTCAACTCTGCTATTTTAGAACTGCATACACATAGGGGAAAACTTGAAATATTAAAAGCAAAAGAGGAGCTTTGAGCTATACCTCAGATGGATAACCTTCCACCATGCAGTTATCTCTAAGAATCCATTGATGCATTCCCATAAAAGCAGCGCGGCCAACAATCCTGTGACCCATTTTTGAAATAAGAGCATTTGAGCATACATACTCGGTTAACACGAAATATGAGAAAACAAATAAATGCACATATACCCTTGTCCTACAACATTGATCTGGTTATTAATCATCATCTTGTTAACGAGCAAAGATACTTTGTCCTCCGTTTGACATCCAAGCTGAGGAAGGCTATTATTTTCAAGAGAACTCAAAAGCCCTTCCCACTCTTTAAGAAGCAAATCTGTACTCTCAATCCCCGGTAGAGAAGCCCTGCGCAAGGGCTCGTAGTGAAATTCTTCCCAAACCAAAAGCCTGAAACATCACAGCAAAATCAATGAGAGTGCTTTCAACAGTATAATGTAACAATTGACCACCAACAACCCAGGAATAATATCCAACAAAATTAAAAGAACAAAAATTAATGCATTTTAAGATTTTAATATTTTGACTTCATATATCTAAACTCTTCTTGGACCTTTTTTTTTTTTTTTTTTTTGTGAGTTCATCATCATAAATGATAGCTGAAAGAATAAAATTAAAAAGAATATTCTCATATTTTTGTTAGATTACATGACATAGGAATTCAGTTTAAATGAAGTTCACTTGCCAGAATAATCATATAAAAATCTACTTTTGTAAACTTAAGATGCTCAAAGACAAAACCAAACAAATACAACATTCCAAAAATAGGTTAAAGAGAAAGAAAGAAAAAAAGACACCAAGTATCACAGAGAGATTCAAAAAAAGATAAAAAGTCACCACTAAGGAACAAAACAATCTCCAATAGTTTCTCTAAAAAGAGACCAAATTTAATTAAAATCTCAAAATTGGAACAAGAACATAATTGATGTTAGAAAATGGGAATGTAGTGAACTGATTACTGACCTTGGATTATGGATACCCATCTTCCAAAAAATAGCATAAGACCATTGATTATCTCCACAAAGACATTTCAAAGCCTCTTTGAGAAAACTTGCCATGATGATGACGATGATAGATTTCACTTCAGGTGGTGGTGGTGGTGGTGGCGGCGATGAAGAGAAAACCAGAGATGGATATACCCAAGTAGAGAGATAGTAACAAAAGAACAGTCAAAAGAAAGGAAAAAAAAGTAGTTTTTTGGTTTTTCAGTGCCGGACAGTAGAGTACATTATCCCGGCGTTAACTAATAAAAAGTCTAACTTCCACGGCAAGATCCTCTCCCAGCTTGTTTCGTTCTTAATCCACCACTTCTTTTTCTTGCAGGCTCAAGATTTCCAGCAATCATTTTACGACAACCCATTTAGTACTTACAGAAACTGAAAAAGAGACAAAAGAAAGAACTAGAAAGAACACAGAACAGCTAGCAAAATAGACTGGTGAAATTTGTAAAGTGGGTTTTGCAGGAAACTCCCTACACTATCCCACAATCTCTAACCTCATAAGCATCCATTAACTTACTTCCATTCATGATTTTTAACCTCAAAAAGTGAATATTTCACAGTTTTAAGCAAAATACAAAATCTAAGCAAATATTCGTCTTTCTGTATCTCCCTGAAGCTCTCTGCGTGTCTCCGTGGGGGTTGGTGTAGTCGTCTTCACTTTCTCTTTCTCTCTCACTCTCTCTGTTTCTTTCCCTGCTTTTGTGATTCTCTGAGATGCAAGAAGAACCGTGCTAAAATGCGCCTCTCATTTATCGCAATTGATTTCTTAAGCACCAAACGACTTAAAAGAAGGCATGAGGTTTGCTGAAATTACGACTGTGTGCCACTGTTTGTTTTAATTTTGTCGTCTTGTGGTTTTTCCTTTTGGCTTTTATATTTTCCCTTTATCTGATGCTGTTAGTGGGAAGTGACTGTCTTGCTGACGTAAATATTGACTGCCCTTTCTTTTTCGGATTATTTACCGAGAAAACCATTTCGTTTCGCTACATAATCGAGTATTTTGTTGTTTATTGGGATTTTGTAATGACACTATACATTTAGGGGTTAATTATCGAATGACCCTTAATTTTGTGGTCCTTTAGCTAGATGTGTAATTCAACCACACGTGTATTACGAGTTGGGTAAAGATGTCCCAATACATGTTCTCAAATCATTTCTACCACTTTTCGAAATGGTCAAGCAAAGCTCCACCTTAAGTGGTGATCAACAGTTGAATACAGATGTAGGCTGCGCTAAAGGGTATTATATTCCGTTGATATAAATTATAAACTGATAAGAACAGAAAATTTGTTAATGTTATTATAATACTGGTGATGGAGTTATTGAGTGATGATACCAGTGATCTGAGTCGAAACTCATAAGCATCACACAAAAAGAAATCAAACTAATTACAGGACTTACAGGACCTATGTTTTCTTTCTTTATTGGAGTGAACAACATAATCGCTTATTACAAGACAATCAAAAAAATTCTTTTCATGAACTAAGAGCAACTGCAGTGGGCGACTAAACCCATTTATTTGGTCTCGTAAACAAAGCGTGAGCGGGACGTACCATCGATCAAATACCCAGACTAGTACAGTAATTCGAGAGTATATTTGGTCTGGACCAAAGACCATACCCATTTATAGTCGAGCGGTGATATAATCTCCGTTTCTCAACGGGCGGTGATATAGTGTACGCTTGACGACGGGCGGTTATATAGTGTTCGTCCCACGGAGAGGCGGGCATATAGATTATGCCCCAATGGCGCGGTGATAAAATGTACGCCCCATCGGGCGTAGCTGAAGTTAACTCCTGTCATCAGGCGGGCATATAAAGTACGCCCCAATGGCGCGGTGATATAGTTAACGCTTGGCATCAGGCGTTGATAAAGTGTACGCCTCAGTTAGGCGTTGATAAAGTTCACGCCTGATGCCAGGCGGACCTAATAGCTACGCCCCATGAGTCTGATGTTTTAACAAGTTTTATGTTTTATACCATTGTAATTTTCGAATGATGGGATTTGTTATTGATAATCGAAACAAAGTAAACAAATGATGGGATTTGTTGTTACTAACCAAGAGGTATCCAAGGAAGAAAGCAAGGAGCGAGACAGTGTTCGTATAATCCTTGCGAACAGTGAAAGTCCAAGAAGCAAGAATAATGACACAAATGGATCCACTACATACACCAGTTAAGAAGCAAACCGAACTTGTGATGTCAGCATCCACCACTTGTTCCATGTTATCTATTCTCTCAAATAATGCCCATGTATCTTGTGATGCCCTCATAAAACCCTTGCCATATGCAGCAATCTATATCTATAACAAAAGAAAAACATTAAAATACATTACTTGAGTTAGATGAAGGAATTAGCTAAATTGGTTTTGATTGAGGCGTTGATTATACAAACGCCCGGCATCGGCGGTTACTTTACGTACGCCCCATGGGGCGTTGATTTACAAACGCTTTGTCATCGGGCGTAGATTTTACTTACGCCCCATGAGGCGTTGATTATACCTCCGCCCCTTCTCCAAGATAAACTTTACGAACGCCTTGATGCACGGCGTAATCTTTACCAACGCTCCACACGGGGCGTAATCTTTATCAACGCTTGAATGGGGCGCAATTTATATCTCCGCTCCACAACCAAACGAAGATTATAACTCCGCTCGACTAAATATACTCGCCACCCACGTCACACACAACGGATTCAAACTAAAATTTAGTCGTTTTTTTTACTCTTTGATCTTTAGGTTTAGTCGCACCACCGCATTCTTGCTCTAAAGGTAAGACGTTAGAATAAGCCCACTACAGATGTGGTCAAAGTTTTTAAGTTCTTGTCTAGAATCAACCCACCCTGACTAACTGTGGGAAAGAGTCTGGTCAAATGAGCAGACAAACGAATGGAGCTCGAGCCACAAAAGAATGTCTTTGGTAAAATATACTTGAAAAATAAGGGGCCTCAGAGTATATTCTTGAATGGAATACAAGTAACATTTAATTATTCATTTCCTATACAGGGATAATTTATAATAGTATTTTTAATTATATTATAGATGGATTATGTTAATCCAATCTATTCTTTTTCTGTAAGATGGAACCTTTTCTATGTAAATGTGGTACCCTATTGTTTTTGGCTGACAATTGCCAGGTATTGTCTTAAACTCTCTTTATGTGATATAATCTTCTTTTTGTTGGTTCGTAATTATTCTTGAATTTTTATTGTATTTTTTTTTCTAAAAACATTGGTTTATTCATTAATTAATTTCGTTGTGTGTGAAAGAGTATTTAGGGTTTGTTGATAAATGGCCCATCAATCAATTCTTATCGGTGGGGACCAAGAAATCTTGAGATCTTGATTCTAGATCACATTGCCATTTGCAGAACAAGAGGAGTTCGATCAAACTTATGAAAGGAGGGAGCATTAATTAACGAGACCTATCAAGAATATTGCTAATTTTGAATTGTTTGAAAAGTATAGATTTGGGTAACTTTAAGAATAATTTTATATCACTACAAACAAAGACCCAGCTATACCATGATTAAGCATCATTAAATTGCTGCGTTTAAGAACTATGTGTACTCAAGCTCTATTATTTAGGCTTAGCTTTTTCAATTAGCTTAACTTTTAATTGTTGAGAATCAGTAGGGGGTTGGTGGTTCTGAAGCTCTTTCTTATAGGGGAGGTTCGGCATCGAACCTAGGAGCAAGGCCAAGGATTGGCTAACCTTGGTTGTGGTCTCCCAAAATCTTCATTACTGCGTAACAACTCTTTATTTTCTTTGGTATTCATTTTTGAATTTAACAAATAGTACTTATTAATCGTATTTCAATCCATAAACTAAAATTAATCATAGTTGACAATTTTAGTTGACAATCATATTAGCTAGTACATATCCATGTATTTTATTAATATAGTAACTAGAGATGTGTGACACTATGGGATATGGTAAACATATATTTCTCGATATATAAAAAATGTTGAAATTTCGGTTTCAGGCTCATGCCTTATATATATTAAAGGAAACTATTCGAATATTAAGATATTACAGTTTAGCAAATGTTCAAATCATTGTGTCGACATTATTTAATTTAACATTTTCAATCTAACCAAAAGACATCTTGATGTCTACAGAAACTTTAAGATAGTAGATATATCGAAAATTTATGTTTCAGTCAGACATTAGGATCGGCCCTGACAAAGTTCCTTGTTAGGGACCGGCGATGACACGGATCTTTATGATCGGTCCTAGTAGAAATTCTTATTAGGGATCGGTCTAAATTGAAACATATCAAAAGGAAAATAAAAAAGCTTAACTGCTAGAGGCAGATAGGTATCAAAAGTCTTCACTAAGGTTGAAGCAACTCTTAGGTTGTAAAGGACGTCAACTAAAGGAATCAAGTGCATAGAATCTTGGGAGGTTCAAGAGTCGTAAGGAGAACAAATGCAGTTGAATTGCATGAAGGGTTAATCCAGTCTCAACTACATTTCAGTCTGAAGTCTGATAGTAGGCTAGTGTTTGTAGCGATTTAATAAAGTGCGGTATTCAAAGATGGACTAGGTCCTGGGTTTTTTTATGGTAGTACAGTTTTCCTCGTTAACAAAATTCTGGTGTCTTGTTTTTCTTTTTTCGCATTATATTGTTGATCTTTATAATAGGAATTCACAAGTAGTACGTAATCAATAAAGAAAATTTAAGTCTTTATTGATTGAGATCAAACCAAGACTTGTTCTTCTTATTCATATCTTGAAAGATAGATTGCAAGTTTCACACTTGTTATAATTCGGATAAAGACTAGATTGATCTTGGATACTAATTTTGAGATCGTCCAAGAACTCTTCTGCATAATCAGGTACACGAACATTTGGTCTATAAATATTGATTGTGGAAAAAAGAAAGAGATAAGTTATATATAATGTAGATGACAAAATATAGCATCTACCCGAGAACTGACAGCTGAAGAGTAATACATCTGAGACGCGAAAAAAGATTCAAGGTCGGATGTCGAAGACCGGAAGAAGATATCTAAGGATCAAGCCACAGGTTTCCAAATACAACAGAGACACGAAGATAGACGTAGAAGACCTGAGTCCAGATACGTGGCTAAGAAGAATCTTGATGATGTCAGCTGAGTGGAGACCAGGAAAGTTGGGTGTTAATAACTGGGGTTTTATTAACTTATATCTAGGGGCAGAGGATGAGCATTAATTTTAAGCACAATGTTCTATTGATTCTACTGACTTTTACATTGGGCAAGTGAGTTTTTGGATTTAAGAAATTACTCAAATAAATACTGCTTCCTTTCCATAAATGCCCTTAGAGTTTTGGGATTATTTTATCTTATTTATTCAGACCCTGCATAGATATAAGTTCATAAACCCCTCATCTTCCTCTCTTATCGTTCATTACCTGCATTTCGTCCGTATCTCTTCATTTCCTTTTCTGGATTTTTTACTTCATTCCATCTCTGTATTTTCTTCATGGTCACCCATACCAATTACGAAAATTTAATAAAAACGAAATTGAAATTAGTATTTTCCAGATCAGTATCGTGTTATATCCCAAAGCTTCATACACAGATGGAATCAAAGGAATCTAAAAGGCCCCAAATCATGACCATTCATTAGGCTCCCTATGGAACTCTTTTATAAACTACCAGAGAATGCATGATTGGTTAACTGAATCTAGTTAGCATTGGGAGGAAATTAGGGAATCTTTTTCATTTATGTTGTAAACTGATAATTGAAAATAAAAAAAAAAGAAATAAAAATAAAAATATGTACTTTGGTTCTTGGTTTTTTGAGTATGTTAAGTGATTTGTTTTAATGGCAGCAATAGAAATTCTTGAGAGTTCAATCAAAAAGAAAGCATCAGACCGAAAGTCTTGAATAAGCTAGCTAGGGATGAACGATTTGAGCGTGTGTTGATGTAATGATTTGAAATTGGATAAAAATAATTAGTCTTGTTGTACAACAATCAAAGAACTTGGGTTTTGAGTTTCTTTTGAGATCTACCAATGGCAGAAAAGGAGGACTCTTATGAGCTCAATCAAAAGGATGATGTTTGAAAGACGAACTGTGCATGAACTTGTTTTAACTTAATCAGACAAAAACAATTCGTTCTTCCTATATCACCGGTAAAAGATCAACCAAATAAAAATAGAAACTAAAAGGTACGTCATGGAAGAAGAAAGGATAAGTCTCCCCAACTCCAATACATGTGTGACTTAGATCAGAGAAATGAACTTTACCGTCCAAGTTATTTATGGGGACAGGGGTAATTACGGAATTGATATATTGGGACTCGCATACGAATTGTTTCTCCAACAAAACTCTAGTTCCAACAAAACCGATCAATTCCAAGAAAAAGCACGAGTTTTTAAAGTCAATTATATCCCTGCTATCTTGTAGACAGGTATACAAGTTAATAGCTCCCTAATAATTGTAGTTACCTAAAGTCGGTGAGAGACTAAAAGTGAGATTTTATGGTTTTCAAAGTGAGTTACGGGAGGTTGAGCACGAACAGTCTTCGCCTAAATCACACACAATGGTCATTCAGAGACCGCTTCAGTCACAGGAAAGGAAACTTAGGGCCGGTCTTAGGGAGGGAAGCATATGAAGAGAGATCAGAGAACAAGTTATTGCTTTGGGAGGTTATGAGAAAGTTGTGTGCTAGCTTGGAGAAATAAGGGACCTATTTATAGTTGAATTCTCTAATCTCAGGTCGTTGAAGATAGGGATTGTCTGCCGTGCGGGGATCTTTTCCCGACTCTGCAGGAATAGATAAAGATAAACTAGGCTGAGTTTATCTCTTTATTCCACCACTTTTACTCTCTTCTGCGATAACAAATAGACCGGGTATTTCTCACACGTGTCGTAGACCGCCTGACCAAAACCCTAATTCATATCCTCTCATTTGTGTGAAGCTGAGTCAGCCTCTGTGATGATGTGTTGAGAGAGAAAAATATTCTCTTTAGCCAAGTTGGCCAAGATAGAGAGATATTCTCTGATTTGTGAGAATGACTAGGATGAGTCACATGAAAAGACATAGAATGCCTCAGAAATCATGTGTACAGTGTGAGAGAATCTGGGGACGAGCTTCCTCTCTCCATGGCCGATCACATATGCCACATGGAGACCGTATTATTTCTTGTGGGTCCCTTTGGTGAGCATGCGGAGATCAAAGGAGCTTATCCACGTTTTTGGATAGACATGTACAGTTCAGACCCAATTTACTAGCCGTGAGCGTGTTTGAGACGCTTAGAAATAGGCTTGAGCCCTAGGTAAGGCTTGTGCCTGAGTCTTACACCTGTATAAGACTCTTCAGACGATCTGGATCAGCTCGGATACCATCAGAGGCATGGATGACGCGACCGAGGTTGTCTGAAATTTAGCCGGAGCGACTGAGGCTGTCTGAAATTTAGCTGACGTGACTAGGGTTGTCTGAGACTTGGCCGACGTGACTGAGATCGTCTAAGAGTTGGCTGATGCTACTAAGGCCGTCTGAGAGTTGCGTGACGCGACTAAGGATGTCTGAGAGTTGGCTGACGCAATTGAGTCTCTCCGTAGTTAGCTGGGACATATATGGGTGAAAAGACGATAGTACCCAACTACACCACAATCTTTTAAATATCAACCTTTAAGTCCAGTATTGTAACACCCCGTGTTTTTAGCATGGCGCATGCTCAAAGATTCGCCATGGCCTGAGATGAAGCTTCATCCAAAGCTTTCGTTGCGTAGGAAAAGGAACATTGGCTCTTAGCCAATGCGTTGACAATGTTTAGCAAACATGGCTACACATCGGGTTGGCAGTGAACAGCCAACATGGCTGGACATCGGGTAGGCAGTGAACAGCCAACATGGATGGACATCGGGTTGGCAGCAGACAGCCAACATGGCTGCATATCGGTCGGGTTAGCGATGCGGTGAGCATCCATCTTGGCGGTCATTGAAATTCATGACAACGACCATGAATAGTGAAGCAAGCATGTCAATATGCTCCCTTTCCATACTTGTAGAAATTCCATTAAGACATATATATGGAGGGGTACTTGGTTGAAGGTGCATATACGGACCATGCACCAAGTGAGATAGCCTTAGAGATGTAAATCCATCACGGCTGGACATTGGAGTGGCCTATGGGCCAAAGACGGAAGTATAGCCATCACGGCCCCTTCACGAGACTCGGCTCGTGAAATGTTCGGTCGTCATGGCGGACATTAGAACTGACATGTGAGCCAGAATTGAATGTACGGCCATCACGGTCGTACATCGTTGTTTGCCAGGGTGGTAAGGTGCAGCCATCACGGCCTGGGGAGTTGATGAATGATTTTTTCTCCCCCAATCAAAGTTGTAAAAATGTCTTTTAAACATATATAGGGAGGGGTAGTTGGTTGAAGGTGCATATGCGGACTATGCACCAAGTAAGCTTCATAGCTTAGTTTAAGAGTATAAATGATGCCTAAGGCTCATTTATAGTTGCGTAGCCTCGCGTAGAGGGCATTTGATGCTTAGGCATCGTTATACCATATTGCGGACCGAACATGCATCACTTGGATGCATTTTTGTGAGTAACGGCCTATACGGACTAGGCCATTATCTTTATTGCTTGTCCACGGCCATGCAAACGAGTTGGCTTAAGTTTCTGTCCCTTCGGATGAACTACGGTTTGTGCTTGATACCTTTAGAGTAGCGAAGGGTACGTAGGCAGCCGCAATGAGTTGTAGCATTGCAAGTCCAGCACGTTGGCCCCTCATATCATCTAAGCTCGGTAGCTCGATGCGAGAGATGATTGCGTCCAGTCTTGATGAGGAATGTTGCATGCCAGCAAGTGGATGCTCATACTTCCTATCAAGCTACGAAGAGTCGGTAAGCGGAGTAAGGAAATGGCAATAGGCTTAGAGCGGCCAATGCCAAAGTCCACGGCTCATTCCTTAAGCCTGGACAAGACGCGGAGTCGATGATTTGCTCATCTAGATAGAAAATTCAAATGATGAATTCCTACGTTGAGGAAAAGCCGGTGATGCATGCAATATGCATTGGCCTCACCTTATGGCCTTATACCCTTTCGCGGGCAAGGGTAAGTTGGGAACAGTGTGGAAGCAAGAGTTGTACGTGGGATATATGAGTTTGGAGTCGCGCTTTTGGGCTAGTTTTTGCAAGAGCTAGGAAATGATTCAGATGGTGATGTTGCAGCTTGATTGTGGTTGGAATGAGAAGGACAATGGCAGTGTAAGCTGCAGATGAATGGATAGTATATGGAAGAAGGCAACAATGAGATTTTGGTGGAGTTTCTTGAGCTGAGAAGAACTGAGATGGTGGACTAGTTGATGCTGCAATGGGTTAGCTGATATTAATGGTTGTGACTGTTGTCAGGAAGAGAGAAATGGTGTTGTGTGCTGTTGCAGATGGGAATATTTTGGTACTGATGGTGATGCAGTCAAATGGGTAGAAAATGCCAGTGCTTGTTTCATGAGTCGATATTAGATGAATGTTAGGATTGGATTGTGCAGGGAAGAGCCGAAATTTGGCTAGGAAAACAATCAAAAACAGATGGGACTTTCGGGTGGATTGGATTTTCTTTCCAAAGTGAGTCGACTGGTGATTCCCGCCGAATAAGATGGACTTGGACTTGTTCCAATTGGGCTTCACTCATGGGTTGTTTGAGCGACTGATATTTGGTAGATAGGCAGTGACCTAATTTGGTGGGGAAAGTATACAAAAGAAGACTCCTCACCGAATCTCTTATCTTTGCCTCTACTTTTGGTTCTAGGGTTTAGAAACATGAAAGCTTTTCTTTTTCTTCTTGTTATGAACTTTATGAATATGAGCTAGATTTTTATTATTGGTTTAAGGTTTGAGTTGGATTTCACATGACATGATTCTTTGATTCAATATATTAGTTTTGTCTCATATTTATCGTTCACGGTTCTCTGAAAATATAGTTATATGATTGACGTATTATAACATGATTTGATTGTTTGTTTTGTCAAGTTGCAAATTGGTAGAACTTGTAAACTCATCTATTGCTAGTTTAGGGTTGATCATCGAGCGATAATCCTTGAACACAAGTAGCATAAATATGGTTATAGTTTATAGTGATATATCCTTGTAATCATATGTGAACCATGACCTTTGTTCGAATTGTTTGCGCAATGTATTTCAATTTCATTGATTAGCCTATTTATAAAACTTAATGCTCCTAGGAATTGAACTTAATTAGCGCAAGGCGTTAGGTTATTCTTTAGGTAGAATTCACATACGCAGCTCTAATGTGTGTGTTGATGACTTCGGAAATTTACAAAGTATTCTTGCAATAAGGTATTCTAGGGCTTTTGATAATGAGAGATTAAATATCAATTCTAGTTATTAAGACAAGAACATGTTAGTGAACGAAAACAGAATCCTTAACCAATATTCTCATCTTATTTGATTTGCTTGCTTGTTTATTTATTTATTTATTTATTTTTATTTTAGTTTAGTTACATAAAATCCCCCTTGTTTGCCATAAGAAACCGAAACATATTGACAACCCAAGACCTCTCTATGGGAACGATCCTTTCTTGCCCTTGCTATATTATATATTTTGAGTAGTGAGAAAGTAATTTATTTTTGACGCATACGACATGGATCAATACTTGCATAAAACCTCAAACTTTTAGAGATCTTAGAGTCACTAGCATGCTCCTAGCTATGTTTACATAGAGAGTCTGACCGAAATAACTGAACTTGGAAGTACTGGAGAACACAATCGGGTTTCTTTTTTGTCTGAGCGTTAAAGGTTGATTTAACCATGCCGGTGGGCAAATTAGATGCTGCAAAGATATTTGGTAGTAGAGTTGTGATCAACCTTAGTGGAGACTACCTATTTTACATCAATCGAGGCACCAACCTTCATTTTTTTGTGACTATCTAAAAAGTCCTTTTAGAGTGTGTGTGTCACCGTACGTAAATTCCGGGTAGGAATTGTGAGCTAACTTCACACCACTTTCATCACTATTTTTGATCACTTGAGTGCTAATTCCGTCAATCATGAGGATGACGTCTAAAGATAAAAACTCCTTCTTGTAGTTTGATTTGCAGTTAGCACCATTCTCTCTCTCTCGACAACATCAACAGATCCATAGAAACACATCATCATCAACGAGCAGAGCAACTCAGATTTTATGGAGAAAGTTGAAATAGTCCGAGGTTTACATGCAGCAATTCAAGGAAAAGTAAAATTCTTATTCAAAATGGAGATACGGTGATTAAAGAGCATTCTATACACATTAGAAGAGGTATTTACAAGAGCAAAGAAATAAAATAAGATAAGAATTAGTTAAATTTCATAAAATCAAGACAATACATGTTGTGAAGAGTTTAGTGATAAAGTCCTTCATCCATGGCTTTAGTAGTTTCATTATTATTTTGTTATTTTCAGTTTGTCATCTTATCTAATAAAAAAAAAAATTATTACAGTCTGTTTTTATTTTTGTTTCATAACCACCATAGTAAAGAAGAAGTTAAGAGGAAAATTCAAGCAACAAGGAAATTAAAGAGAAAAATCAGAAATTTTCAAGGTTCTACGAAGTTCAGAAATTCATCATCAACAGTTGAAGACCGAAGACCGAAGAATGAAGACGTTTCTATGGATGTTTTGAGAGTGGTGTTGATTGCCGATCAGATGTGAAGGTAAGTGAGTACTCCCATCCTTGCTAATGGTTGATTTCCTTTCATAATATCATCAGAAAAGATTCTTTTTGTCCACAACTTTGTGGAGTCTCCAAAAATTATTTCGGAAGGTTTTCCTTCCCACCATTCAACGTGTGCAGGATTTCTCTCTTCGTTCCTGTCTGCACACATGAGACTAAAAAAGCGGTCTTTTTGAGTGAAATTATCATAAAACCCTATTAGTGAGGCAGAAGTCGAGGCTTGTGATAACTCTCGAACCCGAATTCTTTCATATGGTATGGTTATTTCTCGCTCAACTCTTTAGGATGAGAATGCGTTCTTTGGTAGTTCTAACTTATTATTACTAGCATGGAGAAACTCTATGTCCTCATAGCTCCTTGGATGCTTGGGACTCTATTATATTCTGAAGTTGGAGAAGGTTTTGTGGGTACACCTCTGGCAAACCCTCACGAGACTACAACTCGTCCAACTAGGGACACCTAGGGGTTTAAAGGCTTAGTGCATAGGCTAAATGCATTCGATAGACCAGCGACAATGGTATAGTTAGGATTTCCTAATTTCTGTTTCAGTTGAGGACAAGTGAAATTCAGGTTTGGGGGTATTTGATGAGTACCAAATAGTGCATATTTCGACAACTTTTTATTGGAATTTAACTCATCTTTTGCGCTTTAAAATCATATATTATCCCAAATTCTGCATTTTCATTGTTTTCAAGAATAAATACTTATACTAATTAATTTTGTGTTTTTAGGTACTAAATAAAGCTTGGATGAATCGAAAAGCCAAAAGAAGCGAGGACAATTGAAGAAATACAACAAAGCTCCCGCTAGAAGGCAGTGAAGAATGTATTTTGCACCTCATCCGCAAGTGAAGAATGTTGTTTGCAAGACTCAAAACTAGGTGTGGGCTTGAGATATTAGCTTTGAAGAAGACATGGGCTTAGAAGAAATAAAAACCAAGACCCAAACCCGTTTCTAATATGAGTCGTCAGATTCAATCTCGCTGCTAAACATCCAACGTCATATCCACACAGTACATCAACAGTTAATACTCCCGCCTCACACCCGAGCACCTTATATCCTTTCCCTATTCGAGCAGAACCAAACACGCCTTCACTTCGTGTTCTTCTTTCCTACAAGCTCTGCAGAACCACCATTTCTCCTCCATTAATCACCTCCACTCCCGATCACTTCTGAGCACAGCCACCTTCTCAAGAGCCATCAATCAATCTCCTAGTTTTTATCTATCTCCATCTTATCTTTTTCCTTATCAAAAACAGTAACCCTGGAAGCTATGATTGAGAGAGATAAGACTAGGGTTTCTTCACAGCTAAAGCAAGCATCAAATCAAGGAGCTGTAAAGTTGAATTGCAGAATGGGTTCGTCAGAAAATGCGTTTTGGGTGAGTGGGTATTCTCCAATTATCAAATTTAAGGGA
Source organism: Papaver armeniacum (assembly GCA_023531295.1). Lineage (NCBI taxonomy): Eukaryota > Viridiplantae > Streptophyta > Magnoliopsida > Ranunculales > Papaveraceae > Papaver > Papaver armeniacum. The sequence goes on from JAJJWW010001406.1 coordinate 24,292, forward strand.
TTGAGTGAAATTGTGTATAAATAGGGAAGGGATTGTAGAGAGAAATTCATGCCCGTATTAGCCGGTGCACCAAGCAGTAGTTTATATTTATTTTCAGTATTATCATCATGTTTTAATTTCATAACTAGGGTTTAGATGAAACCCTGACTCTCTGTTATGTTATTCATTCTTTTTGTGTTGCTCTTGAATGCTTAAAATGTTTTAGGATGGATTTAATCTTAGTGCTCAATACTTTGCTTTCACAAGTGTATGCCATGTATCCATTGTAGTCGGGGATAAACCGTGTTGATTGGCCGCAACTCATGCTTGATAGACTATTGTTAATCCCTTGACCAAGTTGTGCTTAATTAGACAGTTAGTGCCCCGGATTGATACTTTAGTTGTGATTGAATTATCCATTGGTGAAACACCTTAGGTAAGTGGTGGACTTGACACTTCTCCCTTATCTGTTACAAGGACAAGAGTAATATAATTAGCTGAATATATAGTGTGAGTTAGTGGTGGATTTGACAATCCTAGTATCTTTTATCATTGTCTTGCACCTTGTTTTACCATTTCAATCACTACCAACATCTATCCGTATCGGCAAATAACCCCCTTTTTTTGGTTACTCTCAATTTGAATCAGTAGTAGTTAAACCGTAGCTTCAACTTACACCCACCTTGTCCCTGTGGATCGACCTGTGCTTGCCCTATGTTACATATCGACACTGTGCTCTTGCAGTTAGACATAGTCGTAGGCTTCTTTCAAGTCCTACCAATTTTTTGGCGCCGCTGCCGGGGACTCGGTTGCGGTGTAGCTGAAGTTTCTTCTTTACTTTACTGATTTTGAGGTTAAAATTGTATATATTTCTTTGAAATTTTTGTTTTCAGTCATTGCTAGTATAACTCATATGTTTCCTTGCTTTATATATACACATTTGGGTATTGAAGTTTTCTCTTGAGCATTATCAGGTGCTCATAAAGTTACGGCAAAGGAAGAGAAGCGAGTTGTTGTTGTGCCTACTTGATGCACGTACCAACAGAAATAAAGAAACTACTACAGAAGCTACAAAGAAAAAAGCAATATTCAGCTTGCGAGCTTGGTATAGCCTTCTCCCGGATGCGCACCGGAGGTAAGTTTCTTAACAATTGTGCTATATATCTTGTTAACAAATACGAGTTGGCCTCTCGTTATTTGACTATATTTTTATTGCCATAGTCCTATAGAAACCCATTTCAGGATTGATAAGCGTCACAGCCCTCTGCCATTGTCACAACAGCTTCATTTTTAATTTTTCTTATTAGTTTTTGTTAGTGGGATGTTGTATTGTGTGTTGTGTTTAGCCTTAGTAGCTTATATATAATTTTTGCATGCATCATTCTGTTTAGGACTTGTTAGTAGCATTTAGAATAGATTTGTTTCATTTTTGTTTCGAAAAAAAAATGTGGGTTTTTAATTTGGTATTAGGGATGAGAAATCATCGCACAGACACATTAGAGGACTCGCACATGAGCATGCTTCACATTTTGAGTTTCCATTAGACCATGGGGTTGATAATTATAGGGATTATCATGGACCTTTTCTAGGTCCTGAGCTACAATATATAGACCCTAATTGTTATCAACACAAGTATCATCCACCACCGAGGTATGATGAATAATTTTGTACTCCCCTGAGCCCTTGTATGCAATCTGTGATGGAAAATATCAAACTCATTGAACAAAATAATGCTAGATTTGAATTGCAAGCATTGTATGATCATCCATATAGCAACACCTCTGAATTCCCCTCCTGTAGTGAATATCATGCACAACCATATACTGAATATCCATATGAAACGAGCATACCCACTAGTGAAGACTCTCCTTCCATTGAACAACTTAATATGATTCTTAAAATGAACCCGATTCATTTACAAAGTGAAGAAAGGAAGGAATTTCATGATAGGATGTTTGTTATTCCTAATGAGGTAGATTTTGAAAATAGTGTTTATATTCCTACTCAAGCTACTGATATTGAACATAAACCTAATCTAGAGGTAAATGAGTGGACTAGAGACACTTTGATCGTGAATGGGGAATTACATTTCTGTTACGATGATGCTGATGATAATGATTTATTGTTAGAAGAGCATGTTTACTCTGAAAATGTTTTTACGGAATCCTATGTTTCTGAGACATTAGATTCTCTTATTCGTAACAATGAATTTTTGGGTGATGCGGCTACCGATCTGGAGCCTGTGCAGTTATTATGTGAAGGAGAGCATGATGTACAACTCGTTTTTAACTTAGGGAAGGATGAATTTTCTGTCGACACTAATGTTTTTATGCATGAAAATAATCGTAATGTTTCGATTCCCGCCTAGGTCGCAATATGACTCTTCTTGTGATACTGATTTGGGTACTTTGGATAATGATGATTCTGAAGTGGGATTTGATATTTTGTTCTTTGAATGTGAGCATGATTTACCTGTATCAGACTTAGAGAGAGTATGTGATGGTACTAATGGTCTTATACATGAAAACAACTTAGATTTGACTACTCTCTAGCCTAAGCAACAAATTGAGACTCTTCCACCCAACCTAGATTTGGTTTGTAACAAAACTGTAAAACCAACTCCTCTGAGAATACCTAATCTAGGATTGGAACCGTGTGCCTCCCAAGTCCTCTTGGACTATTTTGCATCAAAGTATAACACCTTTAAGGAGCCACAGTTGGAATGCACTTTTGTTTCTCTTCCCGTTCCTAACGCGGTTCATTTTGAACTAGACCTTGTGCATGATGAACCTCCAAAACTGCAAGATTTTGTGCCCAAAAGTATATCCGTTGAAAAATCCAGGTTTGGGGGTAGTTCATTTTGTTTTGCAGTTTCACTTGCATTTCTGTCATATTACAATTGTGTGAGATCGCTAAAATCTTTGCATATCTTTTTTTTGGTTGATCCTCAACTCTTTAGGTCTGTTGGTGTATGGTGAAATTTTCTTGTACATAATCCAAAGAGGTAATGTTATACTTTCTATCTTGAATCGGTTAAGCTTCCTTCTATTTTGTATATATTGTGCTAATCTAATATGATCTCAAATTTGAAAATGTTGGATTTTATCCTTGAATGATGAAGCTCTAATCTTGCTTTTGCCGACATACCGATAATCTCTTCCCTTTTCTTTACTCAGCATAGTTTCTCATGGTATGTTTCTGCTTAAATTCTTATCATCTTTTGAAACATTGAGGACAATGTTAGATTTATGTATGGGGAGTGTTTTGCATAAAAAAAAAATCAAAATATTTGTAAATACTTGCATAAAACCTCAAACTTTTAGAGATCTTAGAGTCACTAGCATGCTCCTAGCTATGTTTACATAGGGAGTCTGACCGAAATAACTGAACTTGGAATTACTGGAGAACACAATCGGGTTTCTTGTTTGTCTGAGCGTTAAAGTTGGATTTAATCATGCCGAGTGGGCAAATTAGGTCTTTACCAAAGATATTTGGTAGTAGAGTTGTGATCACCCTTAGTGGAGACTACCTATTTTACATCAATCGAGGCACCGACCTTCATTTTTTTGTGACTATCTAAAAAGTCCTTTTAGAGTGTGTGTCACCGTACGTAAATTCCGGGTAGGAATGGTGAGCTAACCAACTTCACACCACTTTCATCACTATTTTTAATCTCTTGAGTGCTAATTCCGTCAATCATGAGGATGACGTCTAAAGATGAAAACTCCTTCTTGTAGTTTGATTTGCAGTTAGCACCATTCTCTCTCTCTCGACAACATCAACGAGATCCATAGAAACACATCATCATCAACGAGCGAGAGCAACTTTCATTTTATGGAGAAAGTTGAAATAGTCCGAGGTTTACATGCAACAATTCAAGTAGAAGTAAAAGTCTTATTCAAAGTGGAGATACAGTGCAAAGAGCAGAATTATATACACATTAGAAGAGGTATTTTACAAGAGCAAAGAAAAGAAAATAAGATAAGAATTAGTGAAAGTTCATAAACTCAAGACAGTACATGTTGTGAAGAGTTTAATGATAAAGTCCTTCATCTATGGCTTTAGTAGTTTCATTATTGTTTTGTTATTTTCAGTTTGTCATCTTATCTAATCAAAAAAATAAATAATAAAAATTATTACAGTCTGTTTTTAGTTTTGTTTAATAACCACCATGGTAAAGAAGAAGTTAAGAGGAAAATTCAAGCAACAAGGAAATTAAAGAGAAAAAATAAGAAATTGTCAAGGTTCTACGAAGTTCAGAAATTCATCATCAACAGTTGAAGACCGAAGAATGAAGACGTTCATATGGATGATGTGAGAGTGGTGTTGATTGCCGATCAGATGTGAAGGTAAGTGAGTACTCCCATCCTTGCTAATGGTTGATTTCCTTTCATAGAGATCATCAGAAAAGATTCTTTTTTTCCACAACTTTGTGGAGTCTCCAGAAATTATTTCAGAAGGTTTTCCTTCCCACCATTCAATGTGTGCGTGATTTCTCTCTTCATTCTGTCCGCACACATGAGAGACTAAAAGCGGTCTTTTTGAGTGCAATTATCATAAAACCCTATTGGTGAGGCAGAAGTCGAGGCTTGTGATAACTCTCGAACCCGAATTCTTTCATATGGTATGGTTATTTCTCGCTCAACTCTTAAGGATGAGAATGCGTTCTTTGGTAGTTCTAACTTCTTATTACTAGCATGCGTAAACTCTATGTCCTCATAGCTCCTTGGATGCTTGGGACTCCATTACATTACGAAGTTGGAGAAGGTTTTGTGGGTACACCTCTGGTAAACCCTCACGAGACTACAACTCGTCCAACTAGGGACACCTAGGGGTTTAAAGGCTTAGTGCATACGCTAAATGCATTCGATAGACCAGCGACAGTGGTATAATTAGGATTTGTTAATTTCTGTTTGAGGACAAGTGAAATTCGGGTTTGGGGGTATTTGATGAGTACCAAATAGTGCATATTTCGACAACTTTTTATTGGAATTTAACTCATCTTTTGCGCTTTAAAATCATATATTATCCCAAATTCTGTATTTTCATTGTTTTCAAGAATAAATACTTATACTAATTAATTTTGTGTTTTTAGGTACTAAATAAAGCTTTGATGAATCGAAAAGCCAAAAGAAGCGAGGACAATGGAAGAAAGACAATAAAGCTCCCGCTAGAAGACAGTGAAGAATGTCTTTTGCACCTCATCCGCGAGTGAAGAATGTTGTTTGCAAGACTCAAAACTAGGTGTGGGCTTGAGATATTAGCTTTGAAGAAGACATGGGCTTAGAAGAAATAAAACCAAGACCCAAACCCGTTTCTAATACGAGACGTCAGATTCAATCTCGCTGCTGAACATCCAACGTCATATCAACATAGTACATCAACAGTTGATACTCCCGCCTCACACCCGAGCACCTTATATCCTTCCCATATTCGAGCAGAACCAAACACACCTTCACTTCGTGTTCTTCTTTCCTACAAGCTCTGCAGAACCACCATTTCTCCTACATCGTAAAATATATAAATAGTTTACATCATTTAAGCAATTTAATCTTCAAAATTTTATTTTCTTTTATTTTTATAATATTATTTAAATTTGTTAATAAAAAGAAGAAAAAAAATTTTTTTATAAGAAACTTGTTGGTAACAGCGCAACAAGTTGCGCCCCGACCCCTTTTTATAGTTATAGTTATAATTATTTATTTGTTTTATCAATATAAGTAATCCAAATTCGATTTCACGTCAATTTATAATATCTGATATTTTAATTTTTGTGTAATACCATATATAAATTAAATTTTCCAAATACTATTTACTATAGATTTGCTACTAGCTTGATTACTCAAATAGTATTATCAACTGTGGTATTATTCTCATTATTCTTAAGTTGCTAGTCCAGTTGGTACACTAAGTCTTAATCTTCTAAATATAATTCTACATTCATGTAAAGGTTGATATAACAAATTTTATTCAGTCAGATTGAATCCATATACTATATCTGGTTAGATTTTGGCATTGGTAGTTTAATATGATCTAATATTTGAGTCTGCATAAAATCTATAATATATCCTAATAGTCTTTAGATTTTGCTATTAGTGTAAAGTTTCCTATTAATATATAAATTTATTTTCTTTAATTATAATCTTACACTAAATATCCGAATACTATTGTTACTATTTCATGCATATTTGTTTCATTTTAGAGATCCACTAGAGCATTTGTTAGACTAACGATAATTCGGTACAAGATTACTAACAAGTTGAGTCTTTTTATTTTATGCATTATATCCTCACCTTCTTACGTCTAACGCCTAATAAGTATTATATTAACTATCTAGTTTAAATGAAAACATTTATTTCTAATTTGTCAGTTAATTTAATTTACAAAATTTCAATGTAGATAAGCGTTAATAATTTCCCATAGCTATATTAATCATAATTATTATTCTTATCGTTATATATCTTTATTGAAATTTTAATTAAGTTAAGTTTAATATGATACTAATTGATAAAAGCTAACCACTACTTTATTAAAATTACTATCTATAATTACTATAATAATATTTGTTTATTATTAACATTGATGGTTGAACTATTATTCTAACTACTCTTACAAATATTATTAAGTCCCAAAACTATTAGTAACATTTATGTAATTATAATGTGTCTGACTCTACATATAAGTCAAGGTATTAAATAAGTTACTATGTGACTTTCAATAATTCTAATCTCACAATTATTTATTTTTAGTATTTGATTGTCTACGTATTCATACTTTTTAGACTTATTATTCTCTAAAGCTTTATTAGCTAAAGTTATTGGTGTACCCTACAATTTTTACTTCATTACATACACAATCAACCAAACAAACAAATCAATCAAACAAACAAATGTTTTAATTATTAATAACTTTTAGTGATTAAGATTTATCTCACAACCCAACCCAGTTCTAAACTAATCTATTTCACTAACTGGCACTCGTTATTTCTATCTTTTCCCATGTAAGATCTAATAGTGAGCTCTGATACCAACACTGTAGAGCCCCTAAAGCTAGCAGCCGTCTAATCCAAGAGATTAACTAAATAAAGAGGCACTAAGGAATCTAAACCATATACTTAAGCATTCAATTAAGAAATCTTCTACAAAACTTAACCCAAAACTAGCCCCGCTCTGAAATATATATACAAGAACTTCTCTCAAATGTTACATATACAATAGTCATTTGGTTTGCAAATAAATTATAAACACAATTAAATATAGCAGAAGCTATCCAACTAACGTACTCAACGCCACGAAGATTCCGCTGCGCAACTCTGATCTGTCTCTGAAACTGAAAGTGGGAATGGGTGAGCACATCATCCCTAAAAGGGGTGCCCAGTGGAAATAACATTTAACTTTCAAGTAATCATTGGAAATGATTTGAAAACAATTCATATTTTCCCTAAACACTATAACACAAGCAATTTCACAGAGGTAAACAATCATGTATATGGAACTAACTCCTTCCAAACAATGTATAATATGGTGACTCGTCCCGCACCTAGATAATAATATGGTGACTCGTCCTGCACCTAGCTATTGCATAAAGTAGGTATAAACGAAGGACCAGTATCTATCCTATATACCACAGATGGAAATTCTCAGTTTCCAAACAATCAAATGGAAATTCTTATTTCCCAAAAAATTCATGAAGACAAACAAAGCATTGCAATTCCTTTCCAAACCATGGAAAGATTAAAAGAAACAACGGTACTATCGGAATTTTAAATAAAACAATGCATGGAATACACAATCAGACAATGCATGAATTTATTAAACATAAACTTTTGTAAAATAGAACAACAATAATCACAAAAGGGCTAAATGTAAATTCCCACCTCTTTTGATGACAAGCCACGCCTACCTCGAGATCCACGATCCACTGGTTCATCCTTTGAATCGATCGTTGTTAATATAGACTAACTGTTAATCATACAAGAATCATACAAGTCTAACTAATGGTTCTAAACCCATTTATGGTATCTCATTCTCTACCTTTAACATAACTAAGGTTTACTAATTGGGAAGCATGGTATAACCGGTCACAACTTAAATTGTGAGTCATGGTAGAACCGATCCCAATGAGCAAAACCGAGTTTCCAATATTCACATATCTCTTTATGTTTTGTGTGATCTTGGAATTAGGGTTTGCTGAGAGAAACTTCTAGATGTCGACATTATTTTGAACATGTACATAAATCTTACAATTAATTATTCAAAGATATTCCTTGATACTCAAGGTGATCCTGAACAGAAATATTGAAAAGCATTTAGTTATGATTTTCATAATATATGTTTTAATTACCATCAACTAAAGCATATCCTCTGGAAAATATTATTAGTTATTGTGCTACACTAATAATAGAAGTTTTCTAAGAGAGATTTCAGAAGCATGGTTTGGTGAGTAATTGGAAATAGGAAAACCGAAATTAGGTACTTTAATGCATATCTTGAAAATATTTTCGGTTTTGGAATTTCCTTGTTGTCCAAACAACCTTGGTCTGTAAATACTTAACTTTGCGTTTCTTGCAAACTATCCTAAGAGCCAGGAAAACTTCATTCATGTTGTTTCTGGTGGAGCCGTCTATCCGGAGAGGATAGTACCTTAATTAGGCGAAATCTCTTAGGACCACTCGTTTAAAGACTTTTGTGGGATCAAGAAGCTTTACGAGTAACGTTGGTAGGAAACTAGATAATTGCACTGTTATTTTAGTTTTCGATTATTGATTTGATTAACTAACGGTTGTTGAAACTTTGATTGCACCTAGTTTCTTTATTCATGAGATCCTTCTCTTCTAATATAAGGGTCACTCAAACTAGATCAAAGTATTGACGGGATCATTAGAACCATTTGCGGATCAAAAGACATCTTGTGATAATCCATTGTTAACAGACTCCATTATGTGCGTGATTGATCACAAGAGGACTCAAGTTGTGTTGTGCAGGTTATTAAAAAGACAATTGAAGATTTGAAGACGACGAATATTTTCTTATTAGTTTTCGTATCTTGTGAATATAGTGCACAAACCTTGATCGGTCGGGATCCAACTTGAATCGTGTTTATCTTTGATAGACTTGATTATGTTGTTGCTTGAGATCGGCATCACTTTATAGTTTACTCCTTGAGTTCTATATTGATTGATTACCAATCTAGAAATTGGTTATTTCGGTAATCAAACTTTTAGATTGATTGCGAAACTCTCCTTGTTGTCCAAACAACCTTGGTCTATAAATACTTAAGTTTACATTTCTTGCAAACTATCCTAAGAGCCAGGAAAACTTCATTCGTGCTGTTTCTGGTGGGGCCGTCTATACGGAGAGAATAGTACCGTAATTAAGCGAAATCTCTTATGACCACTAGTTTAAAGACTTTTGTGGGATCAAGAAGCTCTACGAGTACCGTTGGTGGGAAACTAGATAATTTCACTGTTATTTTAGTTTTCGATTATTGATTTGATTGACTAATGGTTGTTGAAACTTTGATTGCACCTAGTTTGTTTATTCTTGAGATCCTTCTCTTCTTGTTGTTGATTGATTGCGAATCTCTCCCTTTTGTCCAAACAACCTTGGTCTATAAATACTTAAGTTTACATTTCTTGCAAATTATCCTAAGAGCTAGAAAAATTTGATTCGTGTTGTTTCGGCAATCAAACTTATAGATTGATCTAACCAAACAAAGGAGTTTATTAATTTAAGAGGAAGAGCCTTTGTCAACAACTCATACTATCTTATTACCAAAGATTGAATAAGTTTGGTTACTGCATGACTTTATCTTAGACTCATTTGGAATACAAACAAAACGATTGGTGATTCACGTGCGTGACTCTAGAAGTCGAAGGCGCAAGGATACTGAATAAACTAAGTATCTAGGGGTAGTCTACTTGGTCTCAATTATACGAAGTTGGTATTAGATTTTGTTTAGCGGCTTAATTCTTAGAGTATTCAAAAGTGGACTAGGTCCCTGGCTTTTTCTGCATTTGCGATTTCCTCGTTAACAAAATATTGATGTGTCATTTACTTTATTTTCGCATTATATGATTATTATAATTAAGTAAATTACACATGTACGTTAATCCGAATTACTTGGCATTGATCCAAATAGTCAATCGGTTATTACCGTAACTACTGTCAAGTAAATATCTTGTTGTCGTATTGTCTCGACCACATCCATAGGTAATAACACAAGGTATATGACTTAAGTTGTATTGTATGGACTCTGTCCATAGAGGATCAAAATATTGTGGTGTATTTGGGTAATATCGTCTTTTCAATTGGTATCAGAGCAGGCAAACACGAAAATATCTAACAATCTGTGTTTGGTGCGATCCAACCAATAAGATTTGAATCAATGACTGATTCAATTAACGTATCTTCAAGATATTCCTTGATACTCAAGGTGATCCGGAACCGAAATATTTAAAAGCATTTAATTATGATTTTCATAAAGCATATCCTCTGGAAAATATTATAAGTTAACGTGCTACACTAATAATAGAAGTTTTCTAAGAGAGATTTCGGAAATATGGTTTGGTAATTAATTGGAAATAGGAAAACCGAAATTAGGTACTTTAGTGCATATCTTGAGAATATTTTCGGTTTTGGAATTTCCTTGTTGTCCAAACAACCTTGGTCTATGAATACTTAAGTTTACATTTCTTGCAAACTATCTTAAGAGCCAGGCAAACTTCATTCGTGTTGTTTCTTGTGGAGTCGCCTATCCGGAGAGAAAACACCCTAATTAGGAGAAATCTCTTACGACCGCTCGTTTAAAGAGTTTTGTGGGATCAAGAAGCTCTACGAGTACCGTGGGTGGGAAACTAGATAATTGCATTGTTATTTTAGTTTTCGATTATTGATTTGATTGACTAACGGTTGTTGAAACTTTAATTGCACCTAGTTTGTTTATTCTTGAGATTCATCTCTTCTGATACAAGGGTCACTCAAACTAGATCAAAGTATCGACGGGGTCTTTAGAACCATTTGCGGATCTAAAGACATCTTGTGATAATCCATTGTTAACAGACTCCGTTATGTGCATGATTTATCACAAGAGGATTCATGTTGTGTTGTGCAGGTTATTAAGAAGACAATCAAACATTTGAAGACGACGAAGATTTTCTTATTAGTTTCCGTATCTTGTGAATACAGTGTACAAACCTTGATCGGCGGGGATCCAACTAGAATCGTGTTTATCTTTGATAGACTTGATTGTCTAGTTGCGTGAGATCGGCATCACTTTATAGTTACTCCTTGAGTTCTATATTAATTGATTGCGAATCTAGAAATTGGTAATTCGGCAATCAAACTTTTAGATTGATCTAACCAAACAAAGGAGTTTATTAGTTTAAACGGAAGAGCCTTTGTCAACAACTCATACTATCTTATTACCAAAGATTGAATAAGGTGGTTACCAGACAGCTTTATCTTAGATTGTTTGGAATACAATCAAAATAATTGGTGATTCACGTGTGTGACTCTAGAAGTCGAAGGCGCAAGGATACTAAAGAAACCAAGTATCTAGGGGTAGTCTACTTGGTCTTTATGATTTTCATAATATATGTTTTAATTATCAGCAATTAAAGCATATCCTCTGGAAAATATTATTAGTTAATGTGCTACACTAATAATAGAAGTTTTCTAAGAGAGATTTCGGAAATATGGTTTGGTAATTAATTGGAAATAGGAAAACCGAAATTAGGTACTTTAGTGCATATCTTGAGAATATTTTCGGTTTTGGAATTTCCTTGTTGTCCAAACAACCTTGGTCTATTAATACTTAAGTTTGCATTTCTTGCAAACTATCTTAAGAGCCAGGAAAACTTCATTCGTGTTGTTTCTGGTGGAGCCGTCTATCCGGAGAGTAAACTACCCTAATTAGGAGAAATCTCTTACGACCGCTCGTTTAAAGAGTTTTGTGGGATCAAGAAGCTCTACGAGTACTGTTGGTGGGAAACTAGATAATTGCATTGTTATTTTAGTTTTCGATTATTGATTTGATTGACTAACAGTTGTTGAAACTTTGATTGCACCTAGTTTGTTTATTCATGAGATCCTTCTCTTATGATACAAGGGTCACTCAAACTAGATCAAAGTATTCGACGGGGTCTTTAGAACCATTTGCGGATCTAAAGATATCTTGTGATAATCCATTGTTAACAGACTCCAATATTTGCATGATTGATCACAAGAGGATTCAAGTTGTGTTGTGCAGGTTATTAAGAAGACAATCGAACATTTGAAAACGACGAAGATTTTCTTATTAGTTTCCGTATCTTGTGAATATAGTGCACAAACCTTGATCGGCTGGAATCCAACTAGAATCGTGTTTATCTTTGATAGACTTGATTATCTAGTTGCGTGAGATCGGCATCACTTTATAGTTACTCCTTGAGTTCTATATTGATTGATTGCGAATCTAGAAATTGGTAATTCGGCAATCAAACTTTTAGATTGATCTAACCAAACAAAGGAGTTTATTAGTTTAAACGGAAGAGCCTTTGTCAACAACTCATACTATCTTATTACCAAAGATTGAATAAGGTGGTTACCAGACAGCTTTATCTTAGACTGTTTGGAATACAATTAAAATGATTGGTGATTCACGTGCGTGACTCTAGAAGTCGAAGGCGTAAGGATACTTAAGAAACTAAGTATCTAGGGGTAGTCTACTTGGTCTAAACTATATGAATTTGGTATTAGACTTTGTATAGCGGCTTAATTCTTAGAGTATTCAAAACTGGACTATAAGGACCCTCAAGCTCGTCAACGCTATTAGACCAGTCAAGAGACGATTTAGCCGATAATAACTCGATTAGTTTAACACGAACATTAATTAATAGAAATTAATCTAAAAAGGATCTAGATACGAAACTAGTACCGCAGGATAGGACTCGAAGAGCTATGCGAAATGAGCTACTCGATCGTGTCTTTCAGATATTGGACAAATAAGAAATCATTAGAGTAGTTTGAAGGGAAAAATAGTGATTTTGCAGTTTAACCGACTTGGCAGCCCATTTCTAAGTTCTGAGTGCCTCAATAAATCTCGTCGGCCTTATCCTCAAACAGATCGAAGAGAAATTCATTATCTCTTATTCTTTCTCTTTCTTATTCTTTCTGCTCTTTCGTTTTTCTTCTCCGTTCTTCTTCTGTCGAATATATGGAGTCGGAGTTGAGGTACATTTTGAGAGGATTATATCGTGAGGATGTATAAGAGAAGGATGAGTTGGTGTTTTTGTTAATCATGAAGAAAAAGATTGAGTTGTTGTTACAATTGAAGATAGGATTTCTGAAATTAGGATTTGTGGATTTGATTGATGTTCTGAAGACTTAGAAGATGAAATTAGACTTGTAGGTGAATGATTATAGATGGGTATGATATGAAATAGAGGATACAGTGGAAGAATCATTAGAATCTGAAGTTAGGGTTTTTGAAAAGATGAACTGAATTATGGTTCTTGAGTTGAATGAGGGATTGTGTGAAATTGAAGATGGGTTTGTTCTTAATTGATGTTTGATTGAAGTTGCAGGGATATTTGAGGACTATTAGGGTTTCTTTGTAAGTCAGTGGTGGTGGTAGATTGAAATGATCTGCTGAATCGAGTCTGGAGCAAAGAAGGATTCGATTCAGTTGTGGAGTGAAACTTTATTGAGGTAATAGTTCTTCTGATTTGATTATTGAAGTTATTTAATCTTTTCAATTGAGTATAAGAAGAAGACATGTGAATTAAGATATGAGATGAGTATGGAAGGGAGTGTGGTTGTAGTTAGATTTTGTTAAATTACATAGAGCTGATTCAAGTTGAGAACTTGTTGGTGTTGTTCAATTGGTAGCAGTGGTAGTGGTTTTGCAGCTATTGGAGATTTAGGAATGGAGACTACATGTACTGAGTTTAGTGGATTTTGCTGATGGTTGATTGTAGTTGAAGTTTAAATGATTGGGTTAGGCTAGTGGTGTTGGTGGTATGAACTAAGAGGTATTATAGCAAATGAATGACATGAATTGGTAGTGGTGATGGTGTTGTAGTTCATGGTGTAGGATCAGAATATCGCAACATCAAGATTCTCGCGAAATCTATAAACGACACATTGCGAAGATATCGCGGGTTGGAAGTAAAAACGACGTAATGGATGACGATAGCTAAAACATGAGAAAGATGTGACAATGTAGCGAGATTGAGGAGTGTCGCGAGATTTGACATTTGTGCATTTGCGATACTTCGCAAGGCATACCCGAAAATAAAGGACATCTTAGCTGTCATCCGCTATGTAATGTCCTATATAAAGAGCCGAATAGGCTTAAGGAAGGAGATCTTTTTCAAGTATTGAGCAAGTCATTAAGAGAGAAAAAGTTTAGAGTGATTGTAATACTTTGGTTTATCTCTGTTCATCTTGTAACATTTCTAGAGTTTGATCAATAAAAACTTATAATTGTTCATCTTAAAAATGATTTAATTGCATGGAATCTTGTGAGGGGTGTAGTGTGGGATTTCCTGCAACTACATAATGGCGCTATAAACAGGGATGAGTGAAGATTGATATTGTGATTTGGAAGGATTTGAAGTGATAGATAAAGAATTTCATATAATTTTCAACAATTCATTAAGATTGAAGAATGGCAAGAAGAAGATATACATCAGAACTACAAACGACTGTTAGAAGGAGTAGAAGACTTGCTGGAGAAGAAGGAAATGAAATGGGAGAATCTTCAAGAGCAAACGCAAGAAACAATGGAGAAAACCGAGTTCAATCGCCAATTCAGCATACACCAATACAAAATAGAACTGAGGATTATGACCGAGTGAGTGTACACACTTGGCGATCGATTCTGGGCAGATGAAATAGGGAAGAGCAGAAATTAGGAGGTAATGGACAAGAGGAGAGAGATCAAGAAATGATTGGAGGAATAATTCATGGAAATGAAGAGATTACAGCGTTAGAGGCATTGAGACAAACAATACGCGATGAAAGGAGATTAGAAACAGAAGAATGTGCAAATCTGACAAGAAAAAATCATGACTTAAGGATGGAAAACATGAGGTTACAGAACAGGAGGTCAAGAAGCACTACAAGATCAAGATCAGTAAGAGAAGAAGTAAGACGAAATGTGCCCGTGGAAAATGCTAATGAAGAAATTCAAGAAGAAATACAAAATGCGAGATGAGGAGCGTCGCGAAAAGAAGAGAAATAAGGGAAAATCATTATGTCCAACACGGTGAGGCTCTCCAAGATGGGCAAAACGATGGAAATCAGAGAGATAGACACCGACATAGGCGAAATAATCAACAGGATGGATAAAATCAGGAAGAATGAAGGAGAATATTACATGGGAGAGAAGTAAAAAGAAATCACCAAGCAATTCATGATGAAATTGAAAGGCATTATACTGAACAAGCACATCTAGCTCGCGAGAGAGAAAGATTAAGAGCAGAAATGGAAGAACATGAATTACAAGAGGCAATTCGCCAAAACAATCATGATAATCGAGAAAGGAGCCGTGAGCGTAATCGCAATAATGTTATATCAATGAAGAATACGATAGAGTACTAAGAAGAGCTGAAAGACGGCAAAGAGGAGAAAATGAGAGATATAATGGTGTGCGAATCCATGAAAGAGATGAAAGAGAAAATCGCAGAGAAAGACGAGAAGAGAATGATGATCAAGAGAATCAAAACGGATATGAACGCAGAAGAAGAGAGGCGGAGTTAAAAAGTCCAATGGAATATAATTCTAGTATAAACGAACAAATTTTGAAAGAGCTAGCGGAAATGAGAGGAATGTTAAACAATAAGAAAGAAGGAGGTAGGAGACAATTAGATGAATCTATAGAAGAAGCTGAAAAACCCCATTCACACGGGAAATACAATTATAAGGAATACCCCCAAAGTGCAATTTGCCTACACTAACCAGCATTTTTGATGGATCAACTTGTGCAATACAACACATCAAAGCTTATTTGAGATGTATGTTACAGTGGGAAAATCATGACGCTATATTATGCAAATATTTTGCATCAAGTTTAACAGGAGAAGCTTTGAAATGGTTTGAAGGCCTGCCAAAAAATACTATAGCATCCTTCAATCATTTACAGGCTATATTTTTAGGGGCGTACATAAGTAATAACTTCTCACGACCTGGCATTGAAGATGTATTTGGATTAAAGCAAAGGGTTGGTGAAAGTCTGAAACATTTGACTGTGAGGTGGAAGACGATGTGTAGTGACATGGCGGGTCGTGATAGGGTGTAGAATACATCCTATTTACTATCTATTGTTTATGCTTTCTTTGCTATTTTTCTTGTAAATTATGTATTTTACGCTTGTTTTGAGTTTTATAGCTACTTTGGAGTCGCACGGAGGAAAAGAAGAAGAAATGATCCAATTTGAATAAAAGGGCAAAATTGTCATTTCATGGGCGAACACTATCTGGAGCTTTGAAGTTTAAGGGCAACCCAATTTGAAAGAGTACTAAATACAGATCCGCTTAAGTTAAGGGGCAACTTTGGAGGAGTACTAAAGACAAAGCCCGACCATGGTTAAGGGACACCATCCTGGGTAGCCCTTATCCGAGAGACGCTATGTGCTATTAGCACCCCAATCCAACCCTACCCTAAATTGAGAGAAGACTTTACTCTCATCGTTTTCTCGGAAATGAGAAGAGAAGAAAAGTAGCGGCTGATCTTTGAGTTGAGTTCATTGTTGATGGCGCGATTCGGAGATGAAGAGAGGTTAGGGTTTTTCTTGCACGAGTTGGAGAAATGAGATCCGTTGTCGCTGCTACAACTGATAAGACGGAGATGGTTGAAATACATGAAGAAGGTTTTTGAGCAGAAGAGAAGGAGTGAATCGGTGATGATGTTTTGAGTTCAAAGCAATTGAGAAATTGGATCCGTAAAGCACGGCGCTTGAATTGAAGGTGGGTTTAGAGCAGATTCGAGTTCTGAGGTGTTGAATCTTGGCAGAGTTGAGATGAAGAGGAAATAGGGTTTCATATGCGTTCAGGGAGATGGGTTTGTGATTAAATTGGGTTGAAGATTAATATGAGTCACTGGAAATAGCCGAGATTAGGGTTTGTTGCAAATTGATCAAAAGGGAGAAGACAAGCTGTTGCTGATGGAAGCTAGTGGTGGTCTGAGATTTGAATGGTTCGAATCTAAGATGAATTCGAGCATATCCTGTTGTGGTGCTGCATTATTACAGGGGCATGGTGGTTGTAGTATTGAGATTTGCGGAGGTGGTGTATTGAAGTGGTCTTGAGCTTATGGCGATATCACGAAAGCTTGGGAATAATGGGTTTGTGTGATTTGAAGGTTCTGTGTAGACTGAGTTGCTTTGAGAAGAATTGAGATGAAAAATGAGAGCTTTCTACTCTTTGTTGGTGATCAAATTAGTTGTGTGGAGCAAGTATTGAGAAACAAGTGCAGTTATAGAAGAAATTGAAGATCTTGTTTACGTACGAGGAACGATGGAGCATGGAATGAATTGTTTAATTAGATGAATGCTAGGTTCTTAACAGAGAAGACCCAAAAACAGGGCCCGGGTCGGTCGGGAAAGTCCTATAAACAAACGGAACTCGTCCGGATTTTCCCTCAAAGCGAGTCAACCCGATGAGCGATCTAACTCGGAGTTCGAGACCATTCACCGGGCTAGGCCGACCGATAAGATGACTTCGGTGATTGAGTGACTCTCCCTTGACCGTTGACCGACGGTTTGACAATTTTGATTGATTAGTCCTAACGGTGGGTGACGGAATATTCCGTCGAATATACCGATGACGGTGAAATTTTCGGGTGGCGGCGGTGACGGATTCGGTCAAATTCCGGCCCATAGTACCCGATTTTCAGTGAGCCAAAAATCCAGAATTTTCTGTGGACTTCTTTCATGGGTGTGAAGACTTGGACTTGGAATTGGATGGAGAATTGGGCTCAAATTTGGAAAGAGAAGATGGAAGAGTTGAGAAAGGCTTGGATTTGGAAATTGAATTGCTAAAGGAAAAGGATTCTATTCCTGGAAGATTTGGAGAATATTGAAGCCTATAAATAGAGAAGTTTTCTACATCTTTTACACACCTCTCTACACACACAACACTTGTGTTTTTGTTTTCAAAATTCTTCTTCTTAATTATTTGTGTGAACTTTAAAATTCTCCTTTTAATTATTATTTGTGTGAATTTCAAAAACATGAGTAGCTAATTTTCTTATTGATTGAGGATGAATTCCTAGTTCTTAATACATGTTTTGAGTTTTGTTTCAATTCTATCATGAAGTTTTTCACATGATTATCGTTTGTTTTTACTAATAGGAATGTTTATTCATTCATGATTGATTGATAGATTGTTTAGAGTGCACGCTAAATTGATTTGTTAGTTTAATCTAAATCTAGTATAAGTTAGGGAATAAGTAATCGTTCTCGACACTTTACACAAGTAGAAAACACGAGACCTTGCGGACGGATTCCGTGGAGCGATTGTGTGTAAAAACAACGCTAGACCAAGCGAACCGAGTTTAACTACTAGTACTAAACCTAAATTCATAGATCTTAATGCATTCGGGGAATTACATCTTGTAAGCAAACCTCAAGGTGGTTCTTTTGAATAGAATCTGATAACTAAGCGGACTTGTTACTCAGTGAAATAAGGGATTTTGGGGCTAGCTAAGCGGACCTGCTTTACCTACGGTTGGTGATAATCTGTGACTAATAACAAGTAGAAAAGAACATAACTTTGATTCATTGTTTTGCAACGAAGAAGGATTCCTTGATCTTGTCTCTCTTATTGATTTCAACTTTATCTTTTAATTGCTTTGTTTATTTTCTTTTGCTTTTTACACCCCCCTTTTGTGACAATTTTTACAACTAGAATCTCTTGCTCCTCGTGGGAACGAACTTGACTTCCATTATATTATTTTTAATTGAGTGGAAATAAGATATTAATTTGATTGCACCTACGACACGCATCAGGTCGTGTCGATGAGAGATATCTCATTTTATCATTCATTAATTCTATGTTCGCAACCAATCTGTTATACATTCAAATCTTCAGAGTTAAGAACACAATCACAATGACTGAGCTGCGAGAATTACAGGAGGAATATATTGCTCTCGAGGAAAAACAAAATGAGATGGAATCATACCCAGTTGCCAACACGAGTGCAAATGCAGCGAATGCAAGCTTGTTACCTAAGCTGATAAATACAGTGGCGGGCATTTTGCAAGGACAACCAGAGTTTATAATGAGTGATAATCGTCAGAAACTAGTAGCTATGGGGAGTCGTGACCAAGAAGAATATGAGAGAGAAAGAAATTTCTATAACCGCGGTGGAAATAACAAAATTCAAAGATTTGATCAGCCGCAAGAAAATTATGGAGGTCAAAGGCAAAATTATCATAGGGGACAAGGAAGCGCATGATAGTATGGGAAGAAATTGAGATGCCACCTCCGAATGCTAGCGTGGAGAAAATATGGGAAGCTATAATCTTGATGGAAAATATACCAACACCATGGAACATGGGAAAGGAGCTACCTCTAAGTGAGAGAAGCCATGAATTCTGTTCTTATCACCATTTCCATGGACATACAACAAATGACTGCAGAAATATAAAGAGAATCATTCTCAGGATGATAGATCAGGGAAAAATAAATCGTTTTCTAGTAAGGAAAGCTCAACCTCAAGCATTACCACCTCCTCCGAAATTCCCGGGCGAATACAACAAAGGAACGTGAAACATTTGTGATAGAAGTTGGGGCAAAAGCAAAAATCTGTTTTGTAACTCTATTGTACATTCGCACAAGACAATTGAAGATTTCACGATATTACTCTCGGCGGGGGTTTTTTAAAAGGGATGCCAATGACAAAGAAATAATGAACACCGCGAAGACGTCACAACTGGAAGAATGGCGACGGATCATTTCTTTCACCGCGGAAGAAGTGCACTGAGGCTGAGAAATGCATGACAACCCATTGGTGGTAAGATTGGAGATCAACCCAAAACCCAAGCGAGGATGAAGATGATGAATTTGAGAATTCTTGGGAAATTAATGTAATTTTGATTGATACGAGGAGTTCCGTGAACATTCTCTTTTATCATACTTATAAAACAATGGGAGGAAAAGATGAAGATCTAATACCTTCAACGTATAAAATATATGGTTTTAATGGTACCGCAAATAAGCCTAAAGGAGAAGTGCGCATGAGAATTCCACTGAAAGGATTGTCTTCTGAAATTTTATTTTGTGTTGTTGATGTGGAATCACTATATAATGCATTAATTGGGCGACCTTGGCTACATGAGATTCTAGGTATAGCATCGACTTTTCATCAATGTATCAAGTTCCCCCATCCAACTGGTAATGGGATTATAAAAGGAGATTGGATAGAAGGGAAAAAGTGTTATGAAGTTGATATAGCATCCTCGTGAAGAAAGAGGCCGCAAGGCAGTAGTTGGAAAAACAACATCAAAGAAAAACAGACAGCTGAAAAATTAATGGTAGATATAATAGAGCAAAGAGAGGAAGAAATGTTGCAAAATCAAAAAATGATGAAGATAGGAAGTGGCGAAGGTCTCGCAACGGAGAAGAAAATGACAAGAAAATTCAAAGATGCAGGGGAAGAAAGTAGCAGAAGTAAGAGACCTAAAGAATAACTGTAATGGTTGATTGTCAGAGAAAAAATGGGGAGGAAGATTACAAATGTAAGTTGACAAAAAAATAAAAAATAAAATAAAAAAATAAAAAAATGGTGAAAATGGAGTTGTGTAGGAGTTGATATGAAGAAGAAGAAAATATATTTTACAAATGGCAAATATATTGCGAAAGTACAAAAGAGCTTATATATGCAGAAGAATCATCAAAATGATCAGAAAGTGGCGAACTTACTATGGCGTACACTCTAGTCCGCGAACACAATTTCGCAAGAGGCAACGTACCTAAAGTGCGTCATAGTAGGGGGTACCTATTACATATAACAAAGAATTAACAAAATAATCGAATGGGACGAACCTTCATGGCGTACACCTAGTTCGCGAATAAAATTTCGTAAGAGGCAATGTACCTAAAGTGCGTCATGTAAGGGGGTATTCAAACGTGGCTCGGGAAAAGGTTACACCGCCCCGGAACCTGAGTCATGGAGATTGGGGGTAATAACACCCATCCAGAGAGGTACTGGATTTTCAATCTAAGCTAGTGACTTAGATTGGACGATCGGGGTCTCTTCTAAGGAGTCGACATTTGACCAAGGAGCCGAGGTACACGGTTGAGCCAAGGGTGCACAGGGCATTTGAAGTGTCTCGGCCATTCTTGGCAAGTCTCGGCTTATCTTTGCACTCGGCCCGAAGAAAACTCCACTTAGGGTGCAGTCTCGTAACCATAAGCCCTATAGGCAAAAGGGATAAGAGGCTGCGAAAACAACCGGTTGTTGTTAAGACCGGATGGGAGGAGCTAGCCTTGTATGGCAGAAGTACGCCTCCTTGAAGATGCAACCAGGGTGAAGATAAGGGCGGCACCCTCCATTAGGGAGCTGATAGTGTCAAAAAAGATGCAAATGTTATGAGACTTTATGTTCGCAAGAATATTTAGGCTTGTCATATTTGTGCAACAATCCTGAAGAGGCAAAAATACAAAAGAGTAGATAAGACGAGATTAATGGGTCATTGCATGCAAGTGTAAAGACGTCCTGCGATTTCGTCGCAAAGACGACAATGTCATGGGGCTTTATTTTCGCAAGAATATTTAGGCTTGTCATATTGCCGCAATAAAAATATCCTAAAGAGGCAATAATACTAAAGAAATGATAAGACAGGATCAATGGGTCATTACATGAAAGTGTAAAGACGTCCTGCGATTCTGTCGCAAAAAATGAGAGGTGGCAAAATAAGACCTTTAATTAGGAAGGCAAAATAAGACCACACAAGAGAAATGATAAGGCAAGATCAATGGGTCATTATATGAAAATGTAAGAACGTCCTGCGATCTTGTCGCAAAGATAAATTTTGGCATAAAATATCTGCGAAATTATGCTTAATCTCCCATTCGAATACAAATAACAGAGGCAAGTATGGGAATGAACAAGAAATTCGCATGTTATTTGTCTTCATATGACAGATTTATGCATATATTGATTAACTATATTGCAAAAAAGAATCGCTCTTTATGTGCAGGAAGAAACAAGAAAGAAAGAAATTGCATTCAAAGACTCAAGAAATTTGCAACAAAAGAATAAACCCAAAGACGGGAGATTGAAAAAATGATTGTACGTATATTACAAAGGAAGAAAAAGGAAAATAAAATTATTTCTCATTTGATCTTTCTTCTTCATTATCTTCACCGAGATCCTTGACTTCTTCATCTTCATTAGATTCCCCTTCTTCTTCACTAGCATCACTGTCAAAAATATCCAGAGAAGGCATATTTTAGGGAATTTCATCAAGAAGGCAAGGGTACTTAGACTGAGGGATGTTATTGTCTTCGCAGATTGTCTCAATAGTCTGATTGCGAAAAAAAATAGCATCATTCTTAAAATTCGCGATAGTGATTTTAAGTTGGTTCTTGACTTAGAATATTTATCATCCCAAGAAGAAAGATTTTTGGCAAGTTGCTCTTTTTTGATTCAAGTTCTTCAATTCTCTTTCGAACCTTGCTTGACTTCTGCGAACATATAACATTGGATCAAAGAATTGGATGACAAGTTTATGCAAATAATTAAATAAATAAGAATAATAAACAACCTTCTCTCGCTTTAAATCATATCTTTAAACAAGGCCGTATGATCAGCTTGAAGGCTAATGTTAACACCTAAGTTATTTCTGGCATCATCTAGAACCTTCGCAGCCCAAGCAAATTCATCATCACTGTTTATAAGAAGAAGGGAACGGATTTGATTCTCTCTTTCGCTAAGAATAGTATTTTGACGGATGAATTCATCCCGTTCAATTTGAACTTCAAGAAGAGTCTTTTGAAATTTCGCTAATGCTTGAGCACCTTGACTAGCAATGCGATCTTTATCATCTATGAGATCATTAATTTTCTTCCTTAAAGTACTAATTTTCTCCTTAGAACTAAGATACAGACGTTTCAGTTGGTTAGCTAAACTTAAGCTAGATCTATGATCAAGTTCTAAGAGGCGAAATCTGGATTGAAGTTCATTTAGAGGAAGAGATTTAATCTTATTGTTTGAAAAACTATCCAAAGAATTGTTGAGATGAGCAAGAAGAGCATCATCATCCAAAGGTTCAGGGAATGAATGAAGAAGAATGGCTTCCTCAGAAATATTATAAACGTCTGCGAAAATGATAAGTTAGATGAAGGAAAATAACAAGAAAATAAAACAAAGGAAAAGAGAAAAAGTTTTATACCATAAAGCTGTTGGTTGGAGCTTTGAAGGCTAGAAATCTTAATCTTCTGAGTGGCATAGTCAGCTTCTAATTGCTTGTTATTCTCGCGATGAATGGCAGCTTCAGTTTCCAATTCTTCGTTTCTCTTGCGAAGAGCAGTAGCTTCAACTCCCAATTCTTCGTTTTTCTTGCGAAACTGAAGATTCTTCTTTTCAAGAATATTGCGCCTCTTTTCAAGATCTGAGGCAACAACAAATGAAGCTCTCCCGGACTACCAAAGAAAACAAAGAAATTAAAAAGGTATAATTTAAAATCAAAATTATGAAAAAGTAAGAGAATGAAAACATACCAAGACACTAAGTGAATTCAAGAAGCTAGGAGTCACTGATCTGGAGACTCCATGAAGAGAACTATCACTTTCAAGCAAAGGTGAATCGCAAATACACGCGAGAGCCTTGCATGTATTAGAAAGGCGATCGTCACCCATACCTTGCATAGAATCAGAAAAGATGCTAGACAACTGTGCCATAGAAGATCCAGCTGGAGAATTTGAAGAAGGTATATCCACATCATCATATTCCTCATCACCAGAATTTTCACCTGACTGAGGATTCGAAGGAGAGGGGAGGTGAAGTTTTCGCTTCTTCAAAGGCGGAACAACAGACTTCTCCTTGCGAAGAGAATTTTTATTTCTACCTTTGGCTTTCGCAGCCTCAGGGTTTTCTTTTTCTCCAACAACTTCAACACCAACCTTCGCACACAAATGAAGATAAGAAACAGAGGCAACAATATTGTTAAAAATATATAAAATGTTTCTTACTTCATCCATGACGGAGCGAAGAGCAGCTAAAGTGCTAGCCTTCCTGGTCCGATTGTAGCTCAATCTTAACTTTCAATCTAAAAATTTTCATGAGAATCAAAGGATAAGTGAATAAGCAACTAATGAAAGTTTACGAAGTACGCGAAGTTGGAAGACATACCTCTTTATTCTTCTCGGGCCAATTGAATACCCAGGGTCGATAAGTAGCGAAGTTCGCAGGAAGTACATTCGAGCCTGCGATATAAGCCCCTTTAACACCAATGGAAAAACACACCATCTATCGTCTTTAGAGTGACGCGGGACGTTGTTTTTACCAGAATGCCAGTCAATGTCTTGCATAAGAATTTTATCGTCAGCAACGTCATCATTTCTTTTCAGACGAACACCCCAGCGAGTGTTATCCCTCCTCATAGGAATGAATTCATAATTCTCGTAGTAACTCTTAACTGTGTATCTTTCAGCGAGTATCGCCAATTCCTTAAATTGTGGGTCCCTAACTTCTGTTGGGTAAAGAGACCCCTTACTAGCGCCACGATTGGCAAATTCAAGTATTAAACGGATGCAATCCCCGCTTAATTGATAGACAGCTCGCGAGAAGTTCGCATGAGCAAGAATTCCATAGAATAATGGAAGGTTAGGGTTATAAAGAGGAATGGGAAGACCGGCGAGAATCTGACCAAGTGAAATTATGATTTCATGATCATCACAACGATGATCAGTAAATAACTTGACAGAAAGAATGGATTTAGATTCCTGACCGGGAATGGTGGTTAAAGTAAAACCTTTTCCTTGAAGATCTTTTTGAATTTATTCAAAAGAAGCTTCGTATTTGCGACCAGTGGGAGCCATTTTCAGTATGAGAATGAATGAAGAACTGAAGATCAAAAGAAAGAAGAAGAAGAAGATTTACAGTAGCAGAAACGAAAATTACGGAGGTGAATTGAAGAAAAATTGCAGAGAGAAAGTAAAAAAGAAGAAGAGGAGAGTGAGAAAACCATATATAGAGAAGAATTCTCGAGAAGATAAACGCATTTAATGCGAGAAGGGACGTGAACGGTTGAGAAATAACGGTTGAAAGAGACGTGTCAAGAAATGGGTGGAAGAAGAGACACGTGTAATAAATTATGCGTAATAGTATGGAATCATACAAATACAGAAAAATATGAAGAAATGAACAGCTGCGGCATTTTGAAAAGACTAGTTCTCACGACGTTCTCTTCTTCGCAGAGAAGACATGAAAAGAGGCAAGATGTAGGATCAGAATATCGCAACATCAAGATTCTCGCGAAATCTATAAACGACACATTGCGAAGATATCGCGGGTTGGAAGTAAAAACGACGTAATGGATGACGATAGCTAAAACACGAGAAAGACGTGACAGTGTAGCGATATTGAGGAGTGTCGCGAGATTTGACATTTGTGCATTTGCGATACTTCGCAAGGCATACCCGAAAATAAAGGACATCTTAGCTGTCATCCGCTATGTAATGTCCTATATAAAGAGCCGAATAGGCTTAAGGAAGGGGAGATCTTTTTCAAGTGCTGAGCAAGTCATTAAGAGAGAAAAAGTTTAGAGTGATTGTAATACTTTGGTTTATCTCCTGTTCATCTTGTAACATTTCTAGAGTTTGATCAATAAAAACTTATAATTGTTCATCTTAAAAATGATTTAATTGTATGGAATCTTGTGAGGGGTGTAGTGTGGGATTTCCTGCAACTACACATGGAGTTTGCAGTGTCACTGAAGTGGGTGTATGAACTGTTGTAGGTGCAAGGAGAATGAAATTGGCAGGTGTTTGAGGGTGAAAATGGTTTCTGCTGATTTCGGTGTGTGGGTGAGAAACGGATTTAAACCCTAAACAATGTACTGCAAGGGAGTACTTTAGATTCGAGAGATCAATCTGTACAAGTCCGGCCTAAACCAAGAAATGGCCGTTAGGACTTGCTTCGGTCCACAAAGTGGAGGAGAATGGGTTGGTTTTGGGGAGGGAAGCAAGGAAAGTGATGAGACCAGAATAGTTGATTCTGAAAGAGTAGTTGTGTTACGACTTGTATCAGAAAGTGGGAAGATAACAGATGGGAAAGCTAACAAACGTTTTCTGAGTGGTGTATACTCCTGACTGAACTTGTTGTTCGGTGGAAATAGGTAAGACCTATTTATACAAGTCGAAGTGAAACGTACTCCGGTCTCATTAAGGAATGGAAAAATGGGTGAATAAATGGGAGGAGGTGGTAACGTTAACGCATGGAATTGATGTTCCATAAAACCGTTAACGTATGGAATTGATGTTCCATAAAAAGAATATTTCACCATTAACTCCCTGTATTTACTAACCGCCTCATCCTTATGACACTTCCTTATGACGGGCGTAGTGTACGCCGCGCGCTGTAAACCGCCAAATCAATACCCAAAGAGGATCCCCTAGTTTGTGATATGTGTTGATGTCTCGAATGTTTTTGTGGAAAACATGTAGCATGTTGTTGTTGCCGGCAAGTCGACCGGGAGACACTAGCTTGGTGACCTTCGACGGTCGAGATTTTGCATATCAAGAGGAAAGATAGTCGTTGATCGTTGCACGCTTTCGTTTTGGTAGCCGCGTAGGGAAGGCCAGCATGGTGGCGCGACTAGGTTGGCATGCTGTTGGCATGTCATGGTTTGGCGTGGCCAAACTTAGGTTTTCGGGCCAAAGGTTACCATGCGTCGTCTGGTAACCTTGGATGGCTAGGATTTGCTCCTGGGATTGAAGGGGGACCATGGATCGTCGCACGCCTTCGTTTTGGTAGCCGCGTAGGGAAGGCCAGCATGGTGGCGCGGCTAGGTTGGCATGCCATTGGCATGGCATGGTTTGGCGTGGCCAAACTTAGGTTTTCGGGCAAAATGTTACCGTGCGTCGTCTGGTAACCTTGGATGGCTAGGATTTGCTCCTGGGATTGAAGGGGGACCGTTGATCGTCGCACGCCTTCGTTTTTGGTAGCCGCGTAGGGAAGGCCAACATGGTGGCGCGGCTAGGTTGGCATGCCGTTGGCATGGCATGGTTTGGCGTGGCCAAACTTAGGTTTTTCGGGCCAAAGGTTACCATGCGTCATCTGGTAACCTTGGATGGCTAGGATTTTCTCCTGGGATTGAAGGGGGACCGTGGATCGTCGCACGCCCTCGTTTTTGGTAGCCGCATAGGGAAGGCCAGCATGGTGGCGCGGATAGGTTGGCATGCCGTTGGCATGGCATGGTTTGACGTGGCCAAACTTAGGTTATCGGGCCAAAGGTTACCATGCGTCGTCTGGTAACCTTGGATGGCTAGGATTTGCTCATGGGATTGAAGTGGGACCGTTGATCGTCGCACGCCTTCTTTTTTGGTAGCGGCGTAGGGAAGGCCAGCATGATGGCGCGGCTAGGTGTGTTTGGCATGTGGGGCCAAGGGCTTAGCATGCCGTTGGCACATGGTGCGACTAGCAGGGCTAGGGCCAAGGCAAGTTGCGATTTGGCTTGGCATGTGGGGCCAAGGGTTTGGCGTGAATGGTTTGGCTTGGCATGGCGGGGCCAAGGGCTTGGCATGCCATGGGCGCATGGTGCGGCTAGCATGGCTAGGGCCAAGGCAAGGTGCGGTTTGGCTTGGCATGGTGGGGCCAAGGGTTTGGCATGCCGTTGGCACATGACGCGGCTAGCATGGCTAAGGCCAAGGCAAGGTGCGATTTGGCTTGGCATGTGGGGCCAAGGGTTTGGTAGGTGAGGCTAGCATGGCTAGGGCCAAGGCAAGGTGCGGTTTGGCTTGGCATGGTGGGGCCAAGGGTTTGGCATGCCGTTAGCACATGGCGCGGCTAGCATGGCTAGGACCAAGGCAAGGTGCGGTTTGGCTTGGCATGTGGGGCCAAGGGTTTGACATGCCGTTGGCACATAGCGCGGCTAACATGGCTATGGCCAAGGCAAGGTGCGGTTTGGCTTGGCATGTGGGGCCAAGGGTTTGGTAGGTGCGGCTGGCATGGTTGGCATGCCTTGGCGTGGTGGGTGTGGCTGGCACGGTTTGCCATTGACACAAGAGTGCGGCTAGCATGGTTGGCATGCCTTGGCGCTGTGGGTGTGGCTGACACGGTTTTCCATTGGCACAAGGGTGCGGCTAGCATAGTTGGCATGCCTTGGCGCGGTGGGTGTGATCGGCACGGTTTGCCATTGGCACAAGGGTGCGTCTAGCATGGTTGGCATGCCTTGGCGCGATGGGTGTGGCTGGCACGGTTTGCCATTGGCACAAGGGTGCGGCTAGCATGGTTGGCATGCCTTGGCGCTGTGGGTGTGGCTGACACGATTTTCCATTGGCACAAGGGTGCGGCTAGCATAGTTGGCATGCCTTGGCGCGGTGGGTGTAACTAGCACGGTTTGCCATTGGCACAAGGGTGCGTCTAGCATGGTTGGCATGCCTTGGCGCGATGGGTGTGGCTGGCACGGTTTGCCATTGGCACAAGGGTGCGGCTAGCATGGTTGGCATGCCTTGGCGCGGTGGGTGTGGTCGGCACGGTTTTGCCAATGGCACGGGGGTGCGGCTAGCATGGTTGGCATGCCTTGGCGCGGTAGGATGTGGCTGGCATGATGAGCCATTGGCACGTGCGGTGTGAGAATTAGGGTTTTGGCTTATCGAAACCCTAATTAGCATTTTAAAAAAAAGGTACCCTGGTAATTTCTCGCAGACAAATTAAAGGGTTCAATAAATGTGCTTGGTTTGGACATTATTAATCAATTTCTGTGACGTCACTGTCTGACTAGGGTTTTACGACTTTACCCCTAAGTTAAAAACCACCATCAACATTAATATTAAGTCCCCTGCTTAGCTCGGAACAGGTGCCTTGTTGCGAGGTAAGCATATGATGGTGACAGACGAGGACAGAATCGAAACGTAAGACATGCAAGATGGTCAGGAATGTCCGACTAACCTTATTCGAGAGGTAAGGTGAGTTCATGATCCCGTGTTTGGCTGCCTTACGTAAATTCTGCTCGTGGTACTTGCAGGTTAGGCTGGAACGGAGCCACTAGTGCAGATTTGGTGTGAAGGGAAGCTGCTAGCACTGGTCGGCTTGGACTTGGAGCCGTTAGCACTGGATCGGCTTGGAATGGGAGACGCAGGTATCATGCGGCTTGGAAAGGAGCAGTTAGCACTAGATCATCTTTGAAATGGGAGCCGCTAGCGTAAATTTGGCGCGGGCGCTGATTCATTTGCCTGGCATGGCGTGAGCGTTGGCTTCGGGAAGAAAACATTGTGTTTCAGTTTCGTGGGAAGGTGACGACTTTTTCGAGAGGTAAGGAGAGTTCATGATCCCTGTGTTTGGAAGCCTTGCATAGATTCTATTTGTGGTGTAGACCGTGAAGCGGTGAGATGAAGATCGTCGGCTTAGTCTAGCTATGCATCATCTTGGCTGGGTTAGGAAACATCATGACGCTGGCTCGGCGAGTTGTTGGTGTTGGCGCATTAGCATGAAAGGCGCGGATTGTTGCAAAAACTGAACGTGGAGCGCTGGCAATACTGGCACGGGCAAGGAAAGCGCGGATGTCTTGGGAGTGGCAAGGCTTGCTCTTGTGGGACCGATTTCCTTTCTTCATGCGCGGCTTTAACAGTGAATTCTTTCCTTATTCAAAAATCTGGAAGCGTTACACCCATAAGAGAGCGTTACTTCTCCTTTCCCCTTTTTAGGGTTTGTGCAATTCATATATTGCTGGTGAAATTGTATCATCTTCCTCTTTCCAGTTGTTCGTTGGTGAAGGTAGGGTAAAGCTCGTTCCTCCTCTCCTGGTTTGGTATTGTGATGGAATCTCCTAGCAACGATCGTACCTCCTTTTTACGAGAGATAAGTAGAATCCGCGATCCTTGCGCCTTGCAGCTTTGCGTAAATCCTGGTATGGTTGTGCATCTTCAGGGCAAGGCTTTTGGAAAGCGAGGCGGAGCTGCTAGCATAGACTTGGCATGAAAGGGACCCATTAGCACTGATTTGGCTTGGAATGGGCGTGGGCTGCTTGGCAAAGCGTTGCTCAAGCTTGGCGTTGGCGAAGCAAAGGTGCGGACTGTTTACACGGTGGTGGCTTGTCTTCGCAGGACTGATTGCCTTTCCTCCTTACTTAGCCAAAATAGGAAATCCTTTCCTTATCCAAATTCCGAGAGTGTTATGCTTTCGGATGGAAACTTTGTCGACCGAGAGATTGCTGGGGAAGGTGCTTGAAGAAGCTCTGACAGAGGCGTTGGCAACTCGCGCATCCGCTTTCTATGACCAGTTTCCCCTCTTTGCTGTTTTTTCTTTGTTGTATAGACGTCTTGGTGCTTTTGCAGACTTATTGTTATCTTCTTGGTATTCATGGCGAAGTTAGGGTTTCGCCAATTAGCATCCCGCTTGCGGTTTCATATCTTTGAATAAAATTTATTATTTGAAAGACTTCAATCTTCCATTAGAATATGTTGTTCGATCTTCCATTCCCTTCAGAGCTCCTGAGTAATTGAATAAGGCACTTCATGTACGTTTTCAGCTTTTCTGGTCGTGACCTGATGGTTGATCGTGTCTTCTGAGCTTTGACAGTGAAAGGATTTCGTGTAGATCCCCAGTCCCCAAGTATGGTTTACATATTTCCATCTTCGTAGTGATTGCTGCTGCGGTGACGCTCTGGCTGGTATAAAAAAATGAGCGGCAAGAGTTCTTTGTAGAAGATGTAATCAGAAGAGACTACATTGTCGTAGGAACAAAGTAGGTTGGCTAGAATCGTATGGTCATCCATGGAAGTAAAAGGGTCGGCTGGATGCGTAAGCGAGCAAACTGTCCATGGTCACGAGTTTTGGCGGGATGGATCAAAAGGTGGCCATGACTACGAAGATTGGCTGGCTGCGATCATGATCCTTGACGTGGGGAGTGTGGTGGCACGACCCTTTGCAGGAAGGAGTGGTGTTGAAGCGGCTTCGGCTCTTGGAAAGGACGTTGAAACTGAAGGATCCAAATGCTGCAGCTTATGGAGATAACGCCGAAGCGGAGCCACTGCTGGAGAACGTTGAAGTGGAGCCACTTCTGGAGAGAACGTCAAAACAGCGCCTTGAAACTCTCAGAGCCTTGACGGTTACAATACATTGGTTAGGAGTCCCCAGTTCCATCCATCGATCGTGCTTTCCAGGAGAGGTTGAGGTTTGGGAACGACTTCCCTGGATGGAAACAGCTGCTTTCCTGATGCAGTGCGGTTGAGGGATGAAAATATGTCTTGATGCTACGCCTTGGAGAAATATAAAATCTCAACTTTGCCTCAATTTTGGAGAAGTCGTTCCCGATCTTTACGTGTGATGAAATTGGATTGTTGATTCCCTTCTACTGGGCGTTCAAGAGCAACGCGAGCCTCTTCATCTATAAACGTGCGTCCTCTTTGAAGTGCCTTTTGTCTTTTCATCAAATCAACGATGGTAAAAAGGAGGTCGGCTTCTTCCGGCTCTTCCCAGTATCTTGCCCTGATGGTGGAGTAGCGTCTCTGGTGACGGTGGGAGCTATCATGCTTGAAGAAACGTTGGGGTGGCGGAAGCGGCTCTGGTTCTGGTGATCGTAAGTGTATCGTGCAGAGATGGCACGGTTTTGATCACGGAGTGCTGGAGCCATGGCGTTGTTTCGAAGGGTGAGGATGGCGCTGCTTTGGCTGGTTGTAGAGTGGAGAAGATGGTGCTGGAAGGGCACAAGATGTTAGCGCTGGAAGGATGCAAGCCGTTAGCGCAGAGTGTGGTATTGTAGCTGGCATACGCGTGTGGCACGTGTGCCTGGTAAGCGCGTCTGGCATGCGCGTCTGGCATGCGCGTCTGGTAAGCGTGTCTGGCATGCGCGTCTGGCATGAGCATCTGGTAAGCGCGTCTGGTAAGCGGGTGGAGGAAACTTTGTCTTCGATTGATGACATGTGCAACGTGACTGGTCATACTGTTACTGAGGATGTAATCTCGAGTTGGAGGTTCCATCATAACATGTGCATAAAGTTCGAGTTCAATACTCCTTGGTTCGTCGACGGTTTCTCCGAGGTTGAAAAGTTGCTGGCCCAAACAGTCGAAGGTCCTTCCGCAGACATGGTGAAGAAGCAGGGAAGCGGAATTCAAAAGATTGTGCAGGTTGAAGTTGAAAAGGATGGCTCTCCAGAGCACGAGGGAGGCCTTTGCTAAGAGGAGCAAGTTGTTGGAAAACTTTCCTTGAATACATTTAAATCTTACGAACTTCTTTATTTATTTTTTGAAAGGCAAATGGAAGCGCTGGTTTATGGTTTTGATTTTACGGATTTTTTTTTTTTTTTTTTTTTTTTTTTTTTATGAAAGGCAAATGAAACGCCTAGTTCGTGGTTTTGATTTTCTGGATTTTTTGGGTTGATAGACAAGTGTTAGCTATGAGGGTTTTGGATTATTATTCGGAATGAACCGTTTTAGGCTGAGGCTATTTTTGGTTATGATTGAAAGTGTTGCAGGCATCCCAGGAAAACCATGGAACTGTGCGTTTGGTAGATGACATGGGATGAAACATAACATGGCTATTGGTTTTATCTAGGAAACACAATCATGTTCCTAGAAATAAGAAGGAAGAAGTTCGGTACTCGATAAGAAAGGTGCTTCTCACCCCCAACGCTTAATTGTATTGGAGAGTGCATCCTTACAATGCCCGATATCTTGATGTAAGGAAGCACAAGTACCTGGGCATCGTGTATCCTTTAAATATCTCTTATTCAACATAGAGAGTATACACAATCTACAGAAAGTAATTTGAATTGTCTTTATGTGTAGAGAAGTTGTCTTACAACAACTTGTGTAAACATGATAAGTTTCCATGTCTAAAGTATCTTCTAATTATTTGATCTAGAAGATCGATTCTTTCCATAGAATCTTTGTGATTCAATAACACATTAGATGTGAAAATCTTTTCAAATCTGGTCAGAAATGTCTATTTAAGGCTGATTCCTATTTTTGGTATGTGTTAAAGAATTCACGAGTATATGTACTCATCTTGGTTGAGAACTTATACTAAAGGATGCATCCGCAAACCATATCTCAAGCGAAAATTTTGAAAGCCTTGAGTGGAATGGCTTCTACTGAAACTATTAATCTTAATGATTCCTTCAAGAAATCTGGTTGTGAAGATAAAGGGAAAGAAAAGGAAGATGTGACTCTGTTAGAGCATTGCTCGGTCGAACTCGCAAGTGTTGTTATCTCAAGCTTGTTTGTCAAGTTTAGTTGCCAAAACTATAAGTCTTGATTTCTAGTCTACTTATAGCTAAGTCTCGGATTAGGATAGTAAGTGTAGTTGAGCTTTATAGTCCACGGCGTGCATCGATTGAATACGAAGAACTACTCAAGGGAACTTTATCAACAAAAGGTATGTGGAGACTTGAACTTATCTATCACTCAAAAGTCTATCTACTCTATCTCCTATTTGAGACAAAAGTCTTATTGCTATATAGACTTCAATTATACACATTTGCTATTTCGAGCCGAGTTTATCTCGTATATCTATTTCTCGAAATATGTGTTGGTAAGCTTTCGATTTATCCAAGTTCATCTTTACTCATGAGGAAAGTCATGTTGATTATTTCAATAACATGAAAATCGCTTTGATGAAAATAGTTTGTGAATAACAACTATTTTAACATCCTCTAAGAAAGTTTCAATGATTGAAATGAGAGTTTAGAACAAGTAACCATGTTTGGATATGTGACACCCCAACTCTTAATCCTTCTTAACTAATATAATACAACCTAAATGATACACCAAATCTAGATTATTGTTTTCAAGAACCATAACTACATAAGCTAATCCCAAGTCAAAACCCATACACTCTGATACTTTAAATATAAGAATCTCTCAGGTGATATAAATATAATAATGTGTTGTTTTACAGAATCAGGAAAGAAATATAAAATAAAAGATATACAAAATGTATATATTAGATTAAGCTTTAAGTAACGTAAACGGATGTCTTCGCGCCCCCCATTTCTTTTGGTATCTGAAATCTGAAGTGGGAACGAGTGAGCACATCATCCCAGGGGTGCTCAATGGAAACATATAACTCTCATGTAATCACCAACATGCATCAAGGTTCTTCTAAAGACAAGGGGACTAATTCCCCTCAGATCAACAGCTTTACTACGAACCAGAGACCAGTGGATCAGGAAGCGGCATCTCTAGTGGAAAGCTTGTGTGAACTCTTGCACCTCTCAAGGAATCAACGGACAGAGACGTTTACTGCAATTAATAAAATAGCTCTGGATGTACACCTGACTCCTTCTCGTCCAGAAGTCCTAGCTGCATCGGAAATATCTGTAAACAATGTTACATTTACAGAATACGACATGATGGCATAGGAGGGTCACAATCGGGCCCTACATGTTAGCGCACACATCAAGGGTTCGGAGTTCAGAAGAGCCCTCATCGACACAGGAGCATCTTCGAATGTGACTACGCTCAAGACTCTCGGGACAGCCAAGGTTAGTCCATGCAAGATTGTACAATGACCCACCACAATGACAGACTTGAAGGAAATTAGAGCCAGCACATACGGGTACGTCAATTTAAATTTATCAGTAGGACCCGTTCAGTCAAAGGTGAAATTTGAAGTCATAGAAAGGGAACCGGACTACCATATGATATTAAGGAGACCATGGCTTCACGACAATAAGGTCATCCCTTCAACATATCACCAGTGCCTGAAGACCATACTAAATGAGGAAGTCATCCGTATTCCTACGTCATTGTCTCCGTATGCACCGATATGCGGAGTAGAACTATTTGAGTCGAAAGAAGCTCCGCAGAGAAGGGCAGACAAAATCCTGTGCACCCCACTACCCACGTGGGCTTCAATCCAGGAAGAAGACCGACTTACACCACTGGAGGCCAAACACTACAACACACGTTCTGTAACGAGGCGTCCATCTCTATCCGGCGAGACTTCAACTCATGCTCACACCAAAAGAGGACGCACTTTCGAGGCGAAACGTGATCGAAGGGAAAAAATATACCGGCGCCATTTGTTAGCAATTAGCGGGAGAGACGGAACCCCGGTCTCGCCCAATTGAATCTTTGCAAGAACGACGGAATACAAGAGGAGGTACCAGACGCCCGCATCAACTACAAGATGGAACCAATTCCACAACTCGACGAGCTCGAGACCCCATTAACATCGGGAATGAAGAATCTCCCAGCCGGTGTCTATCGGTTTGAATCTGTCCACGGACGAACGTACGAGTCTTGTTCAACTACTCAAGGAGTACCAAGATGTGTTCGCCTGGACATACGAGGAAATGCTCTGTCCGGATGAAAAATTGGTCACCCATCACTTACATGTCATACCGGATCCAAGCCAATAAAGCAATCTCCGAGGCAATTAGGACATGAAGTAGAAGAACAAATCAAGAATGAAATTCGAAGTTACTAGTCTTGGCTTCATGAGACCTATTCATCACCCGACCTGGTTGGCTAATATGGTCCCGAGTAAAGAAGAAAAGCAGGACGAGATCCGATCTTTGCGTGGATTTCGAGAGACTTGAACAAGTCTTGCCCCAAAGATGACTTTCCTCTACCTAATATCGACATGTTAGTATACGCCACCAGCGGACACGGCATGTTCTCCTTCATGGATGGATACGGTGGATACAATCGGATAAGGATGTATGAGCACGATGCGAGTAAGACGACTTTAGAACCCCTCTCGGCAATTTTTACTATCTTTGTTATGCCATTCGGTTTAAAGAATGCGGCGCAACTTACCAACGTGCTATGACGGCAATCTTCCACGACATGATGCATAAACAAGTAGAAGACTATGTAGATGATATCGTGGTCAAGTCAAAGGCTCGAGCAGATCATACTAACGTCTTACGGCAAGTATTTGAGAGGTGTCGGGAATACAAGTTAAAGATGAATCCTTTGAAATGCGCTTTCGGTATCTCCTCAGGTAAATTTCTAGGGTTCCAAGTGACTGCAGAAGGAATAAAGGTAGAACCTTCCAAGACCCAGGCTATCCTAACAATGTCGCCTCCCCGAACTGTGAAGGAGCTCCAAAGTTTCATGTGAAAGGTGAACTACATTCGACGTTTTATACCTGGTTTAGCCCAACTTACCGCCTCGTTCACCCCCTTGTTGAAGAAAGGAGCCAACTTTGTTTGGACCGCAACCCAGCAAGAAGCTTTTCGAAAGATCCAACGAATACTATCATTTTTAGCTATCATGAAGTCCCCTGTACAAGGGAAGCCGCTGTGTCTCTACACTGCCTTCAGTGACACTGCAGTGGGGGCTCTACTCGCTTAGGAGGAGGATGCGTGTCGTAGGTGCAATCAAATTAATTCAATATTTCCACTCAATTAAAAATAATATAATGGAAGTCAAGTTCGTTCCCACGAGGAGCAAGAGATCTTAGTTGTAAAAGTTGTCACGAAAGGGGGGTGTAAAAAGCAAAAGAAAAATAAACAAAGCAATTAAAAGATAAAATTGAAAGCAATAAGAGAGACAAGATCAAGGAATCCTTCTTCGCTACGAAACAATGAATCAAGTTATGTTCTTTTCCACTTGTTATTAGTCACAAATTATCACCAACCGTAGGTAAAGCGGCTAGCTCAGTGCTAAACCCCTAAATCCCTTGTATCACCGGACACGGAAGTTCTCGACTACCGGATTCTAATCACCAAGCCACCTAGAATTAGCTCAACCTAGATGTAACTTGGCTCATGCATTAAGTTTTGTGAATTTCTTAGGTTGATATTAGTAGTTAGACTCTTAGCTCAAGGTCCACTTGCTAACGTTGTTTCTACACACAATTGCTCCACGGAATCCCTCCGCAAGGTCTCGTGTTTGCTACTTATGTAAAGAGTCAAGAAACGATTACTTATCTCCTAACTTTCACTAACTTTAGATTAAACTAACAAATCAATTTAGCATGCATTCTAAACAATCTATCAATCAATCATGAATGTCTTTAAGATCATTCCTATTAGTAAAAACAATCGATAATCATGTGAAAAACTTCAAGATAGAATTGAAAACAAAAACTTAAATCATATTAAGAACTAGGAATTCATCCTCAATCAATAAATTAACTACTCATGTTAAAGAGTTCACACAAAGAATAAGAAAAGAAAAGAATTGTGTGTGTAGAGATGTGTAAAAGATATGAAAAAGATGTGTAAAAGTGTAGAAGTCTTCTCTATTTATAGGCTTCAATATTCTCCAAATCTTCTAAGGAATAGAATCCTTTTTCTTTTGCAATTCAATTTCCAAATCCAAGCTTTTCTCAACTCTTCCACCTTCTCTTTCCAAATTTGAGTCCAATTCTCCATCCAATTCCTAGCCCAAGTCTTCACACCCATGAGAGAAGTCCATAGAAAATTCTGGAATTTTTGCTCGCCGGAAAACTGGGATTGTGGCCGGAATCCGGCCGGAATTGTTGCCGCCGGCCACCTGGAAATTTTCTCCGTCAAGAGAATATTCGACGGAATATTCCGTCAGTCCACCGTTAGGACTAACGGTCAATCGGGTCAATCGTCAGTCAAACTGTTAGTCAGCGGGTCAAGTCAGAGGGCGAGTTAGCTTCTAGTCAGCTTCTTAGTCAGGCTGAGTGGTCTGAGTTGGGTCAGATCGGCTCATCGGGATTGTTCTGGAACGGTCATCACTGCACTGAGTTGAATCGTCGGAGGTGAAATTCAGACAGAGTTTCCTCTCTTTGTAGAGCATTTCTCTGGCCAATTTCAGGCCGTTATCTTCACCTGCCACACGCCTAGGCATACATCTAGTTTTCATTCAGTACTGTAACTTCAATTGTTTCATTAGCTCTTCAATTTTCAGTCTGTAGCTCAAACCATCACTCAACTGCAACACCAACACAACTCATTTTAAGCTTCATCTCAGCAACACCTACTGCAGACAATACCCATCACAAAACTCGATCCATTCCTCTATCCCTGCAATCTGAACCTTCTCTATGTCTTCAAATCGCCACAGCAGCAACCCATCCGATTCTCTACTTTCAATTCATCAGCTCAATCTCGACATCAAACCTTCACCACAGACTCGAGCTCAATCAAACACCGGCATCAGGAACGAATCGAACCCAGACTTCATTTCTTGGTTAAAACAGATCCAATTTCTCCAATCGACTAGCCATCATCTCTCTGTATCTTGATTTATTTCAGCATTAGCAACAGATTTCAACCCAAAAACCCATTTCGAATCAAACCCCTTTCATCTAAACTTCAACAGCGGCAGGAACCCATCGATGGCAGAATCATCTCTATCTTCTCGATCTCTCACAAACCCATCTTCAAACCCTAACCTTCTATTTCTGGTATAATCGAGCTCAGTCGCCATTAACCCATCTGATTTCTCTCGATTTCTTCTTTGTATTTAACAGCGGCAACTCGTCACAGATTCTCTTCTCTGTGTATCGATTTCACCTTCTCTTCTCTCCTTGCCCTGAGTTCAATCTCTCTCAATTTCTGGTAGAACTGAATGAGAGAAGATCCTCTCGATCATAGGGTTATAGCTTATGGTAGGATGATGACACCCCTTGCTAAAATACACCCCAAGCTGGTGCTCCATAATAGTTGGTTACTACGATAAGGGCTAGCCTAATGGCCTCCCCTTAACCACAGCTAAGTCAGTCTTTAATAATTCTCCAAAACAGAGATGCCCCTTAACATTGACCTGGCTCCAGAGATAGTGCTCGCCCTATGAAATGACAATTATGCCCTTTTTGCTCAATTTTGGTGATTTCTTCTTCTTTTCCTCCGTGCGACTTCAAAGTAGCTACAAAACTCAAAACAAGCGTAAAGTACATAATTTACAAAAAAAATAGCAAAGAAAGCATAAACTCTTAGATAGTAAATACGGTGTATTCTACACCTATCAGAGGACGACGAGGGAATCGAACGTCATATATACTATTTCAGCCGAATATTGAGGGGCGCTGAACTCGGATACCCCAGAGCGGAAAAGGCATGTTTAGCCTTGATCCATTCCATTCAGAAATTTAGGCATTACCTACTGTCTAATAGGGTAATACTCGTGTCTAAATCCGATCTTGCAAAGTTTTTACTTTCAAAACCGGTCCTGACTGGAAGGACAGGAAATGGCTTCTCCAAATGTCGATTTGGACATAACGTGTGCGTCACCTAGAGCTATCAAGGGTCAAGCAGTTGCAGACTTACTGGCAGCATTTCCTGGAGAAGGCACTACAGAACTACATGAAGACCTCCCCGGAGAATTCCCAGACGTCTCTGTTTTGGAGGAAGAAGTGTGGCTCCTGTATTTTGATGGCTCTGCTACCCCTAGCAGCAATACTGGAGGAGCGGGTGTGGTGTTAGTCTCTCCAACCGGAGAAGTATTTTCACATTCCTTCAAGTTAGACTTCGAATGCACCAACAACTCAGCAGAGTACGAAGCTTTCCTTATAGGGCTTTCAATAGTTAAACAAGCAGGAGTCACGCGTCTGGAGATAAGAGGTGACTCCAAGCTACTGGTAAATCAGATGAACGGAGTGTACGCATTAAAGGAAGCGACACTATCCCCATACCGGTCAGAAGCACAAAAGTTATTAAACTATTTCGCCGACGCAACCATAATCCATGTTGGTCGCAGCAACAATAAACATGCCGATTGTCTGGCAACATTGGCTTCCAAACTGAAATTCGAAGGAGCGGAAGAAACCCTGACAGTGAAGAGGAGAACCATAAAGTCGGCATGGCTGTCACAATACAAAGACACCAGGACTGATGATTGGCGAACTCCGATCATTCAGGAGCTCAACAACCCACTCTCTCAAGGAAAGGTCGGTCTCAAAACCCTGCAGAACTTCTTCATGCTTCATGGTATGTTGTACTATCGAAACCCGAATGGATCTCTGTCAAGATGTCTCGGAGATGACGAATCACAACTGCACCTGAACCGTGTTCACGATGAAATCTGTGGACAATCATTGGTGGTAACGCCAGGCGACTCCCGGCTCACGGGCTATTACTGGCCGGAGATGGAGACTTCGATCCAGCTACTTGAAGTCCTGCTCAAATTGCCAAGCACCGCCACACCAATCGGAAGTTTTTAATATGAACCACACTGGGGACTGGAGGGAGCCATACATCAACTATCTTCGTGATGGAGCAACTTCCGCCGATCAAAAGGATGCCATCAGGATAAAGCAAAAAGCCAAGCGGCTCGTATACCACGAAGGGATCCTGTACTGCAAGAGTTTCGGAGGTAATCTATTAAGATGCAGCGAGGTTAGAAATTCCGATCATTTTAAAGGAAACACACGAAGGGGAACATCAAGGGAAGAGGAAACTGTTCCTCCAGATACACGAGAAATATTATTGGCCGACCATGGAGGATGACGCGGCCGCTTTTGTTCAAAGCTGTCACAATTGTCAAATTCATGGAGACCTTGTTCACGCACCTTCCACCCCTTTACACTCGATAAGCAGTCCGTGGCCATTCTACAGCTGGGGACTGGACATCATCGGAAAAATCAACCCGCCCTCATCGAAGCAGCACGAGTACATCATAACTGCGACGGAATACTTCACCAAATGGGTAGAAGCCATCCCACTGCGAGGAACTACAGGAGCAACAATTGCGACTTTCATCAAAGAACACATCATTTGTCGTTTCGGTATACCTAAGCATATTATCACCGATAACGGCACTCCCTTCGCCAATAAATAGGTACGAGAGTTACTTGAAGGATATGGCATCAAACAGGTTTTCTCCACCATCTACTATCCGCAAGGGAACGGACAAGCTGAGAGTACCAACAAGACGCTGATCCGGATCATCAGTCGAACAGTACATGGCCCTACCCGTACGCATACTGGCGGAAGTTTCACGTCCGTGAATTTCTGCTGGAGTTTGGAAGTGAAAAATAAACTTAATCCAGTTACTTAAGTATGCGTACACGTTTGCATACTTAGGTAGGTTACTTTCTAAAATCGGTTTGTTCATGAACTAAAACATTTATATAATAAGGAATGCAATCTTTGTAAACCGTGGCTATAATTTTCATGACTTGATTCGAGTGAATCAAAACCGATTTTGTTTCGATTGTGTCTTGTATACTTCTTTAAGATCTAAGCAATTGAACAACTCTCTAACTAGTTCATTTGAGTCATTTTAACTAGTTATGGTAAAGATGAATAAGGTTGATATTAAAGTGCTCATATGGCTAACCATTGGTTAACTATTGTTGAACTGACTAAGTGTACACGTTTAGGTACGGTTACTCAAACCAAAATGAAGTTACATTTCATTTGTGTATAACAAGCTAAGTTCGATCTAACGGTTGATAGATATTAGCTTGAATCTAATCAGGTTTTCATCTAACGGTGAATATTGAATGCTTTGTTACCAAGGTAACTTAGATTGCAAACCCTGATTTGAAATCTATATAAAGGAGAACTCTAGCAACTGGGAAAACTAATCCCTACACCTCCTGTGTGATACTAGTTGTATAAGCTAGAGTTGATTCTCCTTTAACCTTAGGTTTTTCACGAAACCCAGAGGTTAACGACTTGAATACTTTATAGGGATTGTGAAGCCAGACCCAACTATTTTCTCTGTAGTTGCGTGATCTGATCTTGCTATTTCCATCATGATTGAGTAGAATCGTAAGATTGGCTTGAGATTTATATCTCCGATAGGCAAGATAGAAAAGTAGTCACAAACACCTTCGTCTCATCGTTTATGATTCCACAATATCTTGTTTTATTAATTGATTAAGATTATTTTGAGGTGATTTATAATACTAGGCTGTTCTTCGGGAATATAAGTCTGGGTTATCAATTGGTTCCTGTTCACCTTGATTTATCAAAAGACGGAACAAAAACTCGTAGGTATATCTGTGGGAGAGAGATTTATCTTTTCAATAGACTTTTCTGTGTGATAAAGATTTGTTTATCAATTCTTCGACTTTGGGTCGTGGAAACTCTTAGTTGTGGGTGAGATCAGCTAAGGGAATCAAGTGCGCGTAGTATCCTGCTAGGATCAGATACGTAAGGAGCGCAACTGTATCTTGAATCAGTGTGAGATTGATTAGGGTTCAACTACATTCCAGACCGAAGTTAGCTTTGTAGTAGGTTAGTGTCTGTAGCGGCTTAATACAGTGTGGTGTTCAATTCTGGACTAGGTCCCGGGGTTTTTCTGCATTTGCGGTTTCCTCGTTAACAAAATTTATGGTGTCTGTGTTATTTCTTTTCCGCATTATATTTTGTTATATAATTGAAATATCACAGGTTGTGCGTTGAATCGATCAATTGGTAAATCCAACCTTTGGTTGTTGATTGATCCTTGAACATTGATTTTTAGTACCGTTCAAGTTATTTCTCTTGTAATCAATCAGGCTCGCAAATCCTTATTTGTTTGGTTGCGGATTGAATTGAGAAATTGAGATATAACTCTTTGATATACTTTTATTAAGATTGAGTCCAACTGTGTAGTTGATTCTCTTGTAAGTATATTGGAGTTAGTCCATACAGATTGCTAAGCGAAATATTGGGTGAGGTTGTTAGACCCCCGCTTTTTTAATTGGTATCAGAGCAGGCAAACACGTTTAAGACCTCATAAGTCTGTGCTTGTTGCAATCTGACTCTATGGACAGTAAAGTCACTATAAACGCTTCGCCAAGATTGAATTCTGATCTTAAAGTAAGTTCTGAAAAACTTGTTATTCTCCAGAAAAAGTTGGATGAACAAATCCGGATCAACTCTAATCTTGTTGCAGAAATTGCGATGAATAAGGATTTGAAATCTGTCAAAATTACTTCTATGAATTTGAATAACTCCTTTTATTCTTCTCTGAAGAATGGTCGCAAGTCAGATGATAAACGAGGCTTAGGCTTTGTGAAACCTGATGGGACTTAGAACTACTCAAACAAGATTAAAGAT
The DNA here is from genome assembly GCA_023531295.1 of Papaver armeniacum. NCBI lineage: Eukaryota > Viridiplantae > Streptophyta > Magnoliopsida > Ranunculales > Papaveraceae > Papaver > Papaver armeniacum. The sequence continues at coordinate 67,336 of JAJJWW010001406.1, forward strand.
GTTGGTCCATGTATGTTCTGTGACTCTTACAATCACTTTCAACATACATGTATATCTTTCCGGAAAAGTTTAAAGGTTGCAAGTAATCTTCATAAGAAATCTGAACAATTGTTTACTTCTCTAAAAAGATGTACAAAACTAACAAGAAATCCTAAACGGGATAGTAGTGTTAGTATGGGAGCTTTTGCTCTAAAATCAACATCGCCCTTTCAATGGTTTCTTGACAGTGGATGTAGCCAACATATGACTGGTGATCTCTCATGGTTTGTAACTTCAAGCAACTTTGAAGGAGGTCCGGTAACATTCGGAGATGGGAGTTGCTGCTACATAAGCAAGAAGGGGACGATCAAACTTCCCGGCGTTCCTGAAATCCATGATGTAGTATACGTTAAAGGTATGACTGCAAAACTTCTTTCTATTAGTCAAATCTGTGACAACGGCCATAGAGTTTTCTTCAATGCGAATAGATGTGACATTGTAGACAAAACTGGGAAATTAATTTTTCAGGGAACTCATGTAAAAACAACTGTTATCTTCTTGATACTCAGTTCAATAACTGTTGCAATTTGACTAAGGTGGAATCTACATATCTTTGGCATGAGCGTCTTGGTCACATCAATTATCATCTTCTAAATAAGATCATTAATAAAGAACTTGTTAGAGGCATTCCCAAAATCAATGCAAAGATTGATGGTGTATGTGGTGCCTGTCAAAAGGGTAAACAAATGAAAGTTCACCAAATCATCTCGAGATATTCTCACTAAAGCTCCACTTGATTTAATTCATATGGATCTCTTCGGACCTATTCAACAACCTACGATTGCAGGTAAGAAGTATGCTTTAGTTATGGTAGATGATTACACCAGATTCACTTGGGTGGCATTTCTATCTCATAATAATGAAACCCTTGATGAATTCAAGATTATTGTTAATAGAATCCAGAATGAACAAGGTCGCAAACTAAAGAAAATTAGAAGCGACCGTGGAACTGAATTCAAGGACACTAAGGTGTTTGAATTTTGTGACAAACTGGGGATTATTCAACAATACTCACCAACCATTACTCCTCAACCTAATGGAGTTGCAGAAAGAAAGAATAGGTCATGCTCCATAACAAAAACTTACCTTTAAGGTTTTTGGGAGAAGATGTTTTCACAGCATGTTATTTGATCAACCGTGTCTACCTACGGTCTAAAACCCTAAACAGTCGGTATGAGTTGTGGTACGGTAGGAAACCCAACTTACACTATCTCAGAGTGTTCAGAAGTAAGTGCTACATTCTAAAAGATCGAGAACAGAGAAGGAAATTTGATTCTAAAAGTGATGAATGTATCTTTCTTGGTTATGCTTCTGATAGTCGTGGTTTTCGAGTTTTTAATCTCAGAACCCAAGTTATGAAGGAATCTGTTAATGTTATCATTGATGATATTAGTAATTTTCATCATGATAATCCTCATGTTGAATTGCCTCTAACTGAGACAATTGAGAAAGTCAAAGAAATCTCAGAATCAGTTGAAGTCGTCCCAACTGTTACTGATCCTGATATTTCTAGTGACGAGGAGAAGAGCACTGATAAGGCTACTCCTTCTGAACAAGAATGTGTCCCTCCACGACACCTCTGGGTTCAAAGGAATCATGATCCCAACAGTTTTATTGGAGGAAGAGATTCTACTGCTAATACAAGATGACAACTTCAAAATATTTGCAATTTTGGTTGTTATCTTTCACGAGTAGAACCAAGAAATATTGACGAAGCTCTTAGCGATCCCTTTTGGGTGAATGCAATGCATGAAGAGTTAAATCAATTTCAAATACAAGACGTATGGGAACTAGTACCATGTCCCTCCAATATCAATATTGTTTGTACTGAATGGATATTCAAGAATAAATCTGATGAATTTGGTACAATTGTCAGGAATAAAGCCAGACTTGTCGCTCAAGGATATTCACAGATTGAGGGTATCGACTTTGATAAAACCTTTGCTCGTGTGGCACGCCTTGAGTCCATTCGATTGTTATTAGCGCATGCTTGTTTTCTTAAGGTTAAGTTGTTTTAAATGGACATAAAATCCGTGTTCCTAAACGGAAATTTAAAGGAAGAGGTCTATGTCGCTCAACCTAAGGGTTTTAAAAATCCTGATTTCCCAGATCATGTCCTTTAGCTTAAAAAGGCATTATATGGGTTAAAACAAGCACCCCGTGCCTGGTTCGAAAAACTAACTACTTCTCTTCTTAGGAAAGGTTATTCGATAGGCGAAGCTGCTAAAACCTTGTTTACCAAATGGAGTGGGAAAGATGTGGTCATTTCTCAAGTCTATGTCGATGATATCATCTATGGTTCAACTTCTGAGAAACTTGCAAAATATTTTCAAGTCTCTCTTGGCAAAGAATTTGAAATGAGCAATGTTGGTGAATTAAAGTTCTTTTTAGGATTACAAATTCAACAACACAAGGATGAAATTTACTTATCTAAAGAAAAATATGCTAAGGATATTGTCTCAAGGTTCGGTCTGGATAAGTCAACTACAAAACTGACACCTATGCCACTACTGGTAAACTACAAAGAGATGAGAAATGAGTAAATGTGGATCAAAAACTGCATCGATCTATTATTGGTAGCATTTTATATCTTATAACTACTAGACCTGACATTTCGTTTAGTGTTGGTTGTTGTGCTAGATTTTAGGATAATCCAAAGGAATCTCATCTTGCAGCTGCAAAGAGGATCATACGATATATTCAACATACTAGCAGGTATTGTCTATCCTATACTTTTGATACTAACACTGATCTTACTGCCTATTCAGATGCGGATTGGGTAGGATGTGTAGAATATAGAAAAAGTACTTCAGTGGGATTTTACTATGTTGGGTTAAATCTTGTGGCTTGGCACAACAAGAAACAAAACTCACAATTCCTGTCTACATGTGAAGCAAAATACATTATTGCAGGTTCGTGTTGTACTCAACTTCTATGGATGAAGCAAATGCTTGCTGATTATGGAGTTGACACTGGAATAATGAAGATCTTTTGTGATAACTCAACATATAATATTATAGTTGAGCCTGGCTCCTTAATGTTTTATTGATCTTTTGTTATTTCCTTTGGGAAGTAAGTGTTAATGGTTCATGTGCTCTAAAAGATGTCTCCGTCTGGAAATCAATTTTATCGAGCTATGGATACACTAATGACACTTGAAGAGATTAATTACTATTTAAGTAAAGATTTCATGATGAATACTGATTATACTCTCTTAGTACACGAACCCAGTCCGCGAACTAATATTTGTGTACTAGTTCACGTACCCTGTTAGGGATTAGAGAGAAAAGCAATCTATAAAAGAATAAAGGATTCCTAATTGTTTGAAAAAAATTCTTGTGTTGATCTAACAAATAGTTGAGTCTTATTTTCAAAAAAAAAGGGATGGAAAGCTCAAAAAGACCACGTGAAACTATTGATCTTGACGATGAATATGTCAAAGAAAAAAGACGTGCGTTTCAGGGATCTTTGTTGAAAAAGATGGCTAAGAGAAAAGAACAAAACTCCTGGGCTGCAGAGTCCATCAAGGATCTGACTTGTTCTCAAAATGACTCAAAGGTTGAAATTGCAAATCTACAATTGCAAAACATCACCTTATTGTGGTCAAACCAAAATACTTGAAAAGCAAAAAGTCCTGATACGGAACCAGAAGAAGCTGATTTATGAATTCATAAAACCTTGACAACTTGCTCGGATCGTCAATCGGAAGGTTGGTATCTTAACTTACGAGCATGGCCTCTCAACAGTCAAGCGGATTAAGGACATCAATGATACGTTTTATGGAGTTTTAGAAAGGTATGAAGAAAAGGATGAGTTATAATATTAACTTATCTTTAAGTACTTGGAAACTTCTTTTGAGGATTTATCCTCATGTTCGAGAATGATAACTAGGGTTTGGTATAGCATAAATTGTGATTACACAAGCTATTTCCAACGATTTTCATCTTGCATGTTTTTAGATTTATTTATTTAAATTCTAGAGTTTTTGGAAGATGAACTTGCAGTATGTAATCATTATTGGTTTAATTATTGCAAAATTTTATGAGATATATGTGTCATTTACTTTATGTAAATTGAAATGATATCTCATATATGCTCAAAAGTTAAATTTATTATGTTTTATAAATTGAAAATAGAACAAACTTTGTGATAATTATTCGCAGTATCGATCTACTCATGATTACACTTTTGTATTATTACTGCACTATACTCTCCGTGCGATTTTCTTATGTTGAGTCATACCGATTAACTTGCATTAAGGTTAATTTAAGTCGATGTTCAGGATACAAATTCATGTGATTTGTACGTCCGACAAAATCCTTTTTTTCATTAAAGTAAGGTCACTCATGTTGTTCTCTTGGGAATGACATCATATGGGGAGAGTTCTTAAATGAACTTGTGCTTAATTGTTATATCTTTGTGGGGTGTGTGGCTATGGAATTTACAGAGGATGCTTGTATTTTAAATCTCCTAGATATATGAGCGCTATGTATTTTTACTATGTGGCATCCTCTAAAAAAATTTTGAGATATAATCTCTTTAAGTCTTGAAGTATCTTTTGGTTGAATTCATTACGATCCCATGATTTTCGTACCTTTGCCAATTTTTATTGACAAAAGGGGGGAGAATCAATTAGTAGTTTCGTACTACATACATATGGTTTACGGATCATTATGTAAGGGGGAGTGAATCAATAATCTATAGGCTTCACCTATTATGCAAAAGATGTAAGTATTGATTAAGGCGGAGAAACATATCATCGTAGTAATACTTCAAAGTTGTGATACAAGTGAACTTTAGAGAAGATAATATTACTATGTTTCTGTATAATGACTATTGAGAATATTTATTTTCAAAGTTGTTATCGCTACAGATCTTCAACAACAACGACACGGAGTTGAACACGTTCAGAATCATTGCAACTTGAAGTAACGAATAACTCAAGGAGTTGATGAAACCAAGGAAATCAAACATGATGGATTCAAGTATTTTTTGAAGCTTTATTTTTTAATCCATATGTATTGATAGTTTTGTTACTAAAATTTAACAAAAGGGGAGATTGTTAGAGCATTGCTCGGTCGAACTCACAAGTGTTGCTAAATCAAACTTGTTGTCAAATTTAGTTGATCAAAACTATATCTTGATTTCTAATCTACAATTAGTCAAGTCTAGGATTATGATAGATGTGTAGTTGAGAATCGACATCACTGCGTTCTACTATTTGAAGATGAAGATCAAACGAAGCTTTTGAAGAACTTCTTCAACAAAAGGTAAGTGAAGACTGATCCACCTATTTCTCAAGTTATATTTATCCTTCTATCTATGAGACGTTGTCTGTTGATACATGAAAATAACCAATCCTAAAATAGATGGCCCCTTAGCCTATAAAGGGTTCCTTTTAGGATGGGGGGACTAGGCCTAACCCACTAGGATGAGATAGTTCCAGTCCATCCAAAACTACATTAAGATTGGTTGGGATTTGGCCCAAGAGGAAAGCCTTTTAGGGTTTAGTATTAACTTAAGGAAAGGGAAATTGTAGTTTAGTAAAATGTTAATCTTATGGGCACTTATCCATAAGATGGTCACTATAAAAGGGAAAGAAGGCACACTTCTTGAGATATCATTAATTCCCCATTACTTCACATAACCCCTCTTCTCCTTGGGAGTACTTTATGTGATTAGGGCTAGTTCCTCCTTCCCACGTTTTACCTATCAACATTGCGACCACAGTGGGAGGTTCTTAGCTTCTTTTCCAGCATGATACTCCCAAGTGCGAGCCAGGAAGTACCAGCGGGCGGAGTACTCCCTAACCCGGACCACGTCTCTGTAGAAGACGTACAAGGAGAAAGTGATGATGAGATACGTTTCCGAGCGGTAGTCACTACGCCTATCGTACAAGGAGCAGGAGCATCCCAAGGCGCGGGAGCGTCCCAAAAGAAAGGAAAAATGCTCAAAGAGAAAGCTACAGTTGATACAAGCGAGCAAGATATGTATGAAATACAAGAGGAGCTAGACGCATCCATTAAGAAGCAGCAGGATTTGCGCGGATGTCTGAAGCGAGCGAGAGAACAAAATGTGACAACTACTAAAACAGTCAGCACGAGAGGTACCATTTCGGGTATGACGGAAGATGCGATTGCAAAATACTTGGAAGCTAATTACCGAGTAACAAAGCACGATGCTTATGATTCGTTGGAACCACCATACTCTGTGGAGGTCTCCGATTACCTATACCCTAAGGATTACACATCACCAAAGTTTAAAACATATGGAGGAAAAGGAAACGCATGAGAGCATGTGAGTCGCTTTATATCAGCAATGAATGCGTATGCTCAGGATGAAAGCCTATGTACAAGAGAATTCCCTAAGTCACTCACGGATAACGCTTTTACCCGGTATGATAACTTGAAACCCGGAAGTATTAGCTCATGGTCCGCCATGGTGCAACTCTTTTTGAAGAAATTCTATTCTGCACAAAGAAGGGTCACAACAATAGATTTGGGAAGATGTACCTAACGGGTAGGAGAAGAGATCGGGAAGTATATCACTCGCTTCCGAGATTTCACGCTAGAATATCATGAAGACATCCTAGAAGAGCGCTTGGTGGAGATATGCATCCGAGGAATGGACGTCATTTTTCGGTTAAACTTGACGAATTTCAAATTTCAAACCTTTGTAGAAGTCGAGGAGGCTGCTGCCCGGATATCAGATTGTGCGGACGTTATGAACTCTGGAGCGAGCGGACATACTTGGCAGTTACACTCTGTTAATACCGCATCCACACCAACTTTTAACGATCAAGGAAGTGACAGAGGGAAAGGAGGGGTTTCTTTTGGCTCTTACCATGGAGGACATTCCGGTAGAAGAGGAGGGAGAACGGATGGAGGAAAATCCAATCCGTCACCACCGTTGCCATGCAGCAGAGAACAGATAATAGGGCTTCTGGAGCAACAGGTGGCAAACAAGGAAGAAACTCTACCACCCGTATCCGCAGAACCTACCGCGGCAGATAAGACGCACGAGCGATATTGCCATTATCATAGGAGAGTTCATCATCCGAATGTAGAGTGTTTTTCCCTACGTTACATTGTGCAAAGAAAGCGAGCTAGAGGAGAGTTAGAGATATGGGAACAAAGCATCAAGAGCGATCCGCTTCCTGAGCATCAGGTTATGATGATCTCACATGAACCCATGGAGGGAGAAGCTTGGAGGCCTTGGGAGGATGTGGAAGAAGAAGAAGTGTGCGAATCTTCTGAGACAGCTATCTTTCCTGACACGAATGGAATTGCTAGTAAATTTGCTTAAACTGTCTTGGATCAGCAGTTCTTGGACTCCCTTGGTTTCAGTGAGAATCAAATCCGCGAGGCATCCAAAGCTATCACGACAATTGCATTCGGAAAGGCGTAAAATTCAATACCCAGAGAAGCTATCACTTTTACGGATGAAAATATATGTTACCCGAGAGAGCACCTTCATCCCCTATATCTGACAGGTTTTATTAACAAACAACCTCTCAAGCGAGCTTTTATAGATGGCAGAGATTCCATCAACTTAATTTCGCTACATACGTTGGAGTCCTTAGGAGTGTCAAAAACATCAATTAAGATGCGCGCAACGATTGTGAGAGGATTTGGAGGACAGACTCATACAGCGATTGGGATAGTACATTTGATGATGAAAATCGGGCCTATTAGAGCACTTACTCCCTTCTACGTGCTGGAGGACGACACTACCTTCCATGTCCTACTAGGGCGAGGACGGCTCTTGAATCACAAGGTAGTAGCGTCGACGTATTACCAATGTGTTAAGACTAATATTGGAGGAAAGCAATTCTGGATCCCAGCCACGAGCAACCTATTTGGACCGGAAGAAGCTTACATGGCAGATGCAGTTTTCTACACGCAGCCGGTCACGGATCAAGGAGAAAAGTCGGAGCATCTAACACCCCTCCAAAAATGGGAAGAATACCAACCTGAAGAGCAAGCAAAAGGAAAGGCTAAGTCAGTCTTTAGTCCATCACGGATGGGACCTGTCACAAGAAATAAGAGAGTTATAACCGAAACAAAGAATATCCAGTTCAAACGCTTCTCGCGGCCAGAGGGCGGACATGTCTATCGCTTATAGCAATTAGTCGGGGAAGCCTCCAACTGTCAACATGACTATGCTATGTCATCGGCGGATGAAGAAATGATGGACACAACCCCATTAATTGAGGATTCACAGGAAGAGGTAGAGTCTCTTATCTCGGAAGAGGAAATATTAGAAAACTTGCCTGAAGAAAAGGTGAAAATCGATCCGACCCTCGATGGGTTAGAAGAGGTGAATCTCGGCTCGGGGGGGCGAACCCCGTTGTGTACGCATTAGTAAGCATCTAGAAGGAGAAGAGAAGTTGTGGATGATTAAGATACTTCGAGAATACCGAGATGTGTTTGCATTTACGTATGATGAAATGCCTGGTCTAGATAATAGTTTGATCTACGTCTCACCCAAGTACAAGCCATTTAAGCAACGAAGTCCTAATTTTCCGGAGAAAATAAAATTGGCAATTAAGGAAGAGGTAGAGAAGTTATTGAAAGCCAAATTCATTAAGCCGATCCAACACCCCGTGTGGCTGGCTAATATCGTACCAGTAGAAAAGAAGAATGGAAAAGTCCGGTGCTGTGTGGATTATCGAGACTTGAACCGAGCATGCCCTAAAGACGACTTCCCAGTGCCAAACATAGACATAATGTGAATAACACGTGCGAATATGGTATGTTTTCTTTCATGGATGGGTTCAGTGGATACAACCAAGTCAGGATGTCTGCGGAAGATGCACAGAAGACGGCTTTCCAAACCCAGTATGGCAATTTCTATTATGCTGTGATGTCGTTTGGGTTAAAGAATGCGGGTGCGACTTATCAACGAGCAATGTTAGCCATCTTCCACGACACGATGCATCAAATTATGGAGGTTTACATAGATGATGTTGTGGTGAAATACCGAGCACGAGAAGATCACCTGGACCACTTAAGGTGTGTTTTCAACAGATGCAGAAAGTACCACTTGAAGATGAACCCTCTCAAATGTGCTTTTGGAGTCACTTCCGAAAAATTCTTAGGGTTCGTTGTTACAGACAAAGGAATACAGATCGATCCGGATAAGGTTGAGGCAATAACAACTATGAGGTCACCCGCAAATGTGAAAGAGCTTCAAACTTTCATAGGTAGATTGTCATACGTCCAGAGATTTATTCCCGGGATGGCACAACTACTGTCCGCGTTCACACCGTTATTAAATAAGAACATGCAATTTGAATGTGGAGATGATCAAGAGCGAGCCTTTCAGAAGCTCAAAGAATGTTTAATCAGTGTATGAGTCCTACGACCTCCTATCAAAGGTGAACCCCTTTATCTATACACAACATTTAACAACATGGCGATTGGAGCGCTATTGGCTCAAGATCTCGGAAATGATCAGCTATGCCCGATCCATTATATCAGTAGAGGGTTTAGATATGCGGAGTTCAGATATTCGAAAACAGAGCAAGCATGCTTAGCGCTCATATATTCTACGCAAAAATTACGATCTTATCTACTCTCTTATGAAACCATAGTGGTGGCAACCACTAATCCAATCGCTTATCTAGCAACAAAACCAGTTTTATCCGGCAGGACAGCCCGCTGGTTGCTACAGTTATCTGAATTCGAGCTAAAGTATCAGCGTTCTAAAGGAGTACGTGGGCAAGCATTTGCAGATTTATTGGCCACGTTCCCAGGTATGGACATGACGGAAATAAGTGATGATATACCTGGGGAAGTCGCAGAAGTCGAGGAGGAAGAACATTGGACAATGTTTTTTTATGGATCATCATATGGCTCTTATGGAGGAGCGGGAATAGTGTTTGAGACACCCAAAAGAGAACTTTTATCATTTGCTTTCAAGCTAGATTTTGAATGTAGCAATAATGTGGCAGAATATGAAGCGCTGATTCTTGGATTACGCATGGCTGAAGAGCTCAACTTAGGAGCAATAGATATCAAAGGAGATTCGAAGCTAGTCACAAATCAAGTATCAGGAGACTTCCAAGTAAAAGAGGCACACTTAGCCCCCTACCAAGCGGAAGCCCAAGAATTGATAGCAAAAAGAGGAAGCACCGTTATTGGGCATACTGGGAGGTCCACTAAAAAACACGCTGATGCGTTAGCTACTTTAGCAGAAAATCTACAATTAAATGAAGCTGACGAAGGAACAATAGTGGTGAAAATAAGGGCATTATCGAGCACATGGAAAGAGGACGCAGCATTCGAACAGAAAGATGATTGGAAAATGGCATATATTGATGATCTAACCAAGGAAGCGGATGATCAGTTGTTGCCCGTTAAGGTGTTAAAACAATTTGTCATAGTCCGAGGAGCGTTATACTTTCGAACATCCGGAGGTGCTTTATCGCGATGTGTGGGAAAGGTAGAAGCGCAAGAGATATTGAATCGCGTTCATGAAGAGTCCCGCTGACAGACGGGGGGAATCCCATTATACCGCTGACTGCATAGGATGGGTGTATACTGGCCAAACATGGCAGTTCAAGCGGAAATGATCCAGGATAAATGCGAAGACTGTCAAGCTCCACCACAAAAAATAGAGGTATGTAGTGCAGAGATTGAGGATTGGAGACAACCTTACATAGATTTCCTTCAGCACAAACGCTTGCCATTAAACAGACAAGACACGCTGAAAATTCAAAGGAAAGCCGGGCGTTTCTTTTTGAGTGAAGGAATCCTCTACAGAAAGAGTTTTGGAGATAAGATACTGCGCTGCTTATCACAAGAAGAAGCGGGGATAGTTATGGCTACAACTCATAATGCGGAACACCAAGGCATGAGGAAACTTTTCCTACAATTATATGAAGGAGGGTTTTACTGGACCATGATGGAATTTGATACAGATGAACATGTGAAGAAGTGCCAGCAATGTCATAGCCACGGATCACTAATCCGCATCCCGCATACTCTGCTGCACAGTGTTGTCACCCCTTAGACTTTTCATAGCTGGGGGCTTGATATTATCGGACAAATAATCCCAACCTCATCCGGACGACATAATTACATCGTCACCGCAACCGAATACTCCTCCAAATGGGTAGAGGCGATTCCACTTCGAGATTATTCAGGTGCCACGATCGCTGCATTTATCAAAGAACATATCATATGCCGATTCGGCGCACCCATGATTATTCGCTCGGATAATGGTACTTCTTTCGTTAATCAGACTGTCCAAGAATTGTTGGATCAATATGGGATTAAGTTCCATACTTCGACTGTCTACTACCCTCAGGGGAATGGACAGGCAGAAGCAACTAACAAAACATGTAAAAATTAACGTTTCATCCCTTTTTTAATGGGCTTTGGACAGTCTAGTCCTAGCCTTTGAGGCCTGGTACTCACCAATCCAAATTTACAAACTCACGTACAGTTTAGTCCATATTCGAACGAGTTAATCCAAATTTCAGCCGATCTAGAAAACACCTCATTTCCTTATTACCTTAATTACCCTTTTGATGTTTCAGTTTTCTGAGGAAGCCTATTATTGGGGCTTCACTTTCCAATAGAGGGGCTTTACATGGATTCATATTGATTAAAATATTGGTTATGGGGTGTCTTTGAGGCAATATCAAATGTCTAAATTATCCTCCATCTAAAATCAAAACCCAATTCTAATTCAAAATTTGCTCCATCTTTTTATTCTTCTAAACTTCCTCTTCTTCATCAACCGTAAATCTTTTTTTTTTTCTTCAGTTGATTATCTCATCATCTTTGATTAATTGACAATTCAAAAAATTTATGATACGATAGATAATTTACAACATTCTCCAATCATAATCGTAAAATCATCATCCCCTGAATATGTTACGGCTGGGTTCGAAATTGATAAAACCTAACCGTAACTAATCCTGCAACTCTGATTTATTTTCAAGTTCTTTTACGTGTAGGTCGAGGATTTAAAAAATCAACCATAACTACTTTACGGTTGGGTTAGTTCTAGCCGTAAAACATCATGAATCTTCAAATTTTTTCCGAGGCTTCTTTTACGTTTGGGGGCAAGTTTATTAGTTAGCCGTAATGGGGATTAACAGTTGGGTTTTTTTTGTTGCAACGGACTCGTTAAGACACTAGCCATTGGAGGTCCAGTGGACACTAACAAAATGTCTATATAGGGACGTTCGAATCATCGCATTGTTTGAAGAAATCAGTACTCGGAAAAAGATTTTAACTAGTGTTCATCTCTTCCCTCTCTGCGTCAATTTTTTTGACTTTTTAAAACTACCAATCCAATAATAATCATAAGAAACAAAACCATATCCCAAGTTACCTCTTCGTTCCTAATTTGATCAGGTGGAAGAGAAGTTTCTTCCATTTCCAAACCATGGATGGCAGCAACCAATAATGTAGTTGCAGGAAATCCTACACTACACACCTCACTCGAATTTGCTTATTCAATCCATTTGAAGATGAATAATAATGTGTTTTATTAATTGTTTTCTTCAAAGATTTACAAAGAAATGTAGAACAGAGCTAAAGAAATTACAATCACTCTTGATTTTCTCTCTCCTAATGACTTGCTTCACTATTCAAAAAGACCTCTCCCACAACAGACTTACTCAACCCTTTATATAGGGTATTACAAAGTGGATGACAGCTAAGCTGTCCTTTATTTTCGGGAAACCTTCGCGAAACGTCGCAAGTATGTAAGTGTTAGACTTCGCGACACTCCTAAATCTCGCCAAGTCTTCACATTTTCCTCATGTTCTCGATTTGTCGTCATCCATTGCGTCATTTATATTACTTCCATGCGACGCCTTCGCAATGTAGTCGTTTATTATTCTCGCGAAGTATTGATGTCGCGATATTCTGGTCCTACATCTTGCCTCTTCTCATGTCTTCTCTGCGAAGAAGAGAATGTCATGAGAACCAATATTTTAAAGTGCCGCAACTGCTTATCTTTATCTCGTGATTGTTCATTTTTACTCTTTTTGTTTATGTACGGAATTTATTACAGGTGTTTCTTCTTCCACTCCTTTCTTGACACGTCTCTTTCAACCGCTTACTCTTGACCATTCACGTCCCATCTCGCATTAAATGCATTTGTTTTCTCGAGAATTCTCTTCTCTATATATAGCTTTCTTACCTTTCTCTTTTTCTCTTTTATTTTCCTTCGCAAATTTTCTTTAACTCTCTCTCTCCTTCCGCAAATTGCGCTTCGCTTACATCGCTTCCTTTTCGATTCTTCACTTCTCTCTTCATTTCCATACCCCGATAATGGCTTCACTTGGTCGTACATACGCACCACTTTTCAATGACGTTTTCGAAATTAAAGGAAAAAGGTTTCACTTTATCAACCATTCCAAATCAAGAATCCTCATCTATGCTTTCTCGCAAAATTATTTTTCGATCATCAATGTGATGATCGAGAAAATCATAGTCTCGCTAGGTCAACTCCTCGCAGGGCTCCCCATTCCTCTATATAATCCCGAAATACCATTGTTTTATGAGATTCTTGCTCACGAGAAATTCTCGCGGGTTGTTTATCAATTGAATGGCGATTTGTATTCGCTTCGATGCTTGAATTCGCCTATCGTGGCCTAGGTAAAGGATCTTTATATCGATAATGTTAGAGATCCTCAATTTGCGAATTTACCAATAATTGCCGAGAAGTATCTTGTGGACAACTTCTTTGCAAATTATTCAGTCATAACTATGAGAAACGATAAATCTCATTTGGGGTGTTCGATTGAAGAAAAACGATAACGTCGATGCTGATAAACTGCTCATGCAGGACATTGACTGGCATTCGGGTAAAAATAATACCCCTCGCCACTCCAAAGATGAAAAGTGGTGGGTTGTACCTCTTTTTCTGAGTGGACCTTATATCGCAGGCTCACATGCACTCCCAGCCAATCTCGTAAATTATTCTCCTTGGGAATTTAAGTGGCCTGAGAAGACAAAAGAGGTATATTCCCTTTTAAAATTTGCTTCGCTATGTGTTCCATTTCTTTCATTCATTAACTTTTTAGAAAATCTTTAGATCACCAGAATGAGAAAGAAATACAAAGAGAATCCACAACCAAATATCCTGGCGATACTTCGATCGCTCACGGATGAAGTAAGAAACATCTATTCTTTTGTTATTTTAAACAATATTGTTGCCTCTGTTTCTTATCTTTATTCGTGTGTGAAGATTGGTGTTGAAGTAGTTGAAACCGCAAAGATTAATGATGAAGAAGCTAATGCTGCGAAAATTAAAGGCAAGAATAAGGCCATTTCTCGCAAGGACAAATCTTCTGGTCCATCTTCTAAAAGACGAAAAATTCAATCTCCCTCCCATTCTAATTCCCAAGTCAGCGAGGACTCAGAAAATGAAAATGAGGTCGATATCTATTCTGCTAAGGGGACTCATTCAGATACTTCTGCTATGTCGCTATTATCTGGTATTTTTTCTGATCCTATGCAAGGACTGGGAGATGATAATTTATCCGCTACTTGCGAAGCTCTCGCCAAAATTTGCGACGCCCCACTATTGGAGGACACTGAGTCTTTTCGCGGAATTTCCCGAACAATGACTCTTAGTCTTTTAAATGCTCTCAATGCTTTGGTATGTTCATATTCCTTTGTTTCTTTGTGATTTCACTTTTGAGTTTTGTTTTAATTATTTCTTTATTTTCTTCTATAGTCAGGGAGAGCTTCTTTTGTTGTTGCCTCAGACCTTGAGAAGAGACGCAATAACCTTGAAAAGAAGAATCTTCAACTTAACAAGAAAATCCGAGAATTAGAAATTGAAGTCGCGTCTTTTCGCGATAAAGATGAGAGAATTCAAAAATTGGAAACCGAGCTTGATTCTCAGAAGACTAAAGTATCTACTCTTCATAGTGCAAATCAACAACTATATGGTATAAAATTCTTTCTCTTCAAATCGTTTTCATTTTTCCATTTTTTTTTACTCCTGATTTATTATTCTCGCAGACATATATAATCTCTCTGAAGAAGCCATTCTTCTTCATTCGTTTCCCGAGCCTATGGATAATGATATTCTTCTTATTTATCTCAACGAATCCTTAAATAGTTCATCAAATAAAATCGATTCTCTTCCATTAAATGAACTTCAAACCAAACATCGCCTCTTAGAGATTGAACATAGATCCAGTTTGCATTTAGCCAATCAATTTAAGCGAATGTACCTTGATTCCGAGAAGAAAGCCAAAACCTTAAGGAAGAAAATTAGTGATCTCATAGATGCAAAAGATCGCATTACTAACAAAGGTGCACAAGCTTTAGCAAAATTTCAAAAATCTCTCCTTGATGTGCAAGTTGAGCGAGATGAACTCCTTCGTCAGAATACCATACTTAGCGAGCGAGAAGACCAAATTCGTTCACTTCTTGTTATAAATAATGATGATGAGTTTGCCTGGGCTGCGAAGGTTCTAGATAATGCTAGAAATAACTTAGGTGTCGATGTTAGTCTTCGCGCCGAGCAAACTTCCTTAATCAAGGATATGATCTTTGAAAGAGAAGGTTGTTTATTACACTTCTTTGCTTTTCTGTTCTTTTTCTTTTTGTACTATTATCATTAACTCACTTTCTCATGTTTTCAGAATCTGAAAAGAGATTTCAAACAAGGATTGGAGAGCTTGAAATCGAAAAAGAACGTCTCGCAAAGGATCTCTCTCTTCGCGAGAATAGATATTCTAAATTGAAGCAGCAATTCCAAACTACAGTGGCGAATTTTAATAATGATGCTGTTCGTTTTCGCAATCAAGCTATGGAAATAGTTTGTAATGATCACAACATCCCTCTTCATTCATATCCTTTTCTTTGTCAAGAAGTTCCCGAGAACTTGCCCTGTCTCAGATGTTTCGATAGTGAAGCTAATGAAGAAGAAGAATCTGACGACGAGAGTGATGCAACCACAGAATCAGATGAAGAAGAAGAACCAGCAAAGAAATAACTTCTCTTTCTTCTTTGATTTCTTGTAATATCTGTATACATATATCTTTGACTATTGAATGTAAATTTCAACTTTTGCTTCCTTTGTTCAGATATATTAATCAAACAACCCTTCTTTGTAATTATAACTTCTCACTTGCCTCTGTCCATAAGATATAATCAACTTTGCGAATTAGATATAATCATTCTCGCGAGATATAAATATATATATCATTCATTTTTTTATTTTTTTATTTTTTTATTTTTTTTTGACTTTATACATTATCACTGCGACAAGATCGCAAGATATCTTCATGGATTAAGAAATCTATTGATCTTGCCTTATCATTATTTGTGTGGTCTTATTATGCCTTCCTAAGTAAAGGTCTTATTTTGCCACCCCTCATTGCGACAAGATCGCAGGCCGTCTTTACACTTTCATATAATGACCCATTGATCTTGTCTTATCATTTCTTTAGTATTTTTGCCTCTGCGCAGACATTATATTTGCGACAATATGGCAGGTTTAAATGTTCTTGCGACCATAAAATCCCGTCACATTGTCGTCTTTGCGACGAAATCGCAGGACGTTCTTACACTTTCATGTAAAAACCCCTTGATCTCGTCTTACCCTTGCGTTAGTATTATTGCCTCTGCAGGATCATTGCACAAATATGACAAGCCTAAATTCTCTTGCGAAAATAAAGCCTCGTGACATTTGCGTCTTTTGACACTTATCAGCTCCCTAATGGAGGGTGCCGCCCTATCTTCTCCCTGGTTGCCCCTTCAAGGAGGCGTACATCGGCCATACAAGACTAGCTCCTCCCATCCGGTCTTAACAACAACCAGGAGTTTTCGCAGCCTCTTATCCCTTATACCTATATGGTTTATGGTTACGAGACTGCACCCTAAGTGGAGTTTTCTTCGGGCCGAGTGCAGCATGTGCCAAGACTTGTCAAGAGTGGTAAGGAAGTTTCATGCTCCCCGCACTCTTGACTCAACCGTGTACCTCGGCGCCTTGGTCATACACTGACTCCTTGGAAGAGACCCTCGGGCGTCCAACCACGGTATAACCTTATATATATAGTTGGAAATCCAAGGTATCTCCCCCGGATAGGCTTTTATGGGCCCCAAATCTCCATGACCCAAGTTTCAGGAGCGGTGTAACCTTCCACCTGAGCCATGTTAAGAGATACCCCCTTATATGACGTACTTTAGGTCTTACATTTGCCTCTTGCGAAATATCATTCGCGAACTAGGGTGTACGCCATAAAGGTTTGTCCCATTCACTCACTCATTCATTTTATCAATTTATTCAATCATTTGTCTGCGAAGTTTTCGCACAATCTCATTTCAATTATTCAATAGATTTGTACACATTCTTCATGGCGAGATTCTCGCGCAATTTTTCCGCAACCATCACCTCTGCTTCTTATCCTTATCATGCTTTCACCACTAAATTGTTATCTTTTCTCGCAATTATTCATTTTTTACACCTTTTATTCTTACTTCCTTCTGCCTCCGTATCAGTCCACCATTTCAATGTCTCCTTTGCATCATGATATTCAGTTGCTTTTGTGCATTCACTTCGCAGCATCTCTTCTTCTTTTTGTTTCTATGGCATCTACCATTAGTCTTTCTTTTCTTTGTTCATCCTGTACATTCTTCCTCCAACCTTTGTTTTTTGCTGTTCTCTCTTCGCAGCTCTCTACATCCACCTCATAACATTTTTGCCCCTCTATCCAATCTCCTTTTATAATTCCGACACCGCTGGGATGTGGAAACTTTATGCACTGATGGTATGTCGATGCTACACCCAAAATTTCATGAAGCCATGGTCTTCCAATCAATGCATTGTAGGGAGATTCCACATCAACTACACAAAACAAAATATCAGTTGATAACCCCTGCAAGGGTATCCTCATGTGCACTTCTCCTTTGGGCTTGTTCGTGGTACCATTGAAGCCATATATTTTGTATGTTGAAGGAATCAAGTCTTCATCTCTTCCTCCCATAGTTTTGTAAGTATGGTAGAAAAGAATGTTGACCGAAACAAGATATCAATCAGTATTCTATTGATTGCCCAACAATTTTCCGCTTCATCATCTTCGCCATCAATAGGTTTTGGATTAATTTCCAGTTTTACTACTAATGGGCTATCATGTGTTTCTCTTCCTTTGGGTATTTCTTCAGCCGAGAAAGAAATAATCTGCAATTGCCACTCTTTTAACTGCGATGTCTTCGCGACATTCATCACTTCTTTATCATCAGCATCCCTCGCGAAAACTCTACTAAGTACATTGTCATGAAAATCTTCAATAGTGCGGTATGAGTGTACAATGGAGTTGCAAAACAAATTTTTAGCCTTTGCCCCAACTTCTATAACAAATGTTTCTTTTCCTTTTCTTTGGTGGGGGTGGTAAATGTTGAACTTTCTCTTCTTCCTTTAAAAAGTGATTTAGCTTTCCTTGATCAATCATTCTTAGGATAATTCTCTTTCCATCAAAAGTATTGCTTCCCATATTTTTTCCACACTGGCCTTCAATGGCGGCATTTTAATTTCCTCCCACACTACTCTGTGACTTCGCTGTCCTCTATGATAATTCTGCCTCTGGCCTCCATAAGTCTCTTGCGAATTATGTCTTTGACCTCCATAGGTTTCTTGCGGTTGATCAAGCCTTTGAATTTCATTGTTTCCGCCACGGTTGTAGAAATTTCTTTCTCTTTCAAACTCTTCCTGATCGCGACTTCCCATAGCTACTAACTTTGGTTCTATATCAACTGCTTTTCTTTCTTGTTGACCTTGCGATGTGCTCGCCACTGTGTGTATTAGTTGAGGTAATAAACTTCCATTCGCGACACTAGAATTTGTGTTCGCCACTGGGTAAGATTCCATCTCGTTCGTCTTTCTTCTAAAGCAATATATTCCTCCCTGGAGCTCTCGTAATTCAGTCATTGTAATTGTATTCTTAACTATGAAAACCTCGAACATATAATAGATTGGTTGCGAACATAGCATTTATGAATGAGAGTATGAGGTATCTTTCATCTACTCCCGCCGGCCATCTCGCACACATCGTCTTCCATCTCGACAGTTAAATGTCTCAAACTCTCGTCAACTCTTTGTTTTAGTCCAAATACATCTTCAATGCCAGGTCGCGAAGAGTTGTTACTTATATACGCCCCCAAGAATATAGCTCTGTAAATGATTGAATGATGTGATCGTATTCCTTGGTAAACCCTCAAACCATTTTAATGCTTCTCTGTTAAACTTGACGCGAAGTATTTGCATAATATAGCGTCATGGTTTTCCCATTGTAGCATACATCTCACATAAGCCTTGATGTGTTGTACCGCACAAGTTGATCCATCAAAAATGCTAGTTAGTTAGCTGGTAAGTTGCATTTTGGGGGTATTCCTCCTAACTTCACTTCTAATGTAAAAGGATTTTTCGCTGCCTCCGCGATAGCTTCATCTAACTGCCTTCTCCCTCCTCCTTCTCTTCTGTTGTTCAATATTCCTCTCATCTCTGCCAATTCTCGCAGAATTTGTTCATTTGCCTCTAATTTGAATTGATCGGTCTCTTTAATTCTCGCTTCTCTCTCCTTCGTTCGTGTCTACTTTTTGTATTCTTTCGTATTCTTCGTTAATATCTCTATTGTTGCGATTTCGCTCGCGCTCCTCTCTCGATTATCATGATTATTCTGCCGGATCGCCTCTTCCAATTCCCGATTTTCCATTTCTGCTCTCAATCTTTCTCTCTCGCGGGCTAGACGTGCTTGCTCAATGTAATGCTTTTCAATATCATCTTCAATTTCCTTTTGTTTCCTTTGTGTTTCTCTCCCATGTAGTGTTCTTCTTCTTTCCTCCTGATTTTCTTCATTAATTGGGTTATTCGTCCTCGAGGCCGCCTATCTCCTTGATTTCCATCATCGTGATTGTTCACCAAAATATAACGATTTTCTATTAGTTCTCTCTCTTCGCGACCTTCTTCGCCATGATTTAACTCTCTTTCCAAATTTTCTTCATTAATGTTCTCTGCAGTAATGTTCTTCTCCCATTTTCTCTACTCGATCCCGATCTCGATCCGTTACTACTTCTTGATCTTCTATTTTGCAGCCTCCTATTTTCCATCCTCAATTCGTGGTTTTCCTTGTTAGATTCGCGCGTTCTTCCGCTTCTAACCGCCTTTCTTCGTGTATTGTCTGTCTCGGCCGTTTCAAATGCCGCGATTTCTTCATTTCCACGAATTGTTTCTCCCATCTCTTCTCGATTTCTCTCTTCCTGTCCACTATTCATCAATTGTTGCACTTCTTCTCTTTCTTCCATAGAATCTCGATCTCCATGTATGCACGCTCACCCTATCATAATCGATTACTCATGTTTAGTGCTTTGGTTGAACTGGTGGCTGAGTTGATGGTTGAATTGGTGGTTGAATTGGATCTTCTTCTCCATTTCTTGCATCTATCCTTGATGGTTCACCTACTTCATTTCTTCTTTCTCCCACTAATCTTCCACTTCTCCTTACGATCGTTGGTTGTTCTGATGCATTCTTTCTCCTAGCCATTTCTCAATTTTAGTAATTTGTTAAAAATTATTCAAGATTTCTTTCTTATTATCCCTAATTCTTCCAATTCACAAGGTTGATCTTCTTCAGTCCCTGTTTCTAGCGCATATGTAGTTGCAGGAAATCCTACACTACACACCTCACTCGAATTTGCTTATTCAATCCATTTGAAGATGAATAATAATGTGTTTTATTAATTGTTTTCTTCAAAGATTTACAAAGAAATGTAGAACAGAGCTAAAGAAATTACAATCACTCTTGATTTTCTCTCTCCTAATGACTTGCTTCACTATTCAAAAAGACCTCTCCCACAACAGACTTACTCAACCCTTTATATAGGGTATTACAAAGTGGATGACAGCTAAGTTGTCCTTTATTTTCGGGAAACCTTCGAGAAACGTCGCAAGTATGTAAGTGTTAGACTTCGCGACACTCCTAAATCTCGCCAAGTCTTCACATTTTCCTCATGTTCTGACTGTCGTCATCCATTGCGTCATTTATATTACTTCCATGCGACGCCTTCGCAATGTAGTCGTTTATTATTCTCGCGAAGTATTGATGTCGCGATATTCTGGTCGTACAAATAACTTTTCTTTTCTTCCGCCGATCACCATCACGATAATGGCAGCACCTGTACTACTTCATTAATACACCCCAAGTCTTCTATCATCTTCAACTGCGCAATATGTTGTGATTAAAGTTCAAAAATCTTCACCAAATTAATCATCACCGATTCACAATTATAAACAGTCACCAATGGTAATGACAGCGGCCAACCCAAACCAATACTTCACGATGCTATTAGCTTCTTAAAAATCTTCTCTCTCGTCGAAACTAAACATACAGTCCAGGGTTAGAGCAATAACAACAATTGGCGATAAACTAAAGAGGAAAAAGATAGATATAATCTTCTGCCGTCTAGATTTCAGCCATAAATAATTTTCAAACCAGTTACGGGTAGGAGTTCTTATTTTCGTAGCCGTATATGACAACAAAATACATCTACGGCTGGAAAATTGCTTTGGTTCCTAGCCGTAAAATAAATCGCAATCTAAAGTAATTCAAGACAAGTAATCTAATCTCAGAATCAATAATCTAATTGAATTGAATTTTGTTAACCTAATTAAATAATTATTATCATTAATGAAATATGGGTAGTTTAGTTATTACAAAATTATTTGAGATAAGGTTTTTTTGATATTACTTATGGGTGACCCATTTTTGTCCTATTAGGTGACACCCTTCTATTGGAATGTGACACCCCAATAATAGCCTTCTTTCTAAGAGACATAGCTAAAACGATTTACAGAGAAGAAATGTGGAGAAAGAAGAACAATATCTGAACTCCATTGAAAAGAAACCAAAAATCTCTTAACTTATCTAAACTAATGGATGAGCATCATCATTTTATTGATGCAGTAATCTAAAAGAATACCATGCATGATAAGCATAAACCAGGTGAAGGTTGACAATATTACATCCAAAATATTCTCGATCTTCAACTTCAACTTCGACAGAAATCTCATTGTTTCAATCGTCTTGAAGCTCAGCGTGATGATCTCAATTCTAAAGGTAATAATCGAATCGACATTTGTTTTTAACATCACTTCCTAAACCTAATTTCAAAAAAAAAAAATCGTCAAACTGAGTTCCTTTTGCTCAATCGTTTGGGTTTGTGTTAGGTTTATACTTATTCTACACTGAATTCGTTGTCGATTTTTCTTTTTTATCTTGCTGAATTAGTTAAAGATATGTAGAATAAAAAATATGTGGATTATTAGTCAATTTCCCATCACATCTCAGCACAGAAACTATTATCGTAATAATCACCTAAAAGAGCCATTAACTGTACTGGTACAATAAAATCCAGTTTTCAGCTGAGAAGATTTAGTAACTTATTTTATTGTATTGGTCAATTGTGAAATTCAACATTATCCTAAATCTAGTTTTGCAGCGCAACAAGTTTAGGAAATTGAAAAGTTTCTCACATATCTTATAAATTTAAGTTTTTATTATACTGAGTTGGAGTGAAAATGAGGAATGAGTAGTAGATCTTTGATAATTACGAATCTAAGATCTCGAATTTTGGAGAGCTTAATGAATTTACCTTTGCTGAAGATCAACGGAGAAAGTTGTCGTTATTACTAATGAGAAATATGATATTAGGTTGTAAAGGAAGAGATGGAAATTGTTTGGTACTGGAATTAGGAATTGAGGTTCATGGGGTTTAAAATTTGAGAGTAAACGTAATTTCTTGCTTAATTGTATCGATGGAAATGTTTTGTATTTTAGCGTCCACTTGATTGTTCGCTTATACTGTGTTTGCCTTTGATTGTTTGTTTGATTACAACTACACGGACGAAAGTGGAGTACCATACTGTGTCTAAACCAGTAAAGAAGTTCTTTTGCCTTTTAGTGTTAATAAGACATTTTAAATAATGTTTGAAATGCTTGGATGGTGTGAGTGTCATCTACGTTAGCCCCTTACTCAAAAATTGAGGGATGTGAGTTTGAAACGAATGCAAATCATCTCTAACCAAGAGGGAGAATTTCGTGTGGAACCAATACAACAGCCTTCCTATGTTCAAAGTCCATCGGCAATGGAGATTCGGTAAGTCCAAGGTAATGGCAGGTTTACTTATGAATCTCCTTAGGAAATGGTTGTATCATGGTTTGGTTTTTGTCTTGTTGACTTCCCTGCTTCTTCTTTTTTTGGCATTTTTAAGTATTGGTCTTGAAAGATATTGATTCTCAGAGATGAATAGATGTGGATTTACCCACTCATTGTCCAAGTATTGATAAATCTTATAAGGAAGCATTATATCTGAATTGTATCTATTTCATCTTAGGCGTCCACTATTGTTACCTGGATATAGAACTTGATATGGTGATACTTTCATTCAATCTTAATAAAGAGATATTTAAAAAAATTCTGGCTCCAGATGGTGGTGACATACCAACCTCTCTTCTGGACAAATTATATTTGATAGGTAAAGACATGCTTGCACAAGGGATCTACATATACCCTAAACAGTTGTGCTATATCTACGGATCCACCAATTCATGGGTGTGAAGTGTGGTAATTGTTAGTGTCTCACATTCTCTTCATGTGTTACAATACTAATATATGTCTTTTTGTTCTATTTGTTCACTTATTTGCTAGACTTCTTTAAAAAATAATACTTATTATGGTTGTTGGCTATCATTTTCATTCGATATATTTGAGATATTCATTCTTATAGTTTCTTTGTGTACTGTCGCAAGGAGCTTATAGTCTTGTATTTTTTTTAAATGGTATAGACTTGGTTTCTTTTATCATTGATTTTATAGAAACATGATTTATGACCAGTGTACAAGAAGGTACACTGCAACATCAGAGAACACTTTTGTAGCGACTTAGTAAACATACAGGATTTATGACTACAATGTGCAATGTGGGTGGGGGAGATAAACTAAACAAGGGGCAAACAGGGGAAGCTCATTATGAAGGTGATCCAAGGTTTGCCATTATGTATGTGGTATATGAGAATTTAGTCCTTAAAATGAAAATAAGGCTTGTGTCTCTGGACGGAATTCATGATAGCACTAATACCATTGGGGTAGCACTTGATCGGCTGGTGGTTTATATAGAAAGCTGACAAAAAATTATCCACATAAAGGTATTGATCTCAAATAATTATTCATATTGCAGTCAATGAACGACAGCTGCTTCGGGAGGTACTCTCTTTTCCTATTTAATCTGATTTGCTTTTTTGCTTCTTTCTTGGTTTGTTTGTTTTTGAAGTATGAAGGAGCAGTGAAAGAGGATGGTAGGGGAGCTACTGTTTGGGACAATTTTGCTCACACTTTCGGTGATAGTAAGTTCACTAATTTTATTCACTTTTACAAAAATCACTAGTGAAAATATATGTTTAGTATCCAGCGATTAACTCCGTGACATGAAATGATTTTCGGTAGGATGGGGTTCTGATTTTACTTGTTCACACTCACAGTACTGTCATGTAATACCATAATACTTAGATTTTTCAATTTTGGTCATACATATTCTTGGAATTCATTATTTTCTAGTCATTGGTCGGAACAACTTCTCCTCAGCTAGTGGTCAAATTTGTTTTGTCCTTTTTAAGGTAAAAAGCTAAAGCAACCAGCTCAACCAAATTCAATTTTGTTTTATGTGGTGTCCTTAATGTGTGTATATGATGGTGAAATTTTCTTGTACTGACAACATAAGATTTAAGAGCCGACCACGATATATATGCAACTCAAATCCCTTCTTTTGAATTTTCTGTACAATATATCTTCAAATTATTTTTTTTAGTATGATAATCTGATGAGTACCCGAGTTTCGCAAGTTGGAACATTTCTAGTTTGATTTAACAGTAAACTTCTTTGAATAGTACATCTCCAAAAAGAGCATTTGCTACTACTAATTTTTAAGAAGCGTTTTTTCGAATGATTTGGTTTAATTTGTCCCACTGGTGGCAAACTTGTTTGTTCATGTGGGAATTTGTTGCTTGTCTCATTTTGTTTTTCAAAGAGACGAAGTTGGATTTTCAATGTGTACATAATTGTACACCTATTGATTTTCAATATGCACAAAGTTGTACACCTGTCATAAACGTGCACATAGGTCTACACATGTTGATCGTTAATGTGTACATAATTGTACACCTGTAGATTTTTAACGAACATGGTCGATATGAATTTGATGTGTGGGTTGTTTTCTACCCTGTTCTGGAGAAGTTAGTTAGCAATATCTCTGTGTAGTTTGTTCCCCATCTTCTTAAAGGGGATTATCTGTATGTGTGACATTGTTAGTTGACTCTTTTAGTCAGGAATCATTTGTTTGAATACGATAGAATGGGCTTTATGTTGTTTGTGTTCACTGATTAGTTTTTCTTATTCAAGTTTAATTTCGCATAAAGTATAAGATAACGTTACAAAATTTTGGATAAATCTATTATGAAATATTCTTTGTAGTTTTACAACGACGATTTAAATGCTTCCTTAGTCGACTGTTATCAGTTTAGTTAGTACATACGTTGAGTGAGTCTTATTACAGCTAACTACTTGTAGGATATTATTCTTGAATTTCTTGCGGGCAAGATGACCGTGTGCTTGTTGATTACTTCTTCGTGGTGTACTATTTAGAAAAGATGAACTATAGAAAAAGAGACTTTATAGAACTTGTTTGTGGCCGGGCAATGCTTACTTCTATGGTTATCAATAATACTCTGGTTAGCGTAAACGTCATGTTAGGAAATTAAGTGTGATTTCCTGTTTTTGGCCTCTTCCATATTGAGATGGTTTCCTATTCTAGATTTCATAGAGTTTAGGAAAGATTTAGTTTCCTAGTTGGAGACTTGTGTTCTATATATATAGGACTATAATTATATGTGTTTAGATATCCAACCTATAAGAGTGGTAAATCCTTGTGCTTAGTTTTTTGGTCTCTTTGGTAGGGAGGATCGTGGGCTACCGTGTAGGTCAATATCGGTGTGAGAGAAATACTTGTAGAGAGTATTTTGGTTTTCTAGTGTTTATGGTTTAGGACTTTGCCCTAAACCAAGTTTCTAGATGGTTTCCATGTTTCTCCTCTGTTACTAGCAATTGTGAAGACGGTGTAGAAGAGAAGACATGAGGCTGGTTCGAGGAATGGTTAGAGAATTGATTTCTATGGTTTCTTCGATGGTGTTCTCGGGTATGTTTTTTTAACTCTTTGGGTCTTGTCTTGGGTTGCGGAAAGAGCATGTAATGGTCTTTGATTTAATAGAAGCTTTTCTGGTGGTGTTGGCCGTGGATGTAGCCTGTAAAGGTGAACCACGTATATCTTGTGTTGTGGTTGTGTGTTTCTTTATCTTCTGTGTCTCTTTCTTATTATTTCTCCCATGTTTAGTTCAAATCACCAATTGCCCTTTGTGATCATGATTTCCGCTGCGCTCGGAGTGCCAATTTTCCCAATAATTGGTATCAGAGCCAAGGACGGTCTGGTGTGATTGAACCTGGAATTTAACGATGGTTTATTGTTCGGGTGGAGAAATATGTTTTGAAGATAATGTTTCAACCTATGGTTACACAAAGATGGGTTTGTGATGTGATTTACAAATCGGAGAGGTTCAACTTGGTAGAAGTTTATGTTCTTTATTCAGTTTTATGATGTAGTATGGGATGCAGAATAAGGACGAATGAGGTGGAATACATATTTACTTCTTGAAGAGTGTTAGTAATCATACACTATAAATAATGGGTTACAAAGTTTGAAGAAAGGATGGGGCTGTGAGGTCTCATGTAGAAGCAAGCCCAGTAACGCTTCGAAGTTATGCACGAGATGTTATAGATTTATGTTCTTAAGTCTATGTGCTTGATAGCTTGCACGTAATATCAAGAATGTGCCCGATCTCGGAAGCATGTACCACGGTAATATGGGCATTCACACGGTATATATTCTGAGCGAGTATGTTGGGTGTGATAGTGGTAAAAAGTATGTAAGGTTGGTGATGGCTTTGTGAATCGCTCAAATGATTAAGCATGTTAATCACATTGGAGATGTCTGGTGGTTTGTTTCAGATACATGATAATCATGACATGTGCGGGAGTATGATATTGTAGTTCATTCTTCTTTTCTGGGCTAGTGTTCAATATGTTGTTAGTTTTTTAGTTAGGTGGAGATAACGGTGATTCTTCTGGATGGTTCTCTTGGTGATCAATGGTGGAGTCTGTGCAAGGATTCGTTGATGGTGATTAAATATTTTCATGGTGTTTGTGAAACATGATCAATTTCACAAGTGTTCTTCATCAAGGAGATAGTTTGAAGACTTTTATCAATGTCATGGTGTTTTTGATCGAATGGATGGTTCTATAAAGATGGAAGTTCGGGTTTGAGCTTCAAAAGAAATTCTACGGGTATATAGAGATGGTGAAAACTCTTGTGGAAGATGGAGGTGATTTCATGTGATCGTCTCATGCTTGATAGCATAACCTGAGGTAGAGATTGTTAGGCAATTAAGTGTGATTTCCTGTTTTTGGCCTCTTCCATATTGAGATGGTTTCCTATTCTAGATTTCATAGAGTTTAGGAAAGAGTTAGTTTCCTAGTTGGAGACTTGTGTTCTCTATATATAGGACTAGAATTATATGTGTTTAGATATCCAACCTATAAGAGTGGTAAATCCTTGTGCTTAGTTTTTTGGTCTCTTTGGTAGGGAGGATCGTGGGCTACCGTGTAGGTCAATATCGGTGTGAGAGAAATACTTGTAGAGAGGATTTTGGTGTTCTAGTGTTTAGGGTTTAGGGCTTTGCCCTAAACCAAGTTTCTAGATGGTTTCCATGTTTCTCCTCTGTTACTAGCAACTGTGAAGACGGTGTAGAAGAGAAGACATGAGGCTGGTTCGAGGAATGGTTAGAGAATTGATTTCTATGGTTTCTTCGATGGTGTTCTTGGGTATGTTTTTTTAACTATTTGGGTCTTGTCTTGGGTTGCGGAAAGAGCATGTAATGGTCTTTGATTTAATGGAAGTTTTTCTGGTGGTGTTGGCCGTGGATGTAGGATGTAAAGGTGAACCACGTACATCTTGTGTTGTGGTTGTGTGTTTCTTTATCTTCAGTCTCTCTCTCTCTTATTATTTTTCCCATGTTTGGTTCAAATCACCAATTTCCCTTTGTGATCCTGATTTCCGCTGCGCTCGGGGTGTCAATTTTCCCAACACTCTAGACACAAAAACTTTGTGTAGTTGTAATAAGCACATATGTCAAATGCAGCAGGTCACTTTAGGTGCATTTTTTTTATGTACTTGTAGTTTTTTGAGCACAAATTGCTACAACAAGATCATAGTGAGATACTAATTTGTTGTTTTACAACAACAGGGTAACAGGGTGAGACAAAGTGTTCTTATTATATGAAGATGGAGCTATTCAAGTTTGGTTTATCATGAAAATTTTATCGTGCAAATCCAACTGGTGCATCCATGCCTGCACCAAAAGTTGAACATGTACCAACATTTGATCCCATTGTGCAGTCTCCTTGGTTCCTTCTCAGACATATTGATGGCCGCATACTAGATTGCAAGTTCCAAGACCTTGTTTTTGCTGGTTCATATGTACAAGAAGCTTTTGCGCCTATGTTCCTCCTGCCATGAACGGTTCCTAGGTTGAAGTCCTTATCCGGTAAATGCATGAACGCCTATCCTCATTTGATATTTTTTGAAATAATTTAGTGTATATGACATGTGACAGAAATTACATTTACAGAGATGCTAGACACACCGAAGTTTTACACTTTGTTGTGTCCGGAAGGGGATCGAACGGCTAGTATTTTGGCGTGCTTAGCATCTAGATAGGGAAGGGAATGAGTGGGGCCCCCTTCCCTCTCACACGGTGTATTTGCGGTTCTATTTTTTCGTTTTGTTAATCATTTTCGTTACATTTATACATATGTACATATTGGTACACCTATAATATAAGTGTACATTGTTGTACACATGTTACAGAAATTACATGTCTACATAATAAGCCCACTCTAGGACTCTTAATCAAATTTTAGTGAAAAATCATTTTTCATTTCTTGGATGTATATGAGTCACTGACTATTGGGTATGCCAGAAATTACATGTGTACATCTAAGTACACCTATAATATAAGCGTACATCGTTGTACACATGTGACAGAAATTACATGTGTACATATTAGTACACCTGTAATACAAGTGTACATTGTTGTACAGATGTGACCGAAATTACATGTGTATATGATTGCCCACATTAGGTCTCCATTAAAAGATTTTAGTGAACAATCTTTTTTCTTTTCTGAGTCTGGACTTTTGGTCTTTGTGATTTTGTATAAATGAGTGATTCTCTAAAATGAGTAGTGGATAAATTCTCATCTTACAGATGAATGCAGTTATTGGAATGTCAAAGCGGTCTTACATGGATATGGTAATGAACGGTTTAAACTCCATCAACTCAGTTGATGTTGGTCCAATCTCTGCATTAGTGTTTCAATTTCAGGTATGTAAGAGTGTTTGTATATTCCGTTTCTTTTGTTTGGTTAGGATCGACTGACATTGGAAATAAGAGATGTGAGAGTAGTTGATATTGACCTTTCTGGCAATCCTCCTATTGGGATGGTACTTTCTCATCCCGAAGATCTGCAAGCAGTTAGTAAACTGAAAATTTGAAATTGTTTTAGTTTTTCTTGGTTTATATTATTTTCTTGGATTTTGTTAGATTTTTGTGGATGTGTACATACTTGTACTCAAGTGTGTTATGCCATGGATGAATGTTGATCTAGCATGTTTTGTGTGAGCATGGACGTTAAACATGTTAGATTTTGTAGATGTGTACATTAATTGCACTGGGATGCATCATGTCATGGACATATGACCTATTTTGTAGTTTTCAATGTTGGATTTGTGCCATTTCTGTAGGTGTGTACATACTTGTACACTAATGTATTATATCATACTTGTATACATATATATGTGCACATGTTGTTTAATGTGTACATAGTTATAAACATGTTGATTCTTAATATGTACGTAATTGTACACTTGTTGATTCTTAATGTTCACATGATTAAAACAATGTCTTGATTTTTCGTAAGCTTTATGTAGGAGCATGATACACAATAACTTGTGTTTAATTACAACTTTTTCATTTCATCTCCGTGTATGCTTGATCTTACCTGATAACAGAATGTTGCAGGACCTTTGGCATACTTATAGCTTTCTATGTTCTCAGTTCTTGTTAGTTGTTGTTCTTGCCTCGAAAAGTATTCACTCTTTATCCAACATGTGTAGATAGTTTTACATATGTTTATTGTTAATGTGTACATAGTTGTTTTGAAGCTTACCATAGTTTTTGAATTATGAAGCCCTTGACCTAACTTTTATGATTACGGTTGAAAATTGGACTTCAATCTCACACATTGGGGGTGACTTATGGGATGACATAACCTGAATCTTGTTTTGTATATGTTTCTTTTCGATGGAACTTTCAAAGAACATCTTGACGACATGTATGTAACTGTTGTTTTCTTTACTCTCTGTTCTTTTGTTATTTGTACAAAGTATTTCCTGCTTTTTTGTTTAATATTCGTATTTATCCGCAGACGCCCAGGTGCTGATAAAATCTACAATTTTTTCAACAATCAACTTCCTACAGCTTTGAAAATTGAAATTTGATAAGCAACTCGCGATGGAGAACGTATAATTACTGAAGCAGATGGTTACCAATCACATCTTATCGCCCCTGAACAAGGATATCACTATCTCATCTTCGTTAATTATCATTAGAGGTCATGCAGAGGTACCAGTTGATGCAGTTGGCATTACTTTAACTTACTGCCTACATTCCCAGTCAAATATAGATGTACACACTAGTGTAAATTAGGATTTTTTAAAAATGAAAATTATATAGTCATATGGGTACTCTTTTTGTAGATCGGAAACAACTTTTCAAATATAAAGTTTGTGAATTTGGATGAGATGTTTAAAAGATAAATGATTTTTAATTATTTTTAATTATTTAAAGTTGTTGATCTCATCATGAGTCATTTTGGACTAAACTGTGAATATTTGGACTAAATTGTAAATTAGGAAGGTTATTTATGTATTTTCCATATTTTAAATAACTTTTGGACTAATTTGTACCTAGTTGACTCAGTCTGGACTAAATTGTATTTTTTGACGCGTTTTTGGACTAAACCGTATTTTCCCCACAAAACATTGCTAATGATATTAAGCCACACGGTACATGATCATCATATGAGTTGGCATGAGCAGCTATCCCTCGCACTATGGGCATACCGCATCTCCAAGAGAAGCTCAACTGGCGCCTCCCCTTATTCCTTGGTGTATGGAGAAGACGCAATATTACCCGCGGAGATTGTTGTTCCTTCCGCACGAGTAGCCATGGCCAGTCTCACTACCCCGGACGAGGTTAGCCGATTGGCTCACCTTGATACCTTAGAAGAACGACGGGTCAAAGCCGAGCGATTTGCGGATAAGTATAGGCAAAGGACGACAAGATATTATTATCAGAAGGTAAAAGAACGAACTTTCTGTATAAATGATATAGTCATGAAGATTGCACCACATGTCCAGCGAAATGAAAAGGCAGGAAAATTTGCTGCGAATTGGCAAGGCCCCTACATGATTAGTGAAGCTGCGAAAAGTGGATATTATTATCTCAAGCGGATGAATGGATCACGTATCAATACCCATATCAATGATAAATGGCTTAAAACTTATTATGCGTAAGTAACTAAATGTATGCCGGGCGGCCAAAGAATAATAAAATAACTATCTTTATCTTACATTTTTGAATCATTCTGAATAGCCCAGAAAATGGCTAGGTTCTGTGCACGACCCAATGAAGTGCACCAATAGCTTTGAGTCCAACTAAGTCCCGTGCACGACTCAATGAAGTGTACCAATAGCCACAGAAATGGCTAGGTTCCGTGCACAACCGAATGAAGTGCACCAATAGTCCCAGAAAGGGCTAGGTTTTGTGCATGGCCCAACGAAGTGCACCAATAGCTCCAGAAAGGGCTAGGTTATGTGCACAACTCAATGAAGTACACCAATAGCCACAAAAATGGCTAGGTTCCGTGTACGACCCAATGAAGTGCACCAATAGTCCCAGAAAGGGCTAGGTTTTGTGCATGGCCCAAAGAAGTGCACCAATAGCCACAAAAAGGGCTAGGTTCCGTGCATGACCCGATGAAGTGCACCAATAGCCACAAAAATGGCTAAGTTTTATGCATAATCAATGCAGCGCGATAATAATTGTGAAGTCGGCTGAGGGCTGCACTCGAAACACATTAAGATTTTGGAGGATAATCACAGACACAATATCAGATGAACTTTAGTTTTGAAGGCAAAATAGAGAAAATGAAAGTATAAATAAATATAATCCTACAGAAGCATTGGCGCCTTAGAAAGATAACACATTTGACATATTCATAGAATACTTGGGATAGTACATAAAGCGGATGAGACAAATATTCTGTCAAATCAAAGAGCCGAAGATAACACCGAGTTTGCGCGTCTCAGTCTACCGCGCGCAACAACCAAGTCATTCTCTCTATGTTCCATACGGGTGCGAGCATTACAAAACGCTTCAAATACTTCGTCTGAAGCCATCACATTCTCTACTGAAGGGTCAAGCCGGAAAGTACTCAATCGATCTACATACAAATCCATTGCTTCAAAGTATTGCGTTTGACTAACTTCGAACAATTCTTCACGCTCATGGGCAAGTCGAGTATTTCCGATAACAATAGCTCATAGTAGTTCAATCTTTTGTTCTCTGAGAGTTAAACATAAAGCACTAATTGCTTCTTCCATAATTACTAACCATTTCTTATCCAAGAACCTTTAGGCTATATAAAAAAGAGAAGAGAACTTTTTAAGATGATTCAGTTAAAGAGAGGAGAACATTAATATTGGCTAAAAAAAAAAAAAAAAAAAGATGATTCAGCCATAAGCACACGACAGCGTGTGATTTCTTGTTTCACATCTTCCATCATTATAACTTCTTCTTCACTTTGAATGGTAGCCTTAGTTAGAGCAGCTCGCATATCCCCTACCAGTCGATCTACTTCATACATAATCTTCTCGGATGCATTGCTTTGGAGAGCCATGATAGAAGTTTCATTTTGTTCCTCAAAATCTCGACGTGCATTATCTTGCACATTTAGCCTATGAGTTTGTAGAGCTTTCACTTCATCCCTCAGGACCAATAAGCGCGCTAATTCCATTTGTTTATTAGAAGGATGCACTAAAGTGGTTGTCACACATAAAGTTAATGCACAACCACGCAGGCGACGACCCGACTGATGAGAAGCATGCGCATGATAGTCTACTTAGCCTGATCAACATCTGACATCATAAGGCTTACTTCCTGAAACAGTCGATCGGCCTCTTGACGAGCGGAGATGGCATCGTCTAGTGCACGTTGAATCCCGAAAGAAACTGGTCCGGATGCTTGAGATTCCCGAGCCGTTAAAAACACCTTGTACTGTTTATCGAACCGCGCGTGCGCCTTCGCACGACTCGCTGTTCTTACCTCCCTCGAAAATTCTATTTCAGCTTTCACAAGCAGCAAGCGGTCTAATTCGGACTCTCTTCTATAAGGAGTCACCAACGTTGGCACAGAGGCCAAAGATAACACATAGCCATGCAAAAGATGAGCCATCCATAGAATTTTAGTATAAACTGTTGTTGATGGTGGTTTTAGCTTAGGGTTAAAATCGTAAAACATACAACTGACATGACGTCACTATGACTATTAGCACATTTATTGAATTGATCAGCATGCCTACGCAAGAATTACCGGGGTACCTTTTTTTTTACATGGGTCATGTTCCACGGCAGAACCCTTAACATTGACCGACGTCATCTATGCCAAACCCTAATTCTCATGCTACCGCGCCAAGGCATGCCAACCATGCCAGCCGCACCACGGTGCCAATGGAAAACCATGCCAGCCACATCTCCGCGCCAAGGCATGCCAACTATGCCAGCCTCACCACTCTGCCAATGGCAAACCCTGCCAGCCCATCTCCGTGCCAAGTCATGCCAACCATGCTAGCCGCACCATGCGTCAAGGCATGCCAACCATGCCAGCCGCACCAATGGCAAACCATGCCAGCCGCGTCTACCGCGCCAAGGCATGCCAACCATGTTAGCCGCACCATGCCAATGGCATGACAAACCCTTGACCCCACCATGCCAAGCCAACCACACCTTGCCTTGGCCCCACCATGCCAAGCCGTCCGTGCCAAACCCTTGTCCCCACCATGCCAAGCCAACCACACCTTGCCTTGGCCCCACCATGCCAAGCCGTCCGTGCCAAACCCTTGGACCCACTATGCCAAGCCATCCGCGCCATTTTGCCTTGGCCCCACCATGCCGGCCTTCCCCATGCGGCTACCAAAACGAAGGCATGCGACGATCAACGGCCACCCTTCCATCCTAGATACAAATCCTAGCCGTCCAAGGTCGCCAAACAACGCGTGGTAACCTTTGGCCCAAAATCCTAGTTTTGGCCACGCCAAACCTCGCCAAGGCATGCCACATGTGCCAATGACATGCCAACCACCTTGTCGCGCCATTCCATGCCGGCCTTCCCTATTGCGGCTACCAAAACGAAGATGTGCGACGATCAACGGCCACCCTTCTATCCTAGATGCAAACCCTAGCCGTCCAAGGTCGCCAAACAACGCATGGTAACCTTTGGCCCAAAACCCTAGTTTTGGCCATGCCAAGGCATACCATACCACATGTGCCAATGGCATGCCAACCACCTTGCCGCGCCACACCATACCGGCCTTCCCTATGCGGCTACCAAAACGAAGGCCTGCAACAATCAACGACCACTTTTTCATCTAAGGTGCAGATCTTAGCCGTCCAAGGTTACCAGCCAACGCATGGCAACCTTTGGCCCTAGTTTAGTCGCGCCTAAACAAAGCCAAAACCCTAACTTTTGGCCGCGCCTAAACTAATCCATATTAAATCCATACTGATCATGCTTTCATGCCACTGGCAACCAAACGAAGGGTTGCAATAATCAACGGCTATCTTTCCTCTTAAGATGCAAAATCTCCACCGTCGAAGGTCACCACCGAGCCGGCAAGTCTCCCAAGCTCAACTCGCTGGACAATAACAACGTGCTACATGTTTTCCACGAAAACACTCGAGACATCAACGCATGTCACAAACTGGGGGATGCTCATTGGGTATTGGTTTGGCGGTTTACAGCGTGCGGCGTACACTACGCCCGTTATAAGAAAGTGTCATAAGGATGAGGCGGTTAGTAAATACATGGAGTAATGGTGAAACGCTTTCTTTTATGGAACATCAATTCCAAGGCGTTAGGTTACCACCTCCTCCCATTTACTCACCCGTTTTCCATTTCTTAATGAGACCAGAGTACGTTTTACTTCGACTTGTATAAATAGGCATTACCTATTTCCACCGAACAACAAGTTCAGGTCAGGAGCATACAACACTCAGAAAACATTTTCTAGATCTCCATCTGTGAGCTTCCCACTTTCTGATACAAGTCGTAAAACAACTACCCTTCCAGAATCAACTATTCTGGTCTCAACACTTTCTTTGCTTCCCTCCCCAAAACCAACCCTTCTCCTTTACTTTGTGACCGAAGCAAGTCTGGAATGGCCATTTCTTGATTTAGGCTGGATTTGTACATATTGATCTCTCGAATCTAAAGTACTCCCTTGCAGTACATTGTTTAGGGTTTAAATTCATTTCTCACCCACACACCCGAAATTACCAAAATCAGCAGAAACCGTTTTCACCCTCAAACAATTGGCGAACACAGTGGGAGATCAATCTCTTGGTTGCAATATCGATTTCTAAATTTCCGTTATCACCTTTCACTTACAACTCCTACATGGTGGAACTCAGATCCGGACCAGCTGCCGAGAACACCAACGCAGAATCTGTCCCTGGTGTTAACGCTACTTCTAACAACATCACTACACCACCTACTAACCCCAGTAACACCGAAAGCACTCCTTCAGGTGTAACACCGCCGATCACTAGGGACAGAGCCGCTGCCGCCTCTAATGTCCCTGCGCAACTTGCTAATCCTGTCAGTACTGAAAGCGCTCTTTCAGGCGTTATGCCACCATTCACCAGGGCCAGAGCTGCTGCTACCGCTCCTAACGCTTCGTCAAGCATGGCGCCTCCAACCACCACTAAGACTACAACTGCCCCACCAACAGGACGAGAAACTGGAGGAACCAGAGGAAGCCGACCCCAAATCACCATTGTTGATTTGATGAAAAGGCAGAAGGTTCTCGCTAGAGCCCAGACAGATATGGTTTCGACACAGAAAGAAGTACTTGTCTTTCTCAAAACCCTGACAGAGCGGCTGCCGCATGAGTCACGCCCTCCAGAGCCGTTTAGAAACGCCTCCAACACCCCCGACGCTAGCACCTCGGCGGAACGCGTCTCCGCGGACGAGGAGATTCGTGCCAGAACCCCATTGGAAAGAAGTCAGCCGTCCAATTTTGTTACACGAGAGGATCTGGAGCAACTTCTCCGGAATCGAATCAAGAATGATGAAATAGACATGCATCAACATCAACCTCCTTACCTATCTGAAATACAAAGAATTCCTCTTCCAAGAGGATACTCCTCTCCTCAATTCACCCTGTACAATGACACCGGAAATGCACGTGAGCATGTCACTCGCTTCTTGGAGTCCTTAGGCGAACATGAATACAATAACGTTCTTCGTCTGAGGGAGTTTTAGAAATCGCTTACCGGAAGAGCATACACATGGTACAACAGCATCGCGCCAAACAGCATCCCCAACTGGGGTGGCATGGTTACCACATTTTACAAGAAGTACTTCTTTGTGTCTGAACAAGTTACCTTCTCGGACCTAGGAAGGATGTACCAACGGGACAACGAACATCCAAATGATTTTGTTAAGAGATTCAGAGTTCAAGCACTAGACTGTCATGACCCAAACGGAGCAACAGCTGGTGAATTCATGCATCAACGGTATGACTCCCATTTACCGCGCCTTGGTAGAGAACCTGCGTTTCCAGACATTCTCTGAGTTCCATGAGGCTGTCAGGCGATCAACAATGACAGCACCAGCATTATTAGAAAGAGCTAGACCAACTAGAGCCGAAGACGTGCGCGAAACTCGCGGGAATAGATGTCTCATCAACAAGTAGTGCAACGCTGGTCCCTCCTCTGTGAGCGTAGTAGACGAGAGAGAAAAAGGAAGGCCCCAGCTGCAGACCAACAGCCTAAACGCGAAGCACCAGCACGACGAGCAACTCCGCCACGGAAGGCCGCCACTAAAGCTCCCATGTGTCATCACGAAGCTGAAGGAAATACCCTGGATTTCCCGTTTCCCATTGAGGAGGTGATTGATCTCTTAGAAGCATGGATTCAAGATGATGTTATCAGACTACCATCTCCCAGACGCCCACCGACTGAGGCCGAGATGGCAAACCCCAAATACTTCCACTACCACAACCACAGATTTGTTCACCACCAACCAGTGATTGCAACAGACTGAAGCATAACTTCAAAGAAAAGATAGAAGAAGGGGAACTTCAACTAGGAAACGAGGGAGTATATCGAGACCCACTTCCGGTGAGGAATTGTGGAGTCTCTAGGGACTCCATGCACGAGACAATGCGATCCATGATGCAGTACGTATGCGAAATTCTCTACCTTTCCAAGGTGCAGCGCCAAGATATCTTCACAGCTCTCAATCATGTCGTGTCGGGCAGACGGCTTTTTCCCTCCACGGAAGCCACGCCAAGAGCCCAAGCTCTATCAGCAAGTGGAATCGAAAAGGACAACTGGGGACTGCTGACCACGTCCTATTTAAGAGGTATTGAATTCGACAACACGCTAATCGACACGGTCTCTGACTTCAACATTGTTACTTTCAAGAATCTGAAAGCTGCGGGATTTACGAAACAAGAGGCTACCCATTCCCCGTCCGTGATTAAGAACCCGGGAGGGGAAGCCTTGAACGCGTACGGCTACATTAACCTCGAGATCAAGATGGGAGACGCTATAACGCATAGCAAATTCCACATTGTCAAAGAACTGGGTTACGACATGATATTGGGCACTTGTGGGTACTCGACAACAAGACGAAATTGGGAACATCCCCTCTACCGATGTCAACGCCCGAAAGAATCTCCAACAAACCGTCTCACTTGCTGCCGCATCGACGAGTTACCGATGGAACCCGGATACCTGGAGATGACATGTTGGCGCTAACTCATGGATCCCACACGCAAGTAAGTTTGGCCGAACGATCTTCTCTACAACCAGTCATTTCTTCCCCTATTCTGTCATGGGGACTCAACGCGATTACTGGCGCGGACGCCGTCAAGAGATGTGAATGGGGTGTTGGGCCATTCAAACGCTTTGCAAAGAATTTGGAAGCTGCCATCGAAACTGACGAGACTAAGATTCAAACGGTTACACAACACCCAAACTCGTTTCAAATCGGAGATATGGTGGTCAAAGTGAACTCATTTCAAGTTGTGAAGGTGACGGTAAAGATAGATGTTCAGACCGATTCACCCAAGGAAAAAGAAGACGAGCCATATCTGGTGGTAGACGTCCCTTTTGGGAGGTTATTGCAAGCTCATAAACACAGACAAGCTGGGAGGTGTGATAGTTCACTCGCGATGGCTCAATCTTTTCAATCCTTAAAACGTTGTACTACCCTCTTCCAGACACTCTCCCTTTAGTATTTCCTTCAGCAATTCCTCCTTTCCTCCCCAAAATATTTGTATCTCCCCAATATGAATGCATCATTTGTATTCTTCTTTAGGGTTTCGTTTTTATTCAAAGGGCATACATTTCTTTCCGAATGAGTTTTCCAAATCTCATAAAAATACACCAAATAAATCCCAAATCATTGAGAAGCCATTTAACCATCCAACCACAACCAAAAACACCAACCCATTCCAAGGGAAGGCTTGGGTCCTTCAAAAAAAAATGAGAAGTTTTATTCAAAAACAGAAACCGCAAGCAGGATGCAAATTGAAGAAACCCTAACTTCGCTGCGAATACAAGGAAGGTAAAGAAAAAACAAGTCTGCAAAACATCAGAACAACTAAGCGACGAATAGAAACAATGTAGAAGAATAAGCTAGTCATAGAAAGATAATGTGTGAATTGACAATGCCTCGGTCAGAGCTTTTTCAAACACTTTCCCCAACAATCTTTCGGGCAGCAAAAGTTCCATCCGGAAGCCACATCAGCAATAGCATCCTCAGCATCCCACCCGGAAGTCGTCTCAGCAGCAACATCATCCGTCTTTTTACCGACATCTGCCTCGGCAACCAATCCAACATATGCCACCACGACTTATCCAATGCCGCCGATAACAGTTTCGCCGTCTTCTCCAAAAGTTGTTTCAGTTTCATCAACCGCAACATCATCATCTTCCTCGAAAGTCTTCTCAGCGACCTTTCGAGGAGAATTTCCCGATTCATCTGAATGAAGGGTTATGACACCGTCCTGGACAGAGGAGCTACGTTGATTTTCCCCTAAAAGTTTCACAAGCTCGGCCTTCTGCCGTTTCAACTGAGAAGCGAACTGTCCCGCCCTAACAGTGGGCCGTGAAGAGGTTTTATCGCACCAAATCCTCCCAACGCACTGGGATGCTTCGCCGCCTTCCCGTTCTTCCCCCAAAGGTATATCCCAAATGATTTCGCCAGCTTCACGAAATAGAGATTCAATTCGATTCAACGCCTCCCCATGAGAATAAAACTGGTTTTCGTCGATTCCAAAGTTCCTCCTCGAAAAATTGGAGACATGTCTATCATAGGAAGGTCCCATTATGTGCTACAAAACCAGAGAAAGGATAGAGGATAGACACGATTTCAGAATGACATGTGCAAATGAAGGATTCAAGATCATCTCTTATAACCAGCAGAGCGATGAGGTCCCGAAAAGAAAAGCCTCCTACTAGCCACGGATTGAGGCGTGATATCAGATTCTAATGAAACCGTTTTCTACTAACGAACATAAGGGAATGTCTGTCCACGTGAGGTAAATTAGGGTTTGGTGAGAAAACGTAGAAGTACATGTTTAAGACACGCTTGCCCGTATCGCTACTTCTCTGACGCCAGCACCCTGACTTGGAAAAAACAAAACCGACAAGGTGACATGAGGAAGGAATAACGCCCCCTTTCTACGGGCATAATGATCGATTGTCAATCCGTCAAAAATAATTTCACTTTCTTACTCACTAAATTTAAATGAAGCACAAGGTAAGGAAGAGTTCGTATCCACAGAGAGGCAATTATTGTTATGCAATTTTCAGTTTCTAAGGTAACCAAGGGGGGATGTTTGTTGTTTTAGTGAAATACTAAAGTAAAAACAAAATAAAGCAAAGCAAATAGTTGGAATAATCAATAAGGAGAAGATATTGGTCACGGGATAGTATCATTCACAAACATGTATTTTCATCAATGATTAGAATTGGTATTTTAATCTCGTATTTATTAAAAGTCCTAGGATACCTTGATCGCAAGTATAACCCGTTAATTCCCTGTTTTCATCACAACCACATTAAAAGATGCATATGTGAATTCTTCGTAGAAAGCAACCTAAAGTGTAAAAGCACAATTAAGTTTAACTCCCTAAGAGCATTAAGTTCTATGGAATAAGACTAATCAATGCAAACGAATGTGTAAAAGCACTAAACGTTTTAACAAAAGTTATGATTCACTTGTGACTAGTAGGATATATCACTACAAGCACTACCCACAATTATGCTACTTAGAATCAGGGATAAACAACTTTTTCGTATTGAAAACCCTAATATAGCTCTAGAGATGAACGCAAATCGGATTGATTAGGACTCAACCTAACAAGTTTTCAAATCTTATAACACTATTAATTGTGAATCACAAACAATAAATTACTGAGACAAAACTAATTCATTGAATCAAAAACATGTTGAGAAATCAACTTTTATCCCATAACCAATAATATTTGTTTAGCTACTCATAGCTATGGAGTTCATCATAATAATATTAATTGAAAAGAAGAAGAAGATGAACAAAAGCAAACCCTAGAAGCGTAAACAAAACCGGCTCTCCAAAAAATTCCAAGAAAATAAGATATCCCATAAGTTGTAGAAGACTTTCCCTTTTATAGCTTTTCTCCAACTTCTAAAATTAGGTCTAGTCTTCAAAGTCCATTAGATGAAAATCCACCAAGCCCATAAAAGGGAGAAACCCATGTAGAAAATATGTCCCAAAAGTGGTCGCCGGAAATCTGGTATTGTGGCCGGAACTTGATCGGAAGATCGACGGAAAATAGCTCAGGTGACCGGCAAAGTCCGCCCGGTCACCGGATCAGCGAGTCAACGGGTCAAATCGGCGGGTCAACTCGGTCAGACCGAGTTAGACCGAGTCAGGGAAAGTCAGGGTGAGTCAGGTCAGAGTCAGACCTGAGTCAGGGTGGAGTCAGATAAAGTAAGTTAACTTGGCCAGGCTAGGCCATTGCACAGGCCAGAACTTGTGCACCAAGATGGTGCTTCACCATCTCCTTAGCCGACCATCTTGGTGTGCATAACTTGGAACCATCAAAGCTCTTCCATTCTCTCCAATTCCTCTCACCGCCAATACCAATTTCACTCAACCATTCCCTACTTCAATCTGTTTGCAACTTTTACGACTCCACAAATTACAACAAGCTCATCACTTGTACTCACCAAAGATAAGGCACATACCACACATCACATAACAACACCTAAACCATTTCTTTATGACTCAAGTACCATCATTCCATGACTCATGTATACCCGCAATTCATACTCAATCTCGGCTCAACCGCCACCGCTCAAGCATCTCATCTCCATATCGACTTCACCGCAACTTCATTCTAGTAGTGCAATTCGGTACCACCATTTCACTCTGTGTTGTGGCTTGTACACTCAGATACCACCCGGTGCTTCATTGCCTCGGCCTATCCTAATCTCCAGTCCCGACTTTGCGAGTCTTCATGACTCCCTAAACTTCAACAAAGAAAGAACCACAATTCAAAATAACCAACCCACCAACCGCCATCCGCTTCCTCTTCATTCAAGCACAAAGGCTTCATGAACCTCTCAAGCCCTTAAATCAACGCAGAACACAAAGATCACCCATCCCGCATTTCACTAGTTAGCCACAACCATGGCTCCTAGCTGCTCCACCGCAATGCCATTGCTCGCATTGTTCATCACAGGACCCATCGAGCAAAGATACAAGCACCGGGAACCCGGCTGATAACTACCACCATTTCAGCCTTTTCAATCCAAAGAACCTAGCCATATCCCGCATAAATATCAGTTCCCACGCCTGCAATACCAACCAATTCAAAGCTTAACAAAGATCATACTCGGTTGTATCCTCTCAAAGATACGCAAGAATAAAGATCAACTCCCACTCACTCAGCTTAGCTCACCACCAGAACCCTAAATCACTGTTCTGCATACCAACTCAGCCACCACTTGCACTGTCCTCATCCTTCTCAGCTACTCAGCACCATAGCTCATTCCATTGTAAATTCAGCACATCACTACCACAAACCCCAATAATAGAAACAACACCTCAATCATTCCCAGTAATTTAGCTTCCTTGTTCACCTGTACCTCTCAGACTAATTGTCATTCGCTGTTTAACTCCATTGCATCCATCCCACAAATCAGCTCATTCCCTTCTGCAGCTTCAATCCACGACAACCTCAACATCCACAACTACCGATTCTAGCTTGCACATCACTAGTTAGCCATACTACCACCCGATGCTTAGAACAACAGCCACAACACTAAGGCTATGTTCACTGCATCTCAACACAGCACCACCAGCAGAACCCATTTCAGAATCGATCAACTCGATCTCAAAAACCCATCAGAACCACCATGAATCACTTAGGAGAAACCCTAACTCTTTCCCTGTGATTTTCTCCTCGTCACCTCCTTGAATTCTTCTCTTGATTTCACGATTCATAGCACTCCAATCTTCAAGCACATCTTAATTCGACCATGTTTACTCGAACTTCCATTTCTTGGTCTCCTTCATCGATCAATGACTACAAAAACATCGATATCAATCTTCTCCTCCATCATCGACCTCGGATCCTAGAATTATTCATCACCGGAACGAACCCAAAGCCTCCATTTCTCGATTTCCAAATAATAGATCCGCAGTCACAACTGCTTTCCTCTCTCAATCTCTCAATTCTCTCGATCTCGGTTTCAATCTCAGATGCAAATGAATGAGAGACAGAAACTCTCGATTTGTTATGGAAATAGGGTTGGTTATTCAGCATCCAGTCACTGCTAAGGGTTAACCAATTTACAACCCCTTAACCTCATCTGGTCTGTCTTTAGTGCTTCTCCAAAAGAAAGTTTCCCCTTAACCTTGGCTCATCTCCTTTTAGTGTCTGCCATGAAATGATAATTCTGCCCTTTTTACTCCAGTTGGGTGATTTCTCCATCTTTTCGTTCGTGCGACTCCAGAGTACCTAATAACTCAAAAACACACGTAAAGTACATAATTCACCAGAAAAATAGCAAAGAAAGCGTAACTACTAGATAGTAAATTAGGTGTTTTAGACACCTATCAGATTCCCCCACACTTAGACTTTGCTAGTCCTCGAGCAAATCAAACAAAACAATAAAATACAACAACTCCGTGTCGTCGAGGCTACGGTCACTTTTAGCATAAATAACAAGCCTTTAAACCCCTAGGTGTCCCTAGTGGACGAGTTATAGTCTCGTGAGGGTTTACTAGAGATATACCCACAAAACCTATTTCCAACTTACTAGTTCTCTGTAATGATAGTATCCAACGCGCTAAGAAGACATAGAGATTCTGCACACTAGTCATAAGAAGTTAGACACATAAATGAACACAATCTCATTCTTAAAAGTTGAGAGAGAGATAACCATCCCTTCTCGACATAAATTCGGGTTCGGAATGATCAAAAGTCTCGACTCTGCCTCACAAGAAAGGGTTTTATGATATTGCTCTCAATAATAAAATGACTTTTATGGGTCACACATGTGTCCAGGTTGGAATGAAGAGAGAATCTCGCGACACGTTGAATGGTAGGAAGGCATAACCCTCCGAAATATTTTTAAAAACCCACATCTTTTATATATTTTTGAAAACCCATTTTTCTGATGATCTCTTCGAAAGGAAATCAACCATTTAACGAAGGTGGGAATATGCTTACTTACCTCGTATCCGTTCGGCGTGCGGCTAGCACCACTCTCACAAAGCATCCATAGAAACGTCTTCGGTCTTCTATCGGTGTCTTCATCTTCGTCTTCGGTCTTCAACTCTTGATGATAACTCTCGAACTTCGTAGAATCTCGACAATATGATTATTTCCTCTAATTCCTTGTCGCTTGAAACTTCATTATAGATATTCCTTCTTTCCATTGGCTTTATTGAAAGAACACAAAACTAAAAACAAACTATACAAACCCAATTTTTTTTTTTATTATTTATTTTCTTTTTTATTTTTTTTTTTTTTTTTTTTTTTAAATTTTTTTTTAATTTATAATAATAATAATAATAAAAATAATTACAAAACTCATGCAGAGCTTTTGGTTGGTAACCTAGCAACAAGCTGGGCTCCAACACCTCTTTGAATTGCAACACCTAATCTATAAAAAATAAAACTACCCAAGCCGCTACTGGCATCATTGCTCACCAAACAATTCCATAGACGCTTGAAAAAAACCAGAGTATCTTCTCCAAGCTC
Source organism: Papaver armeniacum (assembly GCA_023531295.1). Lineage (NCBI taxonomy): Eukaryota > Viridiplantae > Streptophyta > Magnoliopsida > Ranunculales > Papaveraceae > Papaver > Papaver armeniacum. Next base: position 112,182 of record JAJJWW010001406.1, read on the forward strand.
GCCTAAAGTAGAGAAGGCCAAAACACCCAAGCCATACCCATGTGCAGCACACTTATCCAAATACTTGGCACGTTTACGAGAAACAGCACCAGAAATAGCCTTTCCGGGGGCAAAAGAGCGGACACCCTCACCCGTGAACGGAGAGACGCCTGTGACATCCATACAAACGTCCTGCCCATTTTCCCAGTTAAGAACAAGAATGTCAGCCGGATTCAGATCTCTACCATCATCCGAAAGAAGACCTAGAGAAACCTCTTTGCGCGCAGGTACATTAGCTTTGTAACAAATGTCGATGACAACATCACGAACAACATCGTGGCGAAACTTATATCCAATATCCTTAGAACAATGAAGCGCATGATCACCAAAGATGTCCATAGTTTTGCCACAACTTGGACATGAACTATTCTCAACAAACATAGGGATACCAAGGCGATAACTGAGCACAGCTCTAAATTGTCTAGGCCCAAGGCATTGATTAAGCCCACTAATAGGTACCGCCAAAAGGTAGTCTTGTGCGTGTTTGACACGGTTACATTGCCATAAAATGGAATCTCTTTCAGACATAAGAAATTAGTCTGGGATTTGCTTCTTAACTGCATCAAAATAAACTACTGCCAAGGAGGAAGGGGGGGCAGAATCATCGACACAGTAAGTAGAAGGTAATCCACATACCCGATCAAGGTCCGAAGAGCCAACCGATAAGCCGAACCTTTGTCCGTTGAGAATAAACTACCAAGGATCACCTTCGATCTTGAAGTAGTCTGGCTCTGAGAAGCAAGATAACAATAAGCCCGAGTGTCACCCATGGTATAAATGCCAAGTCCACCATCTTTAATTGGTAAGGTAGCTAATCTCTTCGTAAAGGACCGAAACCCGCACCATCTCCAGTAATTAAAGGTCTCGGATCATTGAAATAATCGGTCATCAAAGAGATCGGTGGCAGGTTGAAGAGCAGCAGGATTGGTGGTACGCATCGCAAAGTAAAGTCTGGACACTCCAGTACAATTGCGAAGTAAAAGCATCTCACTTTGAGGATCCCTGAGTTTCTTGATCGCATCCATTAGTTGAACAGGTTTTGTGCACCCCTGTTCAACAACATATCGCTAATGAAGTCCATATCTAAACTCACTTTGGACCACCCAACAGTTTGACACCTTTAGAAGGCCTACCAATATCTGGGGGAAAACATCCACTTTGCTACACTCCTAGGATCGGGGAAGGCCAAAAGACTTCCGTTTTCTTTATATTGAGATGTAGCCCCTGCTCGGACCTTGATTCAATTATACGCAAAGCCTTAGCTACCTCCAAGGTGTCACCAACAATTGTTCCATCATCAAGGTACCAGGCGTGCAAATCAAGTTTGCACCGAGAGGCAATATTCTTCACTAAGGGTGAAGAGTCAATGCAAATAACAAGGGACCGAGGGATCCCCTGTTGTACACCAAGTCTTTGAGGACAAAATATATTGGGCATAATAAAGCTTAGCGGACGTAAGTAGCAAAATTATACCCGGCCGAGAAATACTGGACAATGGATGCGCACTTCCTTAATGAGCCGAGACCTGCTCACCATGTTGAAAGCGTTTGAAAAGTCAATTAGCAACATTGACATCTCTGTCCGAATGGCCCTTCATCTCCAAAAGGCGGTTTCTGACATGTAAAATACCTTCCCCTCCTACCGGCACACCAACCCCGAATTGGTAGTCACCTAAATAAGAAGTCATATCATTTCCAACAGCAAAGGCAGCCACCTTGGAAACCAATCTACGCCAAACTGTACCTACCGCAATGGGCCTAAGACCTCCCCCTGGCTTCAATAATGGCGTCAAGGGTGCGCTAGCGATATACTCGCCTAGTTCACTAGGGCACTTCCCAGCCAACCAAAGGTTGACAACCCCGAAATAGACAAAACCAAATCATCACGCCCTTTCGCCGCGCCCGCTAAGAACATCAACTAAGTGATGCGCCGTAGACCATCACGACCACATGACGTGCCCCTAGGGAAGCTTTTAATTGCTCCCAAAACAGCCTTTGAACCCACGCAAATGGGGTCAACGGTGATGTCGTCCATGGGAACCTCCGGTGAGGTGAGGTCGTCGGATGTTTGTCCAGCAAGTCGACATAGGTACGCTCTTCAAAAGGGGCCACCCTGCACGATGATAAAACCCGATTGCGGCAGCAGTGAAGTGACCAGAGTTAATCTTCTTCGGCAAGCACCGATGGTTGCCGCTGTCGCTTCTCGTCGACCTTCTTCCCGTCGTCCTTCGTAGAGCCCCAACGCAGCGGCTGCTGGAGCAGTTTCCTCACTAAAATGGAACAGCCATTAGGCTCCTTCCAATCGTTGAGAGCCTAGAGAATTGCTGCCACTTGCAATCTCTTACGACTGTTGGACTTCCGATCTGCTGAACTTTTAGGTTGGTACGTCGTCGAGTGCAGATAGGGAGAAAGCGGAGTCGAATCCAACCCGGTAAATTGGAGGGAACAAACTAGGACACGGTCGAGACAAGCTTTGAGAGCCCTCGAAAATGCAAGCTTGCATTTGTGAGGAATACAGTAACCGTGGGAAAGTTACGTTGAAGTACGGTGTTGAGCGATTCAGTAGAAAGAGTATCTACGTCGTCCTTTGCCATCACTTGTTGGAGCTGTATCTCCCACAGGAACGGCATCTTCGAAAGCTGCAGTAAGCACCACCTCTGGCTTGATCAAACCATGAATTAAGTCAGCTCCCTCCCCATTAACAGGCCCGGGGATGAAGTCATGCCAAGCTCCCTCACGACCTTTCGAGATTTCGACCAAGCATGCAAGTAAAAACACTTCTTTGCACAACCACATACGCAAGCTGCTGAGAACTTTCTCCATACCTTGGTATACGGCTGCATCCTTCGCAAGCAGGTTTCGAAGCGTGTCCTTGCCAGCATCCGATGCAAGGTGTTTGTCATGAAGATGCTTTAGGAACGACCCTTTAACATAGCCTCTGCCATGAACTCCATCGCCGCAACCATTGATGTTCTTAAATGGGCAATGGCAAACGTTATCAGAAGCTGTTGACGAAGAGGACTGGGAGGAAGGTGTTAGCAGAGTCGCCTGCAAGGAGGATCGGGTAACCCTAGGCATAAGAACTGAGAAAGGAAAAACGAACGAAAAACCCTAGAACAAAAACCGGCAGAGAACCCTAAAGGAATCCAAAAAGAACAACGAAAACGAATGAAACCAAAACGACGATTGAAAAAACGTGGGAAATAAATCGATTTGAAAACAAAAACAAAGTTAGAACTGGACGAACTCATGGTGAATCCGTGATTGGAATGATTTTCCAATCACCGGGGTGAGTCGCCGGAGTGGAAAGAGAAAACATCGCTCCAAATTTAAATCGATTTTAAATTTATTTTTAAAAAAAATTTTTTTTTCTATTTATTGCGTCAATGACACTGCCCCCCCCCCCGTCTATGCACTCCCTGGCAGTCACTTATTTTGATGCGATTAAGAAGCAAATCCCCGACCAATTTACTTTATCTGCAAGAGACTCCATTCTTTGGCAATGCAATCAGATCAAACATGCTCAAGACTATCTTTTGGCTGTCCCGATCAGCGGTTTAGGTCAGTGCCTTGGCCCCAGACAGTTCAGAGCAGTTGTTTGTTATCGTCTTGGTATTCCGTTATTTGTTGAGGATGGTTTGTGTGCTTGTTGCAACAAGCCTATGGATATCTTTGGTGATCACGCGCTTCATTGTGCTAATGATGTGGGCCTAAAGTTCCGTCATGACTTGGTACGGGATGTAATCGTGAATATTTGCTTCAAAGCTGGCGTCCCTGCTCGTAAGGAAGTTGCTTTGGGTTTTTTGTCTGAGAATAACAAGGATTTGCGTCCGGCTGATATCCTTGTTCCCAACTGGGATAGCGGACAAGATGTGTGTATGGATGTCACAGGAGTCTCCCCCTTTACTGGTGATGGTGTACGTTCTTTTGTCCCAGGCCAAGCTATCTCCAAAGCTATCTCGCGTAAACGTTCCAAATATTTGAATGAGTGTACTTCGCGCGGTTATGGTTTGGGAGTGCTAGCCTTTACTACTTTAGGAGAACTTAGTGAGGATACAATAGTTTTTTCAAACGTGCGAAGAATTGTTTAATTAGTCACGACGTTGGTAGTGGTCTCGGTAGTTTTATTTTTCACAGATTGGGTGTTGCTATTCAAAAGGGGGTTGGTGCCCAGCTTGTTACTCGGCTACCGACTAAAACCTCTTTTATTTGATTATAATAATGAAATATAACCTGAAAAACATTATTTATTATTTTTTTATTTTTTTTTTTTCATTTTTCGTTTTTTTTTTTTTTTTTTTTTTTTTTTTTTTTTTGAGACAAGAGAAAGTAAAATACAAATAAAATAAAAAAAATGTAAGTACAAAGGCCATGGTGTAAGTACTTTACCGCTTGATTCTTCACATCTTATATGTCTTGATATCATAGACTTCTCGAACTCTCATCCTTGATAATTTCCACTCATGTATAATAATCTTCAACTTATAAAAATTCTGCTCCCTGTTTTGTTGCTTTACCTGAATATGAAATCTGCCCATTTTATACCATTGCTTGTAAACCTCGAACGTGTTCAACTTTCCTTCGAATTTGTGATGCTCCTCTTGTTGATGATGATGGTGTTTCTATGGACCTGTTGGTGTAGAGAGAGATAAGGTGGATGATGCTAACTGCGAACAAGATCACAAGTGGTATGTAGGTTAGCAATTCGATGTCACCAACATGGTTGATAAAAATAGCACTCAAGAGATCAAAATAGTGCTTCTATGGTGGGAAGTTGGACAGCTCACCATTATGCCCGGAATTTACGTACGGTGACACACACTCTAAAAGCACAAATTTAGACAGGTACAAAGAATTGAAGGTTGGTGCCTCACATTATGTAACATGGGTAGTCTCCACTATAGGGGATCACTGCTCTAATACGAATTCAGTCTGCACCTTATTTGCCACTGGCATGGTTAAATCCAACTTTAACTCTCATACAATTAAGAAACCCGATCATGTTCTCTGTCATCTCTAAGTTCAGTCACTAGTATGAGATTCTCGATGTAATCTTAGCGACATGTATACTATGTGACTCTAAACTAACTACAAGTTGGAGTTTTCTTATTCACTGGTTTACACAAAAGTTGAAAATTGTAAAAAATTTACAACGCAAACCACTCCCCCACACTTAAACTTTACATTGTCCTCAATGTAAATTGAATAAATCAAAGTAAGTCAAGGTGGGAAATCCTAACAAGAAATCGAGAAAAAAATAAAGTAAAAACAAAATAAGAAAAACTAAAAACAAGAAAAGAAATAAATACAAGACAAGAAATACTCATCCTTTGGGTTGCCTCCCAATTAGCGCTTGGTTTAAAGTCGTCAGCCCGACTATCTCCTTGCTTTCTATGACTCCTCCAGAGGGAGCACATCCACAAAGTTAACTCCTTCCACCACTTCGGAAGTGAAATTCTCATAATATGGTTTCAACAGGTGCCCATTAACTTTAAGTTCTTTCCCCTGTAGCTATGCTACAATTTCCTTGCACCATGAGAAAACACATTAGTAACAATAAAAGGTCGATCCATCGTGACCTTAGTTTACCAGGAAATAAATGCAAGCGAGAATTAAACAAAAGCACTTTCTGCCCAATGCAAAATTGTTTTCTAGAAATCATGTTATCATGAAATGCTTTCGTCTTTTCTTTATAAATCCGTGAACTTTCAAATGCATCATTGCGGAGCTCCTCTAGCTCTTGGAGTTGTAACTTCCTTTGCTTTCCAGCCCCATCCATCTCCATGTTGCATTGCTTAATAGCCCAAAACGCCTTATGCTCAATTTCCACGGGTAAGTGACAAGGTTTACCATAAACAAGCCTAAAGGGAGACATCCCAATAGGTGTTTTATACGCGGTTCTATACGCCCACAAAGCATCATTAAGTCGCATGCTCCAATCCTTCCTCGTTGGATTCACCGTCTTTTCTAGAATGGATTTCACCTCTCGATTAGACACCTCGGCTTGTCCATTGGTTTGGGGATGATAAGGTGTTGCAATCTTGTGCGACACATTGTACCTCGTCAACAAGCTTTGTAAAATCCTGTTTTTGAAGTGAGAACCCCCATCGCTAATTATGGCTCTTGGAATTCCAAACCTTGCAAAAATATGAGCTTGCACAAAATCCGAAACCACTTTAGAATCATTAGTTGGGGTGGCTTTAGCTTCCACCCATTTCGAGACATAATCAACCGCAAGTAAGATATAAAAATTCCCATGGGAGTTGACAAAAGGCCCCATAAAATCAATACCCCATACATCAAAAACTTCAATAAATTGAATAAAAGTTTGTGGCATTTGATTTCGGGCACCTAGATTGCCGGTTCTTTGGCACCTATCACAAGTTGTACAAAATATATGTGCATCCTTAAACAAAGTTGGCCAATAAAAACCACTTTCAAGTACCCTGTGAGCGGTTCTCTTACTCCTAAAATGTCCTCAGCAAGCATAAGAGTGACAAAAAGACAAGATAGAGTTAAATTCAGATTCGGGAACGCACCTTCGTATTACTTGGTCACTACCATGTTTCCATAAGTATGGATCATCCCATATGTATTGGTTCCCTAACCTCTTAAGTTTGTCCATCTCAGCACGAGACAAGTTCTTTGGGATTTGTTTAGAAACTAAGTAATTCACAATATCGGCATACCATGGTTCTCCAAAGGCAATTGAGAAAAGTTGCTCGTCCGGGAAACTCTCACGCAACGGGATAGTCTCCTTGTCCACTGACAAGTAGGCTCAAGTGATCCGCAACGGTGTTCTCAATCCCTTTCTTGTCTTTGATTTCAATATCAAACTCTTGCAAGAGTAAAATCCACCGTATGAGCCTCGGTTTCGCCTCTTTCTTTGTAAGCAAGTACTTAAGCGCTGCATGATCAGAAAAGACAACAACTTTTGTACCAATTAGATAAGAGCGAAACTTTTCTAAAGCAAAAACAATGGCTAATAACTCTTTTTCAGTGGTTGTGTAGTTTTGTTGGGCCTCATTTAACGTTCTAGAAGCATAATAGATAGCATGAGGAAGCTTCCCCACACGCTGCCCAAGCACCGCACCAACCGTATAGTCACTTGCATCACACATGAGCTCAAAAGGTTTACTCCAATTCGGTGGTTTAATGATAGGGGCTGAAATCAAAAGTTCTTTCAAACGATTGAATGCCGCCATACACTTCTCGTCAAAGTTAAAAACCACATCTTTTTGCAATAAGTTACAAAGTGGTGATGCTATCTTGGAAAAGTCCTTGATGAACCTACGATAAAAACCTGCATGACCAAGAAAAGAACGTATCTCCCTCACCGTAGTGGGAGGGGTTAGAGCACGAATAAGGTCTATCTTAGATTTATCGACTTCCAAGCCTTTAGAAGATATTATATGGCCTAAAACTATGCCATGAGTTACCATGAAATGGCACTTCTCCCAATTTAGCACAAGATTTGTTTCAACACATCGTTCAAGGATTAGAGACAAATTGTTCAAGCAAAGGTCAAATGAATCACCAAAGACACTAAAGTCATCCATGAACACTTGATTATGTTTTCAACATATTCGAAAAGATACTTACCATACACCTTTGAAAGGTAGCTGGGGCATTGCACAAGCCAAAAGGCATCCTTCTATAAGCAAAAGTACCAAAAGGACAAGTGAAAGTGGTTTTTCTTGGTCCTCCGGCGCTATCACAACCGATTATAACCTGAATAGCCATCAAGAAAGCAATAATAAGAGTGTCAGCTAAACGTTCAAGCATTTGATCAATAAAAGGTAATGGAAAATGATCTTTTCTAGTGGTGGCATTCAATTTCCTGTAATCAATACAAACCCTCCAACCGGTTTGCACACGAGTTGGGACAAGTTCGTTTTTATCATTCTCCACCACTGTCACACCTGATTTCTTTGGTACTACTTGTACCGGGCTTACCCACTTGCTATCGGATATGGGGTAGATAACACCCACTTCCAAAAGCTTGAGTATCTCCTTTTTCACAACTTCCATCATGGGAGGATTCAAACGATGTTGCGCTTCCCTAGTAGGCTCACTACAACAAAAACATACATGGATCATTCTTAAAAAGTGTGATCAAAGTACTAGATGTCTGTGATCTTTGCCAGTATAATCTAAAGGGTGATCTATAGGTAACAACTCTCCTGCAATGAAAAGTGTGATCTTACCCTATGCAAAGAACATAAAGTTTTGAAGAGTTGAGATCTAAAGACAAGGTTTTAAAAGACAAGGATCTAAAAGTTGTGATCTTTCCTCTTAAGTTTTCAACCCAAATCTACCCTATCAGATAGTATATTCCATTCCATTTTCGCACTGTAACCCATACCATTTCGGCACTGTAACTCAAATCCAGAAAGTGATAAAAGGAAGCAATATCTCGAATTCAATACATTCCATGTCCGAATCAAATACACATTTATGCAGAGTCTTACTACATCGAACAACTTTGTCACCGAGTCTGCTTGAGTCTATCAATTTAAAGACCAAACATACCGATATAAAGCTCATTACATAAATAAAAGTTCTACTATAAATCGTAAATGCAATTTCAAGTTTCAAATTCCGTTCCAAAATGGGAAATCTCAATCATCAACCAAAAGGAAACTTCATCCAGCGTCATTACACAAGTTGTGTGCCAAACAACTCCGCAAATGATTCACTCAACATACTGGGAATTCCCATATTTTCCCATATTTTACACAAGATTGAAATGAAAACAATGCTCATATGGAACCATATAGCCCAGAGATGCAATCAAATAATAGAGATCTAAATGATTAGACGCCTCAGTACATGCACTTAAATTCAATGAATTCCCAAGGAGAGTAAAGAGAGACTAGTTGGAGATTGATCATTATTTACCTCATATGTCGACATACCACCAGACGTACATGGCTGGCGAATGGTAACATTTGAAACGACTCCATTTGCTGAGAGAATGCAAATTGCCCAAGGACGCTTTTGTGAAAACGCAAATATCTTTTCAGCAACATCCTAAAAAAGAATCACAAACACCCCCACCAGATCAGGTCCCTTTAAAATCCTCTTCCAGACTAATTATGAAAACACAATATATTTCATCAAGAAAAGGTTTATCTCTCCTGTATTGAAATTAACCACATGTGGAGTGAAGTTTGCCCCAGCAGAATTAGTTACCCATTCAACTTCACCAATAAATAATTAAATACATGTCAAAACTCAATCTGCAGATGACGGCATAACTTAAAAGTAGGACAACTCATCATTGTCTACCTGTCAGCTACATTTCATGTGCATAATTATTACATCTAAAATCTCGAAAAATATGCGTTGGCAATGCATCCTCATGGACGCGATTAGCTGTACAGTTGCACGGCAGAGCTTCATGACAAAAAAAAAATGTCAGATTTCTTGGGCATTCCAATATCCCCTCAGGATCATGCCTTTGTCGTTCATCTCTAGTTTAACTGAAATGAGAGGTATTCATACAAAGTATACAATTTGTAAGAGAGTAAACAGAAACATTACTGGCATAAACACAATACATTAAAATATATATATACATCAAATCAATGAATCTGCTTGGCCTCATACAGAAGCATACCACACCGATGGGTAAACACAGCTAATTTTCATTTCATTAGTGATAACAGAAGAATGGTAACATAAAATGCACAACTAAAAATCGTGCTCATCTTGGGATTCAAACATGAACTTTTTAGCATTAGCTTCATGGATTCAAAAGAAAGTGTTTTCTCTTAAATTCGCTAATTACCAACCACAAAAGGCAATATAGGTTGGAAAAAAATGTGAAATGAGAAACAAACAAGAAAATTGTTCATCCTCGGATATCATACACATAAATAGATAGAGACATACAGACGACAAATGGCAAGAAAAGATGGAGACTCATGGTAGTAAAACCGCTCATATCTTTCTATATATCAATCTAGACAAGGTGTGCCAATAGATTCTGAACAAGTATATCGGCAAACTAATGGTTTCGTCAATGGGCAAATGATCAAATGGACGACCATGCAATACCAATCCAGGGGAACAAAACTAAAAGAAAGGAAAATGCGCACATACAATCTTTAGAGGTAGCAGCACTGAAAATTACAAAGATAATGTTTCTGTTGACATTTATGATTGCCTTAGATCTCACACAATTTGTAATTGCAGGATACTACTCATCCCAAGAAAAAAATAATTTTTTTTAACCTCCTATACTAGACGGATAGACAACGAACCGTAACAATGAAGCTACATGTTGCAATCAAGTAAGATTATTTTTTTGGGTCATGCATGTGGAAATTGAGAACTAATACCAAGTGAACATGAAATTAGTTATGTCATAAATATAAACACGATTGCTTATTTCTATACTGCATAAACTGCAACGAACTAAACTGATTTATTGAACAATTCGACCACCAATCAAATAGTTCACAGTACCTATGTCTAAGCACATCTTAGGTATTTCAAGAATTACCCCTAGCAGTTGAACAATCATGTACGTGATATTATTGAAAGAATAAAACTTAAGCAAATGAAAAAATTAAATTGGGCATAAAACCATAAGGACAGACAAAATTCATTCTAAGGTTTCGAACAATTTACCTAGAAATTGACCTGAAAGATGCTTATTTTGACTTATATTTCAGAGAGAGATGTACCAGAAGTGATCGCTTGAGATGGCTCCATCAGGCATAGAAACAAAGGTAGAAGACCAAGCTCGACCTGCGCAATCCACTCCCAAGGCTCTTCTTCATCCAATCGACTCTGTTCTCCCACTTCTTCATCGTGAAATGAAAGGATTTCCTCTGATTCAGCTTAACCCCTTCTCATGTACTTGATTATAACGATCCCTGCAATGACAAGCTTCTGAATCTTTTCCATGATCTCGGAGCTTTTCAGATGAAACATCAACTAGCTGGTTAGTTTCAAATTTTCAATCTAGTAAGACTTACATACAGTGAATAAACTCTACATTTCTTAATCTATTTTGCTTTCCTCTCCTTTTCTAATTATTAGTCAGAACCCCATTTTTATTCCATGGCATTTCTAATGCACATTCACATGATGAGGAAAGGATGTCACTGTTTTTATCTGATTTTCTGATTGGTAAATGAAATCCTGAATAGATTTCATAACATATAACACCTGCTCTTGCATCTTGGACCATATAAGACCTTATTTTCTGATTGGTAAATGAAATATTACCATGTCATTACCATCAATTTACTTAAAACCTCAAGTAAATTGATATAGAGAACTCATTAGCAAAGATCAAGATATTCACAGAATTGCAGCGAGCTATCCTAAGTAACGTATCTTAATGATTCTCAACTGGAAGAAACAAACAAATATGAACAGTTGCACCACATCGAACTCAAACATCACAGAGGACCGTTTTTCCATCAGACAGACATCTCAGCAGAAGCAGAAGTCCGAGAAAAAACAAATTAGTAGATGAAAAATCTAAACATATTGGGGTAGCCAGAAGGAAAACATAGAGACTGAATGAGCCTATGGAGAAGTACATGGCAAACAATTACTAAGTCAAGGCTTATTAATACTCAAAATCCCCTTTCAAAAATTGAGTGAACTAGGAAAAATTCTTGTTTCTTAAATTCCTAATCAAATTCAGAAATGAAAGAGAAATCACAACTGAATCCAGAAAATACATGTTTGATAACTGAAGAACCATAAGTAGTGACAAAAACTAAAAAAACACTTAGAATCAAATATACCACCATGAAATTCATTCAACGTTTCTTCTTATTTACAATAAAAAGTAACTAACTAAAATTCGATCAACCAAAAGTATGAAATTAATAATAATCCAAGAGTAGAATTTAAATTACCTTAGAAGCATGTATATCTTTGACACACAGGAGTTGTCCCCTCTTTCCGATTCTTCTTCTTCTTCAAATTCTTCTAAGACAACAATTTTGGTACTTCCTCCATCTCTGAGAATACGATTTCTCAAACGCCCGACCTACACACAAAATCAAAACCTAAATTTTGATCGTTATGTCAATCAATCGAATGAAACTTGTAGAATTAGGAGATATATTTAAGAATTCAACTAAGAAACTTCACCTTATATGATGATTTAATTTGAATCCCTAACCTTCGACTTCTGAATGAACTCTAAAAATCGATTTCTCTTTGAAATCGAAAGTATAAACACAATTACTACTGTTAAAGCGGTTGAATAATAAAGTATTGAAGATGGAAATCGAAATTTCGGGGTTAAATTTTTATTTGATTTGTATCAAAATAACAAAATTTTGGATCGATAGTTTTTCTCGTGTGAATTTCGTGAGAGATAAAACAAAAGATAGAGGAGAGAGAGAAAAATGAAAGAATGAAGGTCAAAGAACCGATTTTTTTTTCATTTAAATGTTTGATGAATTTCATTTTAACAAAGTTAACCGTTGTAAAAGCCTGAAGGTCGCGTGTTCGAATAATGTCAACGCAGTTGTTTTCTAAATGGACGTATTTTTGATCACAAAATGATGTTGAAAGTGGTCAATGGCCTTTTGTAAGATCACACTTTTTTAAATGTATGAGATGTATTGGAAGGTCTCTAGATCTTAGATCACAAATACTATAATATCAATGATCTTTAAGTTTTAGCCCTAGAAAGACCATAGGTGTTCATTAATTGTGATCTTTAGTATGTGATCTATACCACTTTTTGTTGTAGTGGGCTTTGCATCATCCTCCAAACGAATTTTGTGCATACAAACGGCAGGGCTTATACCCTTGATATCGGCAATTGTCCATCCTATGGCCGTCTTGTACTTCCTTAGCACCCTTAGAAGTTTTTGCTCCTGTAAATCATTAAGCTCATTAGAAACAATCACAGGTAACTCTTCATTATCACCCAAGTACAAGTACTTTAGGTGGTCAGGAAGAGGTTTCAATTCTAACTTTGGAGATTTAACAATTGAAGGTACAGGCTTTTCATCACTGCATGGTAAAGAAATAAAAGAGATATTATGAGTTTCCGGGCATCCTTGTAGTGAATTAAGATAACCAAGGGCTTCCTTGACTTCATTACCACACTCTACACCATTATCCATGGATGTAGTTAACACGGTTTCCAAAGCATCATCACCGTTTAATTCAAACATTTGTTGTGCCAATGTATCCATAACATCAATGGAGAAACAAGAGTGGACATCACTAGGATATCTCATCGTCTCGAAAATGTTGAAACGTATTGTTTCTCCATCAAACTCCATGGTTAATGTTCCCTTATCCACATCAATTATGGTTTTCGCCGTTTTCATGAAGGGACGCCCAAGTAGCAATGGAATAAACGAGTCCGGTGAACCTTCATCCATCTCTAACACACAAAAGTCCGCTGGAAATACAAGTTGATTAACCTGCACAAGAACATCCTCAACAATACCCATTGGGTAGACATTAGAGCGATCGGCTAATTGCAATACAATTTCAGCTTTTTAAGAGGACCAAGATCAAGTGAATTATACATTGACGCAGGCATAACATTAACGGATGCACCTAAATCCAACATAGCTTTGTTAAATGTTTTGTTACCAATTGTGACGGGAATGTCAAAACTACCGGGATCCTTGCACTTAAGTGGGAGTTTGTGTTGTAAGATTGCCGAAGCATTCTCCCCCACACTAAGCACTTCATTACCTTTGAGTCTTTGTTTGTTGGTACACAAGTCCTTCAACACCTTTGCATACTTTGGAACTTGCTTGATAGCATCAATGAGTGGTATGTTCACATGGATCTTCTTTAGAACGTATAAAATCTCCTTTTATAGTTCCGCCTTCTTAGAACTTGCAAATCTGCGAGGAAAAGGTAAAGGAGGAACATAAGTAGAAACCGGAGTTTTAGAGTTAGGAATAGGTACCTCAGAAGTTTGGGGAGAATCCTCATTTTTCTCCTCCAAAACAGGTTCCTTTGGTGTCTCCACCTTGCCCGAATCAGTAATTTCGGGTTGCACAAGTTGTGTACCACTTCTCAACGTAATAGCATTGACACCCTCTTTTGGGTTGATAGGTTGAGAAGGGAGTTTCCCACTATTTTGTGCTTTCAATTGGTTCAACTCAATAGCCATGGAACCCATTTGTGTTTGCAATTCCTTGATAGCACTCTTAGTTTCTTGTTGACTCTCTTTAAACATGGTAGAAATACCTTGCATCATTGTTTGAAGCTTTGAATCAATATCGGATCCTTGATTTTGCATCGATTGTTGTGCTTGTGGTTGCTAAAATTGTTGTCTCGGCTGGAATTGTTGTTGTTGAGGTTGAAATCCACTTGAAAAGTTGAAGGTAGGTTGTTGAACCGTTCCTTGCTTGTTGGCATAGCTAAAATTGGGGTGATCTCTCCATCCCGGATTGTAAGTGTTTGAGTAGGGATCATACCGTCTTTGTTGATTTGGAAAGATCGCATTAGCTTGCTCGTCCTCATAAGTTTGAGAGGAACTTGGTATCACCATGCTGCAACTTGTTGCATCATTGCCTGACATGTTACCCAATTGTTGACGAAGTTCCTCAACCTCGCTCACTTCATTCACCTTTCTTAGAATCACATCCGAACCTCGACTCAAGAATTGTTGGGAGTTCATTTTGCCATATTTTCAATTAACTCTCTAGCTTGTGCCACCGTTTTGCTAACTAGTGCACCACCACCCGCGTCAATAAGATTCCTATCACTTGATTGGAGTCCTTCATAGAAGTATTGGATGATCATAGCGTCACTAAATTGGTGGTGAGGGCAGCTTGCAACCAATCTCTTGTACCGTTCCCAACATTCATATAATGATTCTCCCACATTTTGCTTCAACCCACAAATCTCCTTGCGAATTTGAGTAGCCTTTGATGCGGAAAATATCTCTCTAAAAAGAGTTTCTTCAACACATTCCATGTTGTGACACTTAGGGAGGTAAATAGTACAACCAATCCTTAGCACTATCCATTAAAGAGAAACGGAAAACTTTCAACATTGCACCATCCGCCTCAACATTCGCTGGAAGCATAGCCGTGACAATGGTGTGGAAGTCCATAAGATGTTTGTTTGGGTCTTCATTCACCATGCCATGGAATTTTGGTAATTCTCTAAGCAACCCAGAAGCTTTATCTCAAAAGTAGAGTTCGTTTGAATACACCTGTTGTGTATCAAGCCTATGAGAAGCTAAGTCCTTGAGTGAACGATTTGCATCACCCATTGCTTCTTCTTCTTCTTCTTGTTGGAAAATCTCTTCTCCTACTTCCAACTCGTGCTCGTCCGTTGTGTTTCTCCTTGGTTGGAGTATTGTGCCTTTTCGAGTAGCTATCCCGCACCTTGGATAATTCCAATCCTTAGAATCCAGAGATTAGGTACCTGCAAACAATTCTTGCAAACAAGTGAGAAACAAGACAAGAAACAAGAAGCAAAGATAAAAGCAGAAATTGTAAAAAAAAAAAAAAACTAAAAACTCAATAACAAGCCGTATGCCTCCCCGGCAACGGCGCCAAAATTTGATCGATTGTCAATCCGTCAAAAATAATTTCACTTTCTTACTCACTAAATTTAAATGAAGCACAAGGTAAGGAAGAGTTCGTATCCACAGAAAGGCAATTGCTGTTATGCAATTTTCAGTTTCTAAGGTAACCAAGGGGGGATGTTTGTTGTTTTAGTGAAATACTAAAGTAAAAACAAAATAAAGCAAAGTAAATAGTTGGAATAATCAATAAGGAGAAGATATTGGTCACGGGATAGTATCATTCACAAACATGTATTTTCATCAATGATTAGAATTGGTATTTTAATCTCGTATTTATTAAAAGTCCTAGGATACCTTGATCGTAAGTATAACCCGTTAATTCCTGTTTTCATCACAACCACATTAAAAGATGCATATGTGAATTCTTCGTAGAAAGCAACCTAAAGTGTAAAAGCACAATTAAGTTTAACTCCTAAGAGCATTAAGTTCTATGGAATAAGACTAATCAATGCAAACGAATGTGTAAAAGCACTAAACGTTTTAACAAAAGTTATGATTCACTTGTGACTAGTAGGATATATCACTACAAGCACTACCCACAATTATGCTACTTAGAATCAGGGATAAACAACTTTTTCGTATTGAAAACCCTAATATAGCTCTAGAGATGAACGCAAATCGGATTGATTCCGGACTCAACCTAACAAGTTTTCAAATCTTATAACACTATTAATTGTGAATCACAAACAATAAATTTTTTGAGACAAAACTAATTCATTGAATCAAAAACATGTTGAGAAATCAACTTTTATCCCATAACCAATAATATTTGTTTAGCTACTCATAGCTATGGAGTTCATCATAATAATATTAATTGAAAAGAAGAAGAAGATGAACAAAAGCAAACCCTAGAAGCGTAAACAAAACCGGCTCTCCAAAAAATTCCAAGAAAATAAGATATCCCATAAGTTGTAGAAGACTTTCCCTTTTATAGCTTTTCTCCAACTTCTAAAATTAGGTCTAGTCTTCAAAGTCCATTAGATGAAAATCCACTAAGCCCATAAGAGGGAGAAACCCATGTAGAAAATATGTCCCAAAAGTGGTCCTGGGAAATCGAGTATTGTGGTAGGAACTTGGTAGGAAAGATCGCTGGAAAATAGCTCAGTGACCGGCAAAGTCCGCCTGGCCACCGGATCGGTGAGTCAACGGGTCAAATCGGCGGGTCAACTCGGTTCGGACAGGGTTAGACCGAGTCGGGGAAAGTCGGGGTGAGTCGGGTCGAGTCGGACTGAGTCGGGTGGAGTCGATTCAGTGACCGAGTTAACTTGGCCGAGCTAGGCCATTGCACAAAGCGAACTTGTGCACCAAGATGGTGCTTCACCATCTTCTTAGCCAGCCATCTTGGCTGTGCATAACTTGCAACCATCAAAGCTCTTCCATTCTCTCCAATTCCTCTCACTGCCAATACCAATTTCAGCTCAACCATTCCCTACTTCAATCTGTTTGCAACTTTTACAGCTCCACAAATTACAGCTGCTCATCACTTGTACTCACCAGCATAAGGCACATACCACACATCACATAACAACACCTAAACCATTTCTTTTTTTGACTCGGTACCATCATTCCATGACTCATGTATACCGCATTCATACTCAATCTCGGCTCAACCGCCTTTGCTCAAGCATCTCATCTCCATATCGACTTCACTGCAACTTCATTCTAGTAGTGCAATTCGGTACCACCATTTCACTCCCGTGTTGTGGCTTGTGCACGACGCATACCACCGATCTTCATTGCCTCAGCCATCCTAATCTCCGGTCCCAGCTTTGCGGTCTTCTGAGCTCCCTAAACTTCAACAAAGAAAAGAACTACAATTCAAAATAACCAACCCACCAACGCCGTCCGCTTCCTCTTCATTCAAGCACAAAGGCTTCATGAACCTCTCAAGCCCTTAAATCAACGAGAACAAAGCATCACCCATCCCGCATTTCACTAGTTAGCCACAACCATGGCTCCTAGCTGCTCCACCGCAATGCCATTGCCGCATTGTTCATCACCAGGACCCATCCGAAAAACATACAAGCACCGAGAACCCAGCTCAGACAACTACCACCATTTCAACCTTTTCAATCCAAAGAACCTAGCCATATCCCGCACAAATATCGGCTCCCACACCTGCAATACCAACCAATTCAAAGCTTAACATCATCATACTCGGTTGTATCCTCTCAAAGATACGCAAAGAACAACATCAACTCCCAGCTCTGACTTAGCTCACCACCAGAACCCTAAATCACTGTTCTGCATACCAACTCAGCCACCACTTGCACTGTCCTCATCCTTCTCAGCTACTCAGCACCATAGCTCATTCCCTTGTAAATTCAGCACATCACTACCACAAACCCTAATAATATAAACAACACCTCAATCATTACCAGTAATTTAGCTTCCTTGTTCACCTGTACCTCTCAGACTAATTGTCATTCGTTGTTTAACTCCATTGCATCCATCCCACAAATCAGCTCATTCCCTTCTGCAGCTTCAATCCACGGCAACCTCAACATCCACAACTACCGATTCTAGCTTGCACATCACTAGTTAGCCATACTACCACCCGATGCTTAGAACAACAGCCACAACACTAAGGCTATGTTCACTGCATCTCAACACAGCACCACCAGCAGAACCCATTTCAGAATCGATCAACTCGATCTCAAAAACCCATCAGAACCACCATGAATCACTTAGGAGAAACCCTAACTCTTTCCTGTGATTTTATCCTCGTCACCTCCTTGAATTCTTCTCTTGATTTCACGATTCATAGCACTCCAATCTTCAAGCACATCTTAATTCGACCATGTTTACTCTGAACTTCCATTTCTTGGTCTCCTTCATCGATCAACAGCTACAAAAACATCGATCTCAATCTTCTCCTCCATCATCAGCCTCAGATCCTAGAATTATTCATCAACAGCAGCGAACCCAAAGCCTCCATTTCTCGATTTCCAAATAATAGATCCCATGATACAACTGCTTTCCTCTCTCAATCTCTCAATTCTCTCGATCTCGGTTTCAATCTCGGATGCAAATGAATGAGAGAGAAACTCTCGATTTGTTATGGAAATAGGGTTGGTTATTCAAGCATCCGGTCCTTTGCTAAGGGTTAACCAATTCTGAGACCCTTAACCTCATCCGTCTTGTCTTTAGTGCTTCTCCAAAAGAAAGTTGCCCCTTAACCTTGGCTCATCTCCTTTTAGTGTCTGCCATGAAATGATACTTCTGCCCTTTTTACTCCAGTTGGGTGATTTCTCCATCTTTTCGTCCGTGCGACTCCAGAGTACCTAATAACTCAAAAACACACGTAAAGTACATAATTCACCAGAAAAATAGCAAAGAAAGCGTAACTACTAGATAGTAAATTAGGTGTTTTAGACACCTATCACATAACACTTGCGGGGTTTTGAATAAGGAAAGAACTTCCTATGTGAGTCACGTAGGGAAAAGAGACAACCATGCCCGCATAGACAAGCCGGTACTGGGCCAGGCTATCTGCGCTATGCTTGCCTCACCAAACCGTGTCATGCCTTGCACCACCATCCGCACCATGCCTTGGCCCCACCACGCCAAGCCGTCCGCGCCATGACTTGCCGCGCCAACACCAACAACTCGCCGAGCCAGCGTCATGATGTTCCCTAACCCAGCCAAGATGATGCATAGCCAGACTAAGCCGACGATCTTCATCTCACCGCTTCACGGTCTACACCACAAATAGAATCTATGCAAGGCTGCCAAACACGGGGATCATGAACTCTCCTTACCTCTCGAAAAAGGTTAGTCGGACCTTCCTGACCATCTTTTCACGACTTGTTGCTTCGATTTTTGTCCTGGCTTGTCACCATCTTATGCTAACCTCGCAATGATGCTCCCGTTCCGAGCTAAGCAGGGGACTTAATGTTTATGGTGGTTTTTAGCTTAGGGTTAAAATCGTAAAACTGTAAAACTATACAACTGACATGACGTCACTATGACCATTAGCACATTTATTGAATCGATCAGCATGCCTACGCAAGAATTACCGGGGTACCTTTTTTTTTACATGGGTCATGTTCCACGGAAGAAACCTTAACATTGACCGACGTCATCTATGCCAAACCCTAATTCTCATGCTACCGCGCCAAGGCATGCCAACCATGCCAGCCGCACCACTGTGCCAATGGAAAACCATGCCATCCACATCTCCAAGCTAAGGCATGCCAACCATGCCAGCCGCACCACTGTGCCAATGGAAAACCATGCCAGCCACATCTCCACGCCAAGGCATGCCAACCATGCTAGCCGCACCATGCGCCAAGGCATGCCAACCATGCCAGACGCACCAATGGAAAACCATGCCATCCGCGTCTACCGCGCCAAGGCATGCCAACCATGTTAGCCGCACCATGCGCCAATGGCATGCCAAACCCTTGGCCCCACCATGCCAAGCCAACATCACCTTGCCTTGGCCCCACCATGGCAAGCCGTCCGTGCCAAACCCTTGGCCCCACCATGCCAAGCCAACCGCACCTTGCCTTGGCCCCACCATGCCAAGCTGTCCGTGCCAAACCCTTAGCCCCACTATGCCAAGCCATCCGCGCCATTTTGCCTTGGCCCCACCATGCCGGCCTTCCCCATGCGGCTACCAAAACGAACGAGTGCGACGATCAACGACCAACCTTCCATCCTAGATGTAAATCCTAGTTTTCCAAGGTCGCCAAACAACGCATGGTAAACTTTGGCCCAAAACCCTAGTTTTGGCCCCGCCAAACCGCGCCAAGGCATGCCACATGTGCAAATGGCATGCCAACCGCCTTGCCGCGCCATACCATGCCGACTTTCCCCATGCGGCTACCAAAACGAAGGCGTGCGACGATCAACGGCCACCCTTCCATCCTAGATGCAAATCCTAGCCGTCCAAGGTCGCCAAACAACGCATGGTAACCTTTGGCCCAAAACCATAGTTTTGGCCACGCCAAACCGCGCCAAGGCATGCCATGCCACATGTGCCAATGGCATGCCAACCGCCTTGTCGCGCCATACCATGCCGGTCTTCCCCATGAGGCTACCAAAACGAAGGCGTGCGACGATCAACGGCCACCCTTCCATCCTAGATGCAAATCCTAGCCGTCCAAGGTCGCCAAACAACGCATGGTAACCTTTGGCCCAAAACCCTAGTTTTGGCCACGCCAAACCGCGCCAAGGCATACCATGCCACATGTGCCAATGGCATGCCAACCGCCTTGCCGCGCCATGCCATGCCGGCCTTCCCTATTGCGGCTACCAAAACGAAGACGTGCGACGGTCACCCTTCAATCCTAGATGCAAACCCTAGTCGTCCAAGGTCGCCAAACAACGCATGGTAACCTTTGGCCTAAAACCCTAGTTTTGGCCACGCCAAACCGCGCCAAGGCATACCATACCACATGTGCCAATGGCATGCCAACCACCTTGCCGCGCCACACCATACCGGCCTTCCCTATGCGGCTACCAAAACGAAGGCCTGCAACAATCAACGGCCACTTTTGCATCTAAGGTGCAGATCTTAGCCGTCCAAGGTTACCAGCCAACGCATGGCAACCTTTGGCCCTAGTTTAGTCGCGCCTAAACAAAGCCAAAACCCTAACTTTTGGCCGCGCCTAAACTAAGACATATTAAATCCATACTGATCATGCTTTCATGCCACTGTCTACCAAACTAATGGTTGCACTAATCAACGGCTATCTTTCCTCTTAAGATGCAAAATCTTGACCTTCGAAGGTCACCACCGAGCCGACAAGTCTCCCAAGCTCAACTCGCCGGACAACAACAACGTGCTACATGTTTTCCACGAAAACACTCGAGACATCAACGCATGTCACAAACTGGGGGATGCTCATTGGGTATTGGTTTGGCGGTTTACAGCGTGCGGCGTACACTACGCACGTTATAAGGAAGTGTCATAAGGATGAGGCGGTTAGTAAATACAGGGAGTAATGGTGAACGCTTTCTTTTATGGAACATCAATTCCAGGCGTTACCGGTTACCACCTCCTCCCATTTACTCACCCGTTTTCCATTTCTTAATGAGACCAGACTACGTTTCACTTCGACTTGTATAAATAGGAATTACCTATTTCCACCGAACAACAAGTTCAGGTCAGGAGCATACAACACTCAGAAAACATTTGCTAGCTCTCCATCTGTGAGCTTCCCACTTTCTGATACAAGTCGTAAAACAACTACTCTTCCAGAATCAACTATTCTGGTCTCAACACTTTCTTCGCTTCCCTCCAAAACCAACCCTTCTCCTTCACTTTGTGACCGAAGCAAGTCTGGAACGGCCATTTCTTGGTTTAGGCTGGATTTGTACATATTGATCTCTTGAATCTAAAGTAATCGCTTGCAGTACATTGTTTAGGGTTTAAATTCGTTTCTCACCAACACACCCGAAATTACCAAAATCAGCATAAACCGTTTTCACCCTCAAACAACTGTGAACAGAGCAAAGAAGTAAAGATAACACAACAGTAAAGTGTACTCTATTTATATAGAAAATATACACATCCAGGCATTTATTACTGCATAATTACTATCATAACCCCACTTACCACTAAAAAAAAAATTACAGCACACGAAGTGCCCTATGAACATCAGCAAGAGCTATCTCAATAGATCTAACACTATGATCCGCCTCAACACATTGGAAATGAGTAACTAGACGTTGCGCGCAACAGTGTCCACAATATTCAAGAAGGGTTATGTCAGGTAGCCCACCTTCACTCCGAGTCTTCATCACAAGATGATCCGCAGCTGCCAATCGTTCATGCCAACACCAATTCTCGATCTCAAAAGTATCACGCGCAAGACACATTAATTACTTGCAAAAGGCGACTTAGATACCTTACCTCCAGAAAAAACCTCACACGATTAGCCATGAAATAAAAGAACTTAAGGAACATTTACTGTGATTAACCAAGATAACTCTCATATATATATATAACTCAACAACACAATACCCAAGAAAACGATTTTACGAATCCCTAAAAAAATAAAACTGGTAGTAACCCATCTAAGAACGCTCAGCTATAAGCGAGCGATAGTAAGAAATGTCTTCATCTAAGTCCTGCATCATCAATTGTGCCTCGCCATATTGAGTAGTAGAATCGGTATAAGCACTACGCACCTCTTCTAATGAATCTTGTGCATAACCTCACTAGAAGCACGGGCCTCTTGAGCCATGTCTAGTGTCTCCTTATGCTCTTCATAAGCTTTGCGAGCCTTATATAGAGCAATCAATCGATGAGTCTGTAGCATCCCGACTTCATCCTTCAATATTAACAAACGCGCTAGCTCTGCTTTCATATCGGCAGGACGAATAAGAGCAGATGCATCACACAAAGTCAAAACACACCCACTGAGATTCGGACACGCTTGCTGAGTAATAAAAGCACGACAATCAGCTATCGCTTGCTCAATATCAGTCGTCATAATTAGCGATTCTTGAAATAGTCGCTTAGCTTTGTTTCGAGTAGCTATAGTATCATCCAGCGCGCGCTGTACGGCCAGAGTCGGGCGCCCGGACATCTGCGACCTCTGAACCATTGAATATATCTCATATTGTTCATCCAACTGCGCGCGCATAACCACTCTATTCGCCATTCTAACCTCTCTAAGCATCTCCACCTCAGCTTTTACCAACAACAGGCGAGTTAGCTCATGATACCTTTCATAAGGGACAACCAGTATTGGCACAGGGGCCAAAGCCAAAGTATAACCATGTAGGCGATGAGCCATCCGCTGCAAAATATAGCTAACAACTGAAAGGAAGATGAAATCCGAAAGAAGCTTGAAAGATACTAACTAAGGCAATGCCACTTACCCCTACTTATAGAAACACATATTAATACCACATTAATTACCACCCAACCATAATAATAAATGCAGGTAATCAAATAGTAAATATGTCTTGCAAAAGGAAAGCAAACCATCAAAATCCTCAGTTCAACCAAAACAAAAAACAAAAAAATTATTGTTCAAAAATCATTATCAGAAAATATCCAAAGCGACCAGCTCTGCCATCTTCCTAGTTAGGCGCCCATTGACCTCCTCAGAAGCATCCTGGGCGATCTTCAAATCCTTGGTAGCTCGACCCACGTCCGCCATCAGTTGGTCATATGCTTCCTTCTTAGCCTTGGCAACATCGAGCAAACGCTTGTATTCTTGCTCCAACTCCTCAATCTCACGAGGCAATGTAGTCCGCGCACTGTGGCTCGCCTTTGCCAGGTCCAATAGGTTCTTAAGCCATTGAATGGGGAATCGAAGAACTAGATAAGTTTGGATGGTGGCGTCCCACTTCCTCAATGTGACTGGATCAACTGGGATTTCCTCCACCAGGGAAAGACCCCCCGCTATGTCGAGCAAATCCTCGTTGGCCACGATCAGAGAGTTAACAGACATTTCTTCATGAACACACATATGGCCGAACTTCTCCACTATGCGCCGATAGGTGGCTTCTTTAGACGAAAAGACCCAAAAACCATGTACCAACTCGTAGCGGTTATCCACACCAGCCTCCGCTGCGGAAATAGTACGAGGATATCAGAACCGAGGATCCTCCGGAATATCCATTAGCTCAGCATCAGCTAGCATCCATGCTACGAGAAACCTTAGGAGTCGGCTTGGAAGGCTTATGCCGCTTATCATTGGCACTCCCTGACTCACTGCCTTTAACTTGTTGGTTCGAGCCGCTCCCCTTACCATGAGCGCCATCTCGTTTTCCCATATTCTGAAGAAAGAAAAAATAGACATAAGCAAAATACTCCAACACAATAAGGAAATAAAATTTAAAATGCGTAACCTATACCAGATCGGAAGGAAGGAGAGGATTGGCAGGAGAGTGAACCGATCGGCGAGAAGAAGAAGAAGAAGAACTTGACTCAGCTGATTCCGAGTGATCTAATGAGAGATGAAAGCAAAAGGAAAAGAGAAAATAAAATAATCTCATCAAAAGAATATAGGAAGTGAAGACGTATATATATATATCACCAGCTGCATTTAATAATCACAACAGAAATATTTCGACCGGCATGTGTCGGTACTTGAAACTTAACAAGGAATAACATAGTACACTCATGGGACTTAGAAAGGGAAGAGCTCTGATTTTTGGCGCTGCCTTTAAGACCACTGCCCTCTTGGGAATAATCACGAACAGAATGATCTGACTCAGACTCGTCCCTTGCACCTAACATGTCGGAAGGAGTGTGAAGAGAATGATTGGGATCTTGAATTGTCTTTACAATTAAAGGGCGGGTGGATTGTAGAATCATAAGAGACATTATTTCAGGACCACTTTGACTAACTAATCGGCCTATTTGGCGCTCCACACGCTCGATGAAGGTACTTGCGGATGATGACCCCATTTGTGGAGCCCGCGGGGAAAATGGAGGGGAAACATTAGCAGTACGATTGGAAGGTAACCGCGGAATAGGTAAAACACAAGCATCTCGCTTCATCTTCTTAGCCATCCGATCATCCCTCCACTCATTGAGAGGCAGGTTAATGTACTCTTCAAAGAGGAGGCCCATGGGCTTGCAGCCGATAGACGGAGAGTTCTAAAAGAATATGGCAAACAAATATAAAAAGACTAAATGTAGGATCCGGTTGAAACTAACATAGGAAGAGAAAGGAAAGGTACCTTAGCAGGAGGAGACGCAACCGGAGGAATATCCAAGGGCTTCATTGGTTGAGTACGCCTTCTTTTCTTGGAACCAGATGGAGGTAAAGCACTACCCTTCCCATCATCTTGAGAAGACTCGTCACCTGGAAGAGGATCCCAGCTGGTAACAAGCGGGCGAAGTGGGCGACCCTTGTTGCTGGAGGATAGCTTATACTTCTTGGCAGTCTCGGCATTCAACTTCACGCGACCCGACGCGTGCATCTCTTTGAAATCATCCTTAGTTAAATCTGGGGGAGTATATGTCTCTTTGATGAGAAGGTTCAACACATTCCGGCTAATTCTATTGCAGTACCCAAGCCACTCATTGGTAACGCTAACGTGCCGACGGGAATGAGGTTGGTAGAAATCAAAATAACATTGGCGATCACTCATCCGAAGACCACTCTTGAAAACAAAGCCATCAAAACTCTTCCGAACTTCTCTGTATTTTTCCATCGAGGAAGGAAGGGGAGGGTCGTAAGGGACTCCCCGATCAAAGCCTAGCTGCCGATCCACACGAATAGTATTGTACGTCTCGGATGATAACTTCCCTCCATAGAAACCAGGAAGACGTCCGGGTAAAGTAGAAACAATGATGTCGAAGTCATCGGCGGAAGGCATATCCGCAGAAGTCATCTTCCTCTGAGTTTGAATAACAAAATTATAATGAAGAGAACAAGTACGACCGTCTTGATAGGTGACATGATTGAAATCAGCACCCTTATCCATGTAGTCCTTGAGCTTTTCCTTGGGAAGAAAACCCTTCTTATGGTAAAGAGCCATCCGAGGATGGGACTCGGGAACCGTCACAAGACACTTAGAACCGTCCTCTTGGACGACCTCCTCTTGTCACGAGAGAGCAAGATGATTCAGCTGAGGAGGTATGTATTTTGGAAAATGCTCCCAAGCCCATGATTGAATGAAATTGGCAGGGAGGAAAGTCTCAACCTCATGGGACCCGTCCACATGACAAATATCACGCGCCAGCAAATCCAAGTGATGATACAGACCGCCCAAGAACATATGGGCGAGCGGGAATGCCATGCCGCGAGACATCAATACGACCATGGGGATAAGCTCATTCTTAATAGTGTCCTGGGGACTGTACTCGAATACGTCATGACATAGCCAAAAAAGAAGGGAAGCTGCCAGCTTCGCTCTGTCCGTTTCCCCTTCTCGAAGAGGAACACCCTCGCGGGGGCCCGTAAGTAAAGGAGCCCAATACTTAATCCAACAGGAGAAAGAGGCTCGGCGTTGCCCGGACTTGGGTTTCTGGTCGGTTTTCACATCCCTCACATCATCGGACTCTTCAGCAGTAGATGGTTTTGTCCGAGCAGCTTTTATGGCGGATGCCATGAGTTTTGAAGAAGACGGAATATAAGCGAGAGAATCATGGGAAGCAGACGCGGTAGCTTTACCCTTCCCTTTATCCATCGGGCCCTCTATTTCACTCGGAGCCTCAACTTTAAGCTCTGCTGGTAGATGGTACGTTATGGAATTCGCTTTGGCTTTGAGGAAGCGATCACGAAGTTCTCTGTCTCTCTCGTTTAAAGACTTATGAAGGCAACAACTATCGAAAACCGTATCTCCATGAACGGGTAAACCGGTAAGTGCCACTAAATCTTCTAAGATAGGGGTCGCTTCGCCCCAAGAAAATATAAACGTGTGAGGATCGATTCCCCAACGCGCACATAAACGGTTAATGCTATCATGATCCGGGTTGGAACGAATATAATCTATCCATGGTTCCCAAGTGGCATGAGATTCAGCGGATGAGCGTAGGTTGATTGAAGGGAAAACATAATCCCCCCTGATGAATTGCCAAAAAGGTGTATCTTTAAAGGAAGGTATAAGAGGAGACTCCTCTTGAGGACGGATAAGCCAACCCTTGGATCCAGACGGAGGATAAGGATGAGGATTTAGCATGCGCGCGACCCAGATGTCATCAGCAGGGAAAAGAACCGTACCATCATCTGCAGCGGGCAGCCGTAGCTTATCTCTAAGATGGGGACTACTCCTAAATTCCTCAAGTGTGTATGACTCTGGTCTGGGAGGCGAGTCGTGGATAGGAGATTCATTAGACATGATGAGTAAAACAGAAGATGAGGAGAGAGAAAAGGGGGGAGTGAAAAGATGAGGATTCAGGGGCGAGGTCTCCTCTATTTATAAGGAGGTAAAAGAAGGAGCGATTCTTCGGGAAGACCAAGAACTAGTAGCATCCCAAGAGTCGTGAACTTAAACCGCCCATAACTCCCAATTGTAACTGTTGCATCAACATGTGACTGTTGACACGGTCTTTGACCGGTCAAACAGTCAGGGGACTAATGTTGATACATGAAAATAACCAATCCTAAAATAGATGTCCCCTTAGCCTATTAAGGGTTCCTTTTAGGATGGAGATACTAGGGGACTAGGCCTAACCCACTAGGATGGGATAGTTCGAGTCCATCCAAGACTACATTAAGATTGGTTGGGCTTTGGCCCAAGAGGAAAGACTTTTAGGGTTTAGTATTAACTTAAGGAAAGGGAAATAGTAGTTTAGTAATATGTTAATCTTATGGGCACTTATCCGTAAGATGGTCACTATAAAAGGGAAAGAGGGCACACTTCTTGAGATATCATTAATTCCCCATTACTTCCCATAACCCCTCTTCTCTTTGGGAGTAATCTATGTGATTAGGGCTAGTTCCTCCTTCCACGTTTTACCTATCAACATTGTCGCATGACTAATTAGACTATTGCAAGCATAACAAGAATTTTGAGTCAAGTTTATCTTGGTAATTAGTTCTCGAAATGTATATGACTAAGCTTAATGAACATTTGTCCATACTTGATGAATTTCGGTTAAGAGCAATTTATTGTTCATAATCTAAATCGTGATTCAATATTATCATTTGAAAATAGCCTGGAACAGTGATATGTGTCATTGATGTTATTTGGGAATGTCTCGAATTGATTTAGAGAAAAATATATGACTACTGTAAATCTGGATACAGGTCATTATGCATACCAGTTCACATACTGGTGAAAACTGTTATTGTCCGGAATCGTAGTACATGTACTCAGTACACGTACTCAGTACACGTACCAAAGTATCTATATGTCGACATCAACTTTTTGTTACGCTTAACTGGTATCCATACCATAAAAAGTCTGTTGCTCGTGAACCAGGAATGGTACGCATACCTTGTATGCAAACCGAAAAAGAACTGTTGGTTTTGGAACCGGAGTGGTATCCATACCCAGTACGCAAACCGGAAAAGTTCCGTAAGTTCTTTAACTCGTTTGTGTCTTAAGGGTACACATACCCGGTACACTTACCATGACATAAACAGTCACGAACAAGGTAGAGTACACGTATTTGGTACACATACTTGTCCTGTCGAATATTTTCAGATGCACTAAAATTATTTCTGTGAGATAATTAGCATTTGGATAAATCTCTAAAAACATTATATAGATATATAATTGATCACAGTATAACCTATGGTTGTTATTCAAACTTAAAAGTCTTTAGTATATATGAAAATGATTAAGCTTATAGTTCAATCGGCTAGTCTCGGCTAACCATCCATGAACAATGTCATTATACACGGTTCGGTTATGGTTCATCCTAACCAGAGTGTATATCTTGTTATGTTAATCTCATTTCAAAGATTCATCTAACGGTGGATATTATTTGCTTGGTTCCAAAGCTATCTTAGCTTAAACCTAAAGCAACATATACTTTGAAAGTCTATATAAGGAGAACCTCAAGCAATTGGGATCTTTGAATCCCGATACCACTCTTGTGTGTACTAGTTGTAAACTAGAGTCGTCCTCTTCCTAAAACCCTTCCAGGGTTTAGCGACTAAAAAGACTTCATAGGGATTCGTGAAGCGAGGTCCAACTATCTTTTATCTTGATAGTTTGTGTATCCTGATCTTGTTTGATTGTTGAGCTGCTCACTCGAACAAGATAAACAGAAATCGCAAAGTTCTCTTCATCCCAGACTTTGTGATTCCGCAGTTTAAATACTTGTGAGGTGAATAATAATCTAGGTTGCTCTTCGGGAAGCATAAGTCCGGATTTTGAGGTTAGCTAGACTTTTTCTATTGCTATCGATTTCTAGTCTCACCTTGATCAACAATCTAAAAGGAAATCACACATATAGGATTATTTGTGGGAGGAATATTGGTTTAAAGTCTTCAATTGAGTTGAAGAAACTCTTAGGTTGTAAAGGGCGTCAGCTAAGGGAATCATTTGCGCAGAGTCTTGCTGGGATTCAAGAGGTGTAAGGAGCGCGACTGTAACTAAATTGTTCTGAGGGTTTAATTCGGTCTCAACTACATTCCAGTCTGAAGTTAATTGTTAGTAGACTAGTGTCTGTAGCGGTCTAATACAGTTTGGTGTTCAAATTTGGACTAGGTCCCAGGGTTTTTATGTACTTGCGGTTTCCTCGTTAACAAAATTTCTAGTGTTTGTGTTATTTCTTTTCCGCATTATATTTTTTATCTTTATAATTGAAATATCACAGGTTGTACGTAAATCAACCAAAGTAGGTACATCCATCCTTGTTTGTAGGATACGACTTGATTGATTATGGGATATTGATTTTTGAGATCGCCCAAGAACTCTCACACTCAAATCAGTTTCACGAATTGAGTTTTGTCAACTTTCTGATTGTGAGAGAAATAGATATAAATCTGAATATTATTTCTCAATTGAGATTCATTAAGTTGAACTCTCGGAATTGTATTTAGGTTTTGTCCATACAGGTTGCCTAAGAAAAAGTTGGTGGTGTATTTTGGTACCCCACGTTTTTACATAGATTTTACTGTGAAAATTCCTTGAGGATTGTTTTTCCATCTCGATTAACAAATCCATTGCCGCAAAAGGAGTTGGAAACCGCGTGACATCCTAAATCGCGTTTCAAGACGACCCATCTTGGCCTGGGTCTTTCGATCATACCAGCGTGTAGGTGGTAGGGCTGGTGTTCACCTATACCGACTATCCCATTTCTAAGCCACTCAAATTGTCTTTTTGTTATGTATTAACTAGAGAAGATGAACAGCGTGATGGCTTGAAAAAGTTGGTGGGATTTGCATCGCTATTGTTTTTCCATAAAGTTGAAGTCTGAAAGTAAGGATCTGAGAGATGGGATGCCCCATGAATCATTAGATATTAAATCACTCACCAAATTTAGAGAGGTGGGAAGTCGGTATTTAATGGCTCAGATTGTCCAGGAAGCCACAGATCTTTTCAAATATTGATATTTGTGCCATCCCCGACTTCCCAGATGCAATGTTTTTGGATCAGCTTAATTCCTTTATAGATACCTTTCAAGGCCAAAGAGGCCCCTTTATCACAAGAATAGTGGAAATGGTTGGTTTTTGGGAAGTATCTAGGTTTTATAGAAACATCCCATAAATAGTTAGAATTATGAAATAATCTCCAACAATTTTTGGCTGTCAGATCCATGTTCAATAATCTCATATTCTTCATGTCATTGATCTCACTTTCTTTTTCCTTGCAAAGACTAGTCCAAGCTTTAGGGTAGAAGCCTTTATTGTTGTTATCCTTACCCTACCAGTAGTCTCTCATAAGAACAATTGCTTTCTTGATAGTGGTAGATCAGAGGATGAAAGTCGACATAATATAGACATGTATGGTTTGTTGCTTTCTTGATAGTGGTAGATTAGAGGATGAAAGTCGACATAATATAGACATGTATGGTTTCTAAAATAGTTTTAACCATAATATTTATATCAGCAGGAGATACGTGGATATATCTCCAGCCTTTTAGCATGTTTACCATGTGGTCCACCATCTTCTCAAAGTTTAATCTTGGATCTGCGGGTAAATAGAGGTGTTCCTAGATATTTGTCATATGTAGAAATCCTTTTCACAAGCAGGATGTTTATAATATCTTTGGCCAAAGTATTGGAAGTTTTGGCGAAGCAGATTTGAGACTTATGATAGCTAATCATTTACCCCGAGTAAGCACCGTATGAGTTCAAAATGTCCTGAATATTCCAAACTTATGATAGTTAAACATGAACTCCCTCTTGTGTGTCGACCTCCCCTCTCCTTCATTCTCTCGATCTTAGGTTTTGAATATTAACTAGATTTGTGCCCGTGTTACGCACCGGATATTTTATTTTCTTTTAACTTGGTGGGCACGGGGCTTCACCCCGCCCCGTGGTGATGCAATTTTGATTTGTTTACGCAGAAAATATGTGTGACACATGTGGTTTTTTTCTTTCCCGGATGTATTAATTTGGAAAAAAGAGTCCCAATATGGTAGGTACTCGACTTCCGATTGAATTTGGACTTCCACAAAACTCCAATCACGGTAATTTGAGTTTTCCCTTTGAGTTTGTAATTAGGTTCTTTGTTTTAGCAATGCACTGTTATAATTTTCTACACCAATCAGTTGGACGTGCCCGTGAAGTTAACTTCACCGGATATAGTTTTTTGGCGAGAGAATTGAACCAAATCTACATCATAGACTTTTTAAAGATTAATATCTGCCCGTGGAATATTTTTTTCTAAAAACTTCTGCACTAAATTTCTAAAAAATAAAACCCCTCAAAAGTCAATCAATGATGTGGTCTCAAAGATTTTCATCATAGTAAAACGTTGATGTTTTTCTGGAACTTTCTGTTCCCGTAAATAGATTTGTATGTATAGCAACTCTAGTTTTTTCTCGTCGTTTCTCGAATAGAAAAATGTATCTTTTCTCTAGGAAACTAATAATTGCTCGTACCATTTTGTTATATCGCCTGACCGTAATATTGTTTTTTTTTCCTAACAAAAATAATGATAAAAATTGATAGTTGCACATATCTTTTTGTTATATCTAACCAAGCTCTTCCGAGTTGACTTTGAGAAATTCTACCATTTCCCAAAGCTTTCGTTGTCCTAAATAGAACTACATTATCCCGTTCACCATCGACGTATTGAATGTGTTTGAATACATCCAAACTGTGACGACTTGAATACCAATGCCTAAATTCCTCAACCCCTTGGCTCTAATACGTGATGTTCTTCGCCGACAACATGGGAGAAGGCTACATCCTTTTTAATTGTTAGATTTCTTTGACTTTGTGATTTTAACTGAAAGCAAAGATGTATGGAGCTGGTTTTGGGGTTCTGCGGAGGTTTGATGAAATCTCATGTGTGCAGACTGTAGACGGGTGTAAACTAAATGTTCACCAAAGATTTCGTTGTTTTACACATTCCATACACCGTTCACCATCGACACATTCCATACACCGTTTGAATACCACGACGTTCTCGAGGAATTAATTCTATCTATGATGAAGCTACCCAGCAAATTATTGTCCCTGGCTATAACTCTTTCACCCTTGTACACATTAATCGCAATAGCATATTGTCCGTCGCAGACAATAGTAATTCTATTTTTCATTCTTGTTCGGAATAGTTTTATTCCTCGGGATGATCCATAAAACTTCCATTAACCTCTAAACCAAGAGAAAGATGGGTGACATCCGATAACACCAAGTCATGCACCTTCTTGTCTAGCAATAGAACTCCAATAATTATATTGACGCGTTTTCAGAATTTAGAATACCCTAGCTTTCTCAAACAATTAAGGTCTTGTTATTAAGAAATCGAATTCAAATTCTGAAGCCTACCTAAAATAGATTAGTTGGGTTTCCTCTTTTTTAGTCTCATTATATTGACGCGTTTTTAGATTTTAGAATACCCTAGCTTTCTCAAACAATTAAGGTCTTGTTATTAAGAAATCGAATTCAAATTCTGAAGCCTACCTAAAATAGATTAGTTGGGTTTCCTCTTTTTTAGTCTAGTACGTTTTTTTTTCAAACTCCAAGTTGTCACGGCCGCTTGAATTCCAAATCAATTATTTATTTTCTTAAAAAAAAAATTCACGGCTTGAATCCGATCTCCAAGTTGTGACGACTTGAATTCCAAATCAATTTGGTTTCCTTTTTTCGTTCCCCAATTTTTTTCTAACCAATCATATGTTGACAAGTGTCCTCACCAAAACGCTCATTTCACAAAACTCAAAAAAACCTTGTTCGGCCAATAAGAAGTGAGGGTTTCCTCACCATTCAACGTGGGAGCTTTATTTGTCTAGGCTTTTAAGTCTTTAGATACCCTAATTCTTGTTCTCTTTCCTAAGCCCATTATGTGCAGTAACCCAAGTCCATAATGTCCCAAAACATAAAACCCCTCTTGTATTGGTTGGTTTAGTTTAGTCTCCACTTCACTCATATTCAATTTATTCAATTCTATCTAAGAGAAAGAAAACTCTCTTTTTTTTTTTTTTTGGGAAGGGAAAGAAAACTCTCACCTGATGGTTAATTATCTTCTTTAGCCCACAATTCACGTGAACCAACGCCACCAACAAAGTTAACCAAAAGTTATCATGCACCCGAGCCATACAATCTTTTCCAGTGTACTGTATAAATTCACTCGTTATCCTATATAACTTGGCAAGTGAGGAAAAGCAAGTGAACCATAAATAAATAAATAAATAAAAAAGCAAGTGAATCTAATTTACTATTTAATTTGTGTACGTATGGATCACTTGGCAAGTGAGGTCCCTAAGCCCTTTATAGATTGAGTAATGTTAAGGCTTAAGCCCAATGAGAATTACTCTATTTTCTACTCTTCTCTTTTTTGTCTAAACACGTTCCACATCAAATACCGAATGCAATTGTTACATTTGATTAATTGGTTATTTTGACCATGTCTTGCTTGTAAATCGTGTTTAAGGTAGCGGGTAACCTATAATTGCAACTTAAACAAATACGAGCATAATATACATAGGTATATAAGGTGGCTAAAATGTATAAATTATGGGTTCACCAGTAGTCCAGTACCTTCGTGATTCTTGTGAATGAGGCCCATAACTTGTTGTCATTTTTACTGCTTTCGGAAAATAAAATCTTCAAGTGGCGGCAGCAAGATGGTTTCAACTAACCACCATTTTTGATGCGATAGGAGTGTCATGTGTCACTTTTATTAAACACCAGGGACCTACCATTTTTGTATATCAAGTTTTAAAAGAAAGAAAAAGTTGATTTGTCACAGAAGAGATCTTGATTAATTAAGCTAAAAATATTTAACTAAGTAGTCTTATCTAGAAAGATTAATGGGTCATAATCACAAATTTTTTCTTTTGGATAACTTAGTTGTCGCCTAAGGTTTAGTTGATTCAGATGTGCTGTCACAACATTACACTTTCTTTTGTATCTTTAAATCAGCAATAACGATAATGGCTCGGGTAAACGTCGTCATCGGCCTTCTAGATTAGTTGAGATTAGTAATTATCGAGCATTCGAGCTACATTAGTTGAATTATGGGTTAACTTTTAATAAGTAAAGAAACAAAAGTTATTAGACAAGATAAGAGAAGTAATTTCGTCGACCAGAAAACACTCGAGTGGAGTATAGTTTTGGTGGCTCGTGCATGGCGTTCATTATATGTGGAAACTACGTGTGTGTAGTATTACTAAACGTTGAAAATTAAAGTTTCGGAAAAGTCTGATTTGCTTAATCTCTGTTCTGAGTGGAGACTTTGGGAGCAACTGCAGTGGGCGACCAAGACCAAAAATTTGGGAAAAGATAGAGACGTAGTGGGACGGACTAAAGATCAAATACCAGACTATACCAAATTTCCAGACCAAATTTGGTCGGCGACCAAGACCAAACCCAAATTTTAGTCGAGCGTTGATATAGTGTTCGCCCCACACCAGGCGTTGATATAGTATTCGCCCCACACCAGGCGGACGTAAAGCCTACGCCCCACAGCAGGCGTAGTTTATACCCCGCCCCATATATATATATATATATATATATATTTTAATTTATTGTGGGGCGTGGTTTATACCTCCGCCCCACTCAAAAATTTAGAATGTTTATATGGGGCGTGGATTATACCAACGCCCCATTGTTTTTTTTTTTTTTTTTTTTTTCCTTACGTTTTCGGCACCGGGCGAACGTATACCCTTCGCCCCACATCAGGCGAACGTATACCTCATGCCCCACACCAGGCGTTGGTATAGTTTACGCTCCACCAAAATTTAGTCTTCCTCCCACTGCGTCACTCAACGGACTAAACCCAAATTTAGTCTTTTTTTTCCCTCTTTGGTCTTTGGTTATACTCGCACTACTGCAGTTGCTCTGAGCATCAGCATACCCCACCCCACGCAAAATTTTACATGCATGAACCCGTACGAGTTACGACGGTGTGATAAATGTCTAATGTTACTGTCTTAATCTTTTTATCCATAACATAGAGCCTAAGTTTTTTTAAAATCACTTTGTTAACTATTGAATATTCTTGGTATGGTGTATTCACGGTTTTTCATTCCTCAACTGTGTTTTTCCCTTTTAATGCATGGTACCGCTCACTATTCGTTTCCTACGAAGTTATCCACATTTATATCCGTATTTAATGCGCAACATATTCGATTACCATTTATTTTGAAGTTGTAGATGGTGAATTTTTGACAAAATGGTTATTCCAGAATAATTTCGAAATATGGATAAAATAGTAATTTTACAATTAGGGTTGGATTGTGATATCACGACATTTTAATCCAGGGGCAGGATCATCATTTTTGAGGCTCGGTGAAACTAAAATCAAAGACGTTCAAGGCTTAATGTATATAAGGATTTGCAAGATAAGCTTCGTCCTCCTTGTCAAAAGACAACCTCAACCCTAGCTTCAGTCCTCAGTGCCGAAAGACAAGCTTGGTCTTAGCTTCAACCCTCTTCACAAAAAACAAACTCAAACTTAGCTTCAGCCCTCGGTTCATAAAGATGACTTCATCTCTCATAGGCCAAACTCAACTCTCACGTGAGAGACTCAACCCTTGGTCTACAAGATGCTTATCGCCGTGATTCTTAGCACATGTCCCACGAGACACGCTGGGCTTGGCCATTTTATAGCCTCATGAAACAACCCTAGCTGACTCATGAGCATGCCGGGACATCCCGTCTCCCATAAGTACAACTCGCTCCTATTTAAGATCAGAGTTTGATTCCGAGTACATCCTCGCGGCAGACAACTGGTCATGTCTATTTTAGGCCTCGAGTTGACTTAATGAAGCCTCCTAATGATTCCTAAAACATCCACACGAGATACATTGGTTATTCTTCACCAGGCCCTGCGACAGACTCATAGAACATCCTTTCAAGATACACTGGTGATATCTGCCCCATAATATGGACACAATCATAAGTGACTTCTAGCACATCCCGACAAGATACGTGGTCAAAGACAAGTGATCCGATCCATAGTTTTGTGTAACAAGAGATAGTCTCATTGAGACATTATTAGAAAGAAAGATTCACTCTCAGTCTCGTACATGTCCCAGCCGACACTGAAGATAATTAATCTCATGAGCTAAGCCTTCGCCATCCTCATGATAATCTCAGCTGAACCAGCTCATCTGAAGAGTCTCGTACATATACAAGAGAATCAAGTATTTGTTACTAATATTTAAAGAAATTCTCCATAGATATCTTCGTGAGTCTTTAATCTTCGGTCTTCAACGGTGGCTTTGATTCCATACTATACTTCTTAAACCTAATCCAGTTTGAAATTGACTTTAGTAGACTAAATCAAGAATGCGTTTTTACATCTAAATTTAACAACTGACTTGACATACAACGCACTCTAAAACAACCGAATTAACACCAATTAATCAGGGATAAGTTATCCATTAACGAAAATAGTTGGTTAAAGAGTCTTTAAGCTTACTTCAAAATGACCCATTTTTATCTTTTAGTGGTAGACCTCAAACTAGCCAGGATTATATGTGTACACAATTCTCCATAGTTTGTTGTGATGCTGCTAGATCAAATAATGCTCAAACAACACACAAATAATATTTTTTTCAATGACTCCAATAATTATTTCACGTAATCATGTATGGAGATTTTCACATTAGACATTCATTCCCATAAATTAGTTAATAAAAGATGACCGTTAGTAATGTATCTTTTTCCAAATCCATAAAACATTCGTTGATCAAAAATAAAAAGAAATGGAAACAAGAGGCTTGTACTACCCAAAGTAAAAATAAGAGAAGAAGAGGATTTCGGGAAGCAGTTTTTTTGTTAATTAGGCCTTGAATTCAAATTCTTGGGTCAAAAAGACAAGCAAAATATGACCACCTTTCAATTGACCAAGAATTCAAAATTCATGGTCCTAATATCCCATTTGGTCATTCTGCCCAAAGAAAAAACTTCTTACGAGCTGTAAGTTACAGACATACCCTTGTGAAATAAAAATTAAAGTCACATCATCTAATTCACGTGAAGTCATCCATCTCTATCTTTTTCTTCAAAGTACTCTCTGTATCTTCTTGTTCTTCCCAACTAAATACAGTCGATCGGAGAAAATCAAATCAACCCGAAAACGTTCGAACAAAGAGGAGGGGTTATGTTTTCCTTGATTAAAACTTTACCTCAAGACAGGTTACGATTTTGATTTTTTTTTGTTAATTGTTTTGATTTGCAGTAGTGGGGAGATTGGATCTCAGATATAAAAATCAAAACTTTATCTGCTCAGTACCGTGGTTTTTCTTTCTTAGGTCCGGGGTTTTCAATTGGATTAATAAATTAGGGGTTTCATAATTTCTAATTGATTATATTTGGACATGTAATTCTTCTTAATTGTTTTGATTTGCTAATTGTTTTTTTTTCCATTTGATCTTGTAATTCTTCCTCATTCGATTGGATTTGATTAATTGTTTCGCGACAGAAAAACAGTTAAAGATGTTCATATTTTTGGTTTTTTGCACACGGATATGAATCTGATTTGTTTGTAATTAATTGTTTAACTACTTGTTATGCAGAGTCGAGAGAGTTGAGGTTACCTTGTTTGATCAAGTGCAAGAAAGAGATATTGTGTTGGGGGTTCTCAATGGTTACGAGGACTGCCTGATTCTGTTTTAAGGAAATGGAGTGCTTGGGTTTGAGATTTGATGGGGTTACAGTGGTGAGTTTTTTGGTGGCTTTTTCTCAGTTGAAATATCTTGACTTAGGCAGTAAAGTACATCTGTTGGTGGTAAAATTGAAGTGCGGGAAAATCAGTTAAGCTAATGATGCCATGAACTTCTACTGTACAGGGAAGAAACGCAAGCTCTCTGCCATTAAAATGATGAGATTCAAGGTGATTTTAGAAGTTTGAATGGATTAGAGTCATGGGTTGTTGTATGACATTAGTAATACCAGTAAAATGTACATGAATCAGCAGACGGAATGGTTTTAGAATCAGCAGTAGTTCACATTGGTAATACCAGTAAAATGTACATGACATGTTCGGGAAAAAGCAAGAGAGACCAGTCTTGAATCAATTTTTGCAGCTGTTTTCCATGGATGCTGGTGAGCTTGTACAAAGACTCAGGGAAGGAGATATGACAAGAAGATTGAGAAATGGATAGATTTCTGTATATGAGCTATGTTGGCAGCTAGGACTTGATTTAGAAAATGAAGACATACAAGGAAAAGTGGGTGTTGTGTGTTGTTGTTGCCGCTGCCGTTAGCTGCAGTTATGGAAGCGAGATAGTAAGGAGGAGACTACCAGTTCTGCTCTAGTTATGTGCAGTACTAGCCATGGGTTTGTGAGAAACCCAATGTCAGGTAATAAAAACCGAGTGAGATTATAGTTGGAAATATCTAATGGGATTATTCTACAATGAATATATGTATATTGCAACTGATTAGTAGGATAAACCTAGATGTACAAGATGCACCCGAGTGCATA
This sequence comes from Papaver armeniacum, assembly GCA_023531295.1. Taxonomy (NCBI): domain Eukaryota; kingdom Viridiplantae; phylum Streptophyta; class Magnoliopsida; order Ranunculales; family Papaveraceae; genus Papaver; species Papaver armeniacum. The sequence continues at coordinate 151,194 of JAJJWW010001406.1, forward strand.
CTATATATTTTGACATAAAAATAGGTTTTGCTCCAGATGCACCGGAGTGCATAACATATATATTTTTTTAAACTTTTTATTGTTCCTGTTATATTTCTTTTGGTTGATATTTTAATGGTGAATATAAATGGTAATGGTGCTAGATTTATTGTTCAAGATCATGAACTAATGATTTTGGTTATACATAATATATTGCAGGCAATTAGTAGGATAAACCTAAATTTATCCATGAAATACACAAAATGCACCTGAGTGCATAACGTATATTGTGGCAAGACATAAATTTTGACCAGGTTGCACCTGGGTGTATAATGCATATGCATATATTTTATAGGAAAAGTGTTTTGTCCAGGTTGCACCTGGGTGCATAATGCACACTCTTATAGGAAATAAATTTTGGTCAGGTTGCACCTGGGTGCATAATGCATATTCCTATAGAAAATAAATTTTGGCTAAGTTGCACCTGGGTGCATAATGCATATTTTTATACGAAATAAATTTTGGCCAGTTGCACCTGAGTGCATAATGTACATTCGGTCTAGGTTAAAATAATTTTTTCGAATTTCATATCAACAATGGATCTTGTTTTGTAGATATTTTCGAGCTCTTTCCAAAAATACAAATTTTATTAAAATCCGACTTATATTTTGGAAATTAAGGCCTTTCTCGCGATTAATTTTAAATTAGAGTAAGAAATAAATAGGAGAGATAAATTATATGATAAAGAATAAAGTTTAAATCTAAGGGTATACATGACGGATTTTTCTTATGTCTTTTTCACCCAGACCTATATTTTACAAGTCCATTGCTCCCACACTATATGGGTTGTGGTCATTTAACCCATTTTCCGTTTCGAGAAGAGCATACAAAGGAAAGATAGGAAAAGGGAGGAAGGAAAAGAGAAATAAGATCAATTAAAGAGGGTAGAAATACAAAGTTTTCCAACGATTTACCACAATAGTTTCAATTTTACATTCTCAAGTGAAGAACCAACACATGGCCTCTCTTTCTTTCTCCCTGTAAATAAAGAAAGCTCCATTAATCTCATTGCTTGGTGAGTGAAAGGACCTTGTAGTTTTTCATTTTTTTTTGGAGCCAAATGGTGCGAATGCGTGATGGCTTATGTCACCATTCTCCTGACGTTTATGATTAGAGCATCTCCAATGCAAGGGTAAAGGACTTAAAATTGGATGACGCCTAGGATTTAAGACTTTTTGCACCAAATTTCCATCTCCAACACAAGGGTCAAGGTCATAGAGATAGATGACATGGCTAAGTGGGGGTAATGGAGAAAGTGTAAATAAGACTTTCTCTATGACCTTGGGTCTTAAAGCCACATCATTATTTTGTCTCTAAATTCAAATAAAGTTTGTTAGATAATATTTTGGGGGTTGGAAATCAACTTGAAATAAAAAAAATTACATTAATTTATTTTTTTGTCATTTAATAATGACCCACACATAAAAATGTGTTAATATAACCACCACATAGGATGACCTTGACCCTATGCATTGGAGATGCTCTTACAACGGAATCCCCCATGAAGACACCAAAAAGGATAAGACAATTTAGCATTTTCCATGCGGGCTAAATCCTACGTGTTTGTTTATGGTAGGCTAAACTCCATTCCGCACAACATTATAAATACGAGATTACGAGGATAACCCCAGGCAGATTGGTTAGGTGATTAGTTTACTTGACGCGTGTCCAAGTGCTTGATGATAATGACGGACAAGAAAAGTTATGCCTTTATTGTGATTGGTTGATGTCTTGACCTGTAAACTTAAAGAGGGCCCTATGATTTACCATATGGGGCCAGAAAAAGACAAACGGTTCATAAGCAAACGGTCCTACATAAGCAGCACAAAGGAGACCGAATCTTGGGCGCGCTCGAATGAGAGACCATAACATAACACCTGTGTGAAAGGTGGGAGAGGGGACCAGTTTGTGAAAGGAGCCCAAATGCCTTACGTTACTTGCTGAAATACACATATTTTGTGCGTTTTTGAACTACGTGTCCACCTCTAAACCCATTAAACCGGTATCATCTTCTCACCAATGTTGTCAATATCGGCGATATTACTGGTATCAGTGGTTGAACGAAATGGAAACAACACTATCGCCATACGATATTTTGCCGATAATGTCGGCCGGTACGAGCGAAACGGTACAACCGCTTTTCCCGATATTTGATATTTCCGGAATTTGCTATGAACATCAGGGTAACCATGGAGTCAACCATCAAAGAAAAAACTAGTTTCATTCTACTAGCAGAGATTTGATAATCAAAACCTCAACCCACAAACAATATTGATTAATATTTTATCTTGACTTGGTGGTTTTATGGTTAAGATTTTGTACACGGTGGAGGAAATATGAGTTTAGAATAAGATCCATGTTGCCATTTGTCATGTCTTGTTAGATTCTTGAAGATTTTAATTCAACCTTTTTACAAGAAAACAAGAACTACACTTATAGAAGCAGAGAGATAAGAAAGGAGGAGATGAGAAAAGAATAAGGAGACGGAGAGATTGAGAACAAGAGGCTAGTCTTCTAATTGAGAAACTATGTGAGCTCCCGCACTTTACCAAAGATCGACGTACTGTACCAAAGATCGACGTACTGATACCTTTATCGCTCTCAATCGCGTTTCTACCAACATGAACCCGGCGTCATCCTTAATGGAAACGTATACGGAGCCAAACAACCCAATCGTAGGCAAGGTCACCTTCACTGATGAGGATATGATGGTTGAAGAAGGCCACAACCGAGCCTTATGCGTTACTGCGGGCATCAGAGACCGTGAACTTAAAAGGTCCCTAATCGATATAGGAGCAGCCGCTAATATTATCACGCTTGGAATGCTCAAAGCCGCTCAAGGAACGCAGAACAATATTGCACAACATTCCATAGTAATGAAAGACTTCGAAGATAACTATACCAACTCATACAGTCATGTTTATCAAAATCTGCAAGTAGGTCCTATTATGTCCAGGGTAAAGTTTCATGTCATTACGAGAGAGCCGGAATACCGCATGATACTGGGGCGCCCGTGGTTGCATGACAACAAAGCTGTCCCTTCTACCTACCACCAGTGCATGAAGGCAGTCCCGGGTGGAAAGATAATACGCGTCGCAGCGTCACCATCCCCGTATACTCCCATATATGACGTGGAAATATTTAAGCCATGAGACAAAGCGACCAGCTTATCTAACAAGATCTACAACACACCGCTACCTGACTGGAAATCTATAGCATACGAGCCAATGGTCCTTGTTACGGGGATTTAGAATCTAAAAACAGACCAGGGCACTGATCTCCAACGGCAGACACATCAGGCTGAAAGCTCATCGTCAGTCAAAAGAGGGCGCAATTTTGTAACTGGTTATGATGGCGAATGAAGAATGATTTACCTTCGCAATCAATGCTAGCAATTAATAGGGAAGGTCCGTGATGAGCCTTCCTGCTAAATATAAAACAATAGTGAAGAGCGATGCCATGAAGAAGTCCAAGATGCCCCACGACAATTATAAGATGGCACTGATGCCATCGCTGACACACTCGAAACCATCGATCTGGGTACAAAGGAAATTCCACGGCCGGTTTTGATTAGTTCGGCCTTATCATCAGAAGAAAGAAAAAGCCTCATAGGTCTGCTCAAAGAGTACCAAGATGTCTTCACATGGACTTACGAAGAGATTCCCGGGTTAGACTACAAATTGGTTACACACCACCTTCACGTCACGGCTGATGCCAAACCAATCAAACATCAACCAAGACAATTCAGGCACGAAGTCGAGGAGCAAATAAAAATCGAAATCTAGAAATTATTATCAGTATGATTCATTAAGCCTATACAATATCCTACATGGTTGGCTAATGTTTTTCCGATCAAGAAGAAGAATGGGAAGATAAGATGTTTAGATTTCAGAAACTTGAATAAATCTTGTCCGAAAGACAATTTTCCTATTCCAAATATCGACATGTTGATAGATGCTACCAGTGAACATGGCGTGTTCTCCTTTATGGATGACTACAATGGGTACAATCAAATAAATATGTATGAATACGACGTTGAAAATACGGCATTCCGCACACCCCTTGGGAATTTCTACTACACCGTGATGCCCTTCGGGTTGAAATATGATGGCGCCACTTATCAAAGAGCTATGACAGCAATCTTCCATAATATGATGCACAAGCAGGTGGAATATTATGTTGAAGATGTTGTCGTGAAATCCAAAACAAGGGACGCACATACAAACGTCCTTCGCCAAGTCTTCGAGAGATACCGTGAATACCAACTGAGGATAAATCCCCTGAAATGCGCCTTTGGTGTATCTTCTGGGAAATTCTTGGGACTTCAGGTTACAGTAGAAAGAATCAAGGTGGATCCGATCAAAACACAAGCTATCACCACCATGCCGCCATCACGAACACTATGGGAGCTTAAGAGTTTTATGGGAAAAGTATCATATATTCGGCGCTTCATTCCTGAGTTATCCCAATTTGTCGCTTCATTCACCCCCTTATTGAAGAAAGGAGCAAATTTCGTATGGTCGACTGCACAACAAGAAATATTCCATAAGATACAACAAGTACTTCTATCACCTCCGTCATGAGACCCCCAACATTAGGCAAGCATTTATTGCTATACACATCCTTTAGCGAAGTCGCAAATGGAGCCCTTCTAGCTCAATATGACAACATGGGGACTGAATACCCCATTTACTATCTTAGTCGCACGTTAAGAGATGCAGAATTAAGATATCTCAAGGTCGAAATAGCATGTCTATCTTTGGTACACGCCATTCAGAAATTTCGGCATTATCTCCTCGTAAACAAGGTTATATTGATGACTAAATTTCCTACTGTCAAAGCCAGCTCTTGTAGGACGAGATGTCTGAATTTGACATAACGTGTCTTTCCACGAAGGCTATAAAAGGGAAATAAGCAGCATATTTACTCACAGCTTTCCCAGGAAAAGATGATACAGTAACATATGAAGAAATACCGGAGGCGTGGGCGTCGTACTGGTTTCTCCAACCGGTGATGTGTTCTCACATTCATTTAAGATGGAATATGAATGTACCAACAACTCGTCCGAATATGAAGCATTTATGTTGGGATTATCAATGGAGAAAAAAGATGGAGCTACGCGTCTTGATATAAGGGGAGATTCCAAATTATTGATAAACCAGATAATGGGGTATATTCTTTAAAAGAAACAAATCTGGCTCCTTACAGGGCCGAGGCTCAGAAATTCCTAACCCATTTTGCTGAGGCAACGATCATACACACGGGGCATACCAACAATAGGCATACCGATTTTTTAGCAACCATTGCTTCGAAATTACAATTCGAAGGATTAGAGACAACTCTCATCATACGGAAACATATGAATCCTTCAACCTGGAAAGACAAATTGCTCGTGGAATAAACCAGTGACTGGAGGACACCTATCATTCAGGAACTTAACAGTTCACACAGTCAAGGAAAGGTTAGTCTCAAAGATCTAAGGAATTTCTTCTTATTGTATGGAGTATTATATCACAGAAATTCATATGGATCCCTATCAAGATGCCTAAGCGACGATGAAGCGCGAGAACGACTTACCAAGTACACAAAGAGATGTGTGGTCACACCTTGGCCGTGACACTCTACAGACAGCTCCAACGTCTTGGATATTATTGGCCCACCATGGAAACACAATCTCGATTATTGCAAGAAGCCTCCGCAGACTGTCAAGCTCCACCATAACAAACAAAAGTTTTGACTGTGCATTCCACTAGGGACTGGCGAGACCCGTATGTTAGATACCTCAGAGACAACCTTCTCCCTCTGTAAAAACGAGATACGGCACGTTTACTTCGCAAAGCTAAATGGTTTATTTTTCATGGAGTATTATACCGGAAAAGTTTTGGTGGGAATTTATTATGGTGTTTGGCGGAAGACAAAATTCAAACTATAATGAAAGAGATGCATAATGGCGAGCATCAAGGCAAGAGAAGGTTGTTCCTTCAAGTACACGACAAATATTATTGGCCAACAATGGAAGATGATTCTGCTGCATCTGTTCACAAGTGCTACCAATGTCAGATTCACGGTAATATTATTCACACCCATTGCCTCCCTCTTCACCCATTAAGTAGACCGTGGTCCTTTTACAGTTGGGGACTGGATATCATCTGCAAAATTAATCCATCGTCGTCGAAGAAACATGAGTATATAATTACCGCCACAGAATACTTCACAAAATGGGTCGAAGCCATACCTTTAAGGAGCACCATAGGATTAACTATAGTTTCTTTTATTAAAGAGTATATGCATATTTGGAATACAGAAACACATTATGGATAATGGAACCCCTTTCGCAAATAAACATGTTCGCGAGCTAGTGGAGGAATATGGCACCAAACATATATTCTCCACGCCATACTATCCTCAAGGTAATGGACAAGCCGAAAGCACCAAGAAAACCCTAATCAGGATCCTGAGTCGTACTGTTTATGATTACCCACGGGCGTGGCACGAACAATTACCCATGGCATTATGGGCGTACAAAACATCGCCACGAATCTCTACTAGGACTTCACCATATTCTCTTGTATATGGAGCCGATGCCATCTTGCCTGCAGAGATCAAGATTCCATCAGCTAGGATCGCAGTAGCAAGCGGGGTCCATTGGGATGAATCCGAGATACCTAAATCACGAATAACAGATCTGGATGTTCTTAAGTCTCGACGGACCAAGGCGAAGAAATATGCAGAAACTTACCGGCAAAGGATTTCCAGTGCCTATGACAAAGCTGTGAAATCACGGGTATTTCAAGTAGGATACCTAGTCCTCAAAACATCAAAATATATTCAACAAGATATGTCAACATCAAAGTTTGCTCCGAGATGGGAAGAACCTTACGTGATTTCTAAAGCCATGGCAAGAAGATATTACAAAATTGTCAACATGAATGAAAAAGTTGAAGGAACGTCAACGATAAATGGCTCAAGGCATATTATGCTTAAGGTACACTATATTGAAACTCCAAGTTCAAACCATAGAAATAAATCCTTAAATTCAAAACCCAGAAAATCTCTTATTCAGAAAAAAATAGACGAGACAAAAGAAAAACAAATAGCTGCATATTGTTATTCAAAACAAATCCTTGAGTAAAGGGTAATCACGACCATACACCCTTGCCAGCCTCTCGTCACGCCTCGCAGAACGTGCTTATAAATCCTTAGATATCTTATCAATCTCAACCGACTCTTCCTTGAAAGCTTCTTTCTCAGCTAAAGCAACACAAAAAGGGGAAGCCATACCCATGCATGCCTCCAAGAAGTCTTTTTTTATTCTCTCCAGACGTTGACACAGCCAACTGATGTTAAACTGGAGACCTTCGCAAGTAACCATCATCTCTTCCCACTCCTGAATCATTGGATTTGTAATATCATACAATGAAGGGAAGAAACATACAAGAGAATATTGCTTTGGCGTCTGAGCTAATAAATGAGCTTTCCACGGCTAGGAAGGGTGGGAATGTTGGTTTGAAACTGGATATTGCTCAGGATTTTGATACGGTTAGTTAGGATTTTGTAGCTGTAGTTTTTCGTCAATATGCATTTTCCGAGAATTAGTGCTCCTTGATTCTTAATATACTTCATTTAGCTCGGATTTCTGTTATGATAAATGATAGCCCCGAGGGTTTCTTTAGTATCACTAGAGGCTTACGGCAAGGTGATCCACTTTCTCCTTTGATTTTTGTGCTAATTGAAGATGTTTTAAGTCGCAATATCTCTAAATTGTTTGCAAGGAAGAGTATGCATGCTATGGTCAGTAAGAAGGGGGTGGCGCCTACGCATCTTCTTTTTGCAGATAACATTCTTATTTTCTGTAAAGGAAATTTGCATAGTTTGCAAAATCTGATGAATTTTCTTGGTATGTATCAACGTCTCTGGCCAATATGTTAATCGCACTAAAAGCAAGTTTTATTATGGAGGTGGTACCATTTCTCGTGGCATTGCTATCTCTAATTTTTTGGGCATGAGAAGAGCTTTATTTCCGGATAAATATTTGGGAATACAATTGAAGCCTGGCATTGTGCGCCACATTCATGTGCGGAGTGTGGTGGAGAAGATTATGGACAAACTAGCCGGCTGGAAAGGTAAGTTGTTATCTTTTCAGGCTAGATTAGTTTTGATTCGCTGAGTTATTTCTAGTTATGTTATCCATTCTATGGTTGTGTATAAGTGGCCAGTGACGATGATTGAGCATGTGGAACGGGCCATAAGAAATTTTCTTTGGTCGGGTGATGCTGAAAAACGTAAATACTTTACGGTTCTTTATGATAGCTTGTGCTGCCCTCGACGTGAAGGTGGCCTAGGAATTAAACGTTTGTTAGTGGTGAACAATGCTATGATTATGAAGTTGTGGGTTACTATCCGTGACTCTGAAAAGATTTGGGCTAGATTTTTGAAGGCGAAGTACTTCAAAATCAATGGAAATTTAATTGATCATAAATTGGGTTCCTCGGTCTTCCCTGGAATCAGGTTGGTTTACAATTTTGTGCAAAGGCACACTCGCTCAATTATTGGTGATGACGCGAATACTTCCTTATTTTTTGATAATTGGTGTGGTGATTTTTCAATGGCAACGAGGCTTCGTATTACTTCTTTGGGCCCAAATAATATTAAGTGCAAGGTGAGTGATCTTATTATCGATGTGGCTTGGGTGATTCCTCCAAGAACTAGAGATTTGATGACTCGATGCAATATTGATGTTGATAATTTACCTCTAATTGCTGGTGGTGAAGATTATAAAATTTGGGATTTGGATAACAAAGGCGTTTTTTCAGTTAGGTCGGCAAAGGCTGCTATTAGAACGTCTTTTGAGGTTCAGCCGAGTGCGGATTTATTCACTAGATCTGTTGTACATCCCACTTTGAGTGTGCAATGCTGGAAGATATGGGCGAAGCAATGTTGCGCCAGTGAAGATAATATAATTAAGAAGACAGGTAGGAGCATGCCTACGATGTGTCGTTTATGCAAGAAGAGTTGTGAGACTATCAGCCATATTTCTTGGCATTGCAGAGTTTCCAAAAGAATTTGGGCTTGGGCGACTAGTATCTTTAATCTGCAGCCAAATGAAGATATGGTGACTTCTTACAAGGCTGCCAAAGGCCGGAGAAGGATGGTAAAGATTTGTGGCTAATTGCGAATCTTGCAATAGTCACAGAATTATGAAAGTTACGCAATAAAGCTTATTTTGAGGATGTGGCAGTCAAATGGCTTGGTTTTAAAGGAAGGGTTTATCAGGTAATTCGTGATAACTCTATTAGAATGAAGGGCCAGATGCTTAATAACATGGAAGAGTTGCGCATCTTAAATTATTTCAAGGTGCATCATAGATCGTGCAAGATTTCAACACCTATTGAGGTTAGTTGGTCTCCTCCTAATCAAGGTGAAATTTTGATTTGCTGTAATGGTGCGTCGCGTGGAAATCTAGGCCAAGCCGGGGCTGGCGTTACTTTCCGTGATGCCAATGCCGTTGTGCTTGGGGTTCTTTGTATTGGCTTAGGCTGGAAGACAAATTATTATGCGGAAGTGAGTGCTATTATTCACGGTGTGATGCTGGACAAGAGGTGAAATGTGAGAAATATTTGTGTTCAATCAGACTCGATGAGTTGCATTAAGGCTTTTCAAAGTGGGGAGTTTCCATGGCAGTTAGCTCAGAAGTGGAGGCTTGTAAAGAATTTTTACAATAATATACGCTATATCTATAGCTACAGAGAGGTCAATTTTTCAGCTGATGCCTTGGCTAAGCAAGGATGTTTGCTGGCCAAGGATATTTATGAGTTTTATGAGGGTAGGACAGGTTTTATTCTGTCTGTCGAATGGCCTGGTGAAGTTTATTTTCGTTCTAAATAGGCTAGTTTACATGATAGCCTCACGACTAGCTTGTAGTCTGGCCTAGCCCATGTACAGTTTCTGTTTTTTTACTTAATTTTATTGACCGAGTAAAAAAAATTGTAATATCATACAAGGATGTGTTGCTCATCTCAGCAATAACCGGTTGTAATAGCAGTCACAAGTATTGTCAAGTAACTTTTCACTAATGATGTAGTGATAATGTGCCCATACTTCATCCGTATTTTTTTCATAAAGGTCAGCATAAACCTTAGGTACGAAAAACCCTCCAACTTCTATGTATCTCCGAGAAATAGACTCCATATCTATTTCAAACGTTATTAATCCAGCAGTAGGATAATCAGAAGGAAAACTTGACTTGTCAGCAATGAAAGAATCACGATGATTGGATGAGGTTTTTAGAGAGCCATCCTCCTCGAGTTCAACGCGGCCTATTTCGATCTCCTGACAAAGATATACATATATGTATGAGAAAGTTGGAAGAAAAGTCAGCGAAGCACTCCATCAAGAGTTAAGCTTGCTTACCATGGCCTTTGATACTCCTGGTTTTCACGCGCCTCTTCAATACATTTTTAACTCGAGAAACCTAGAAAGGAAGACAAGGTGTGATTAGTAAATCATCACAATCAGAACAATTGTTAAAGTCAAACAAAGAAACTTACCGGGCTTGCGATCCAAGTAACGCGTTCTACATAAAGATTATCTTGATTTGAAGTATTGTAAGCATGAGACATGTCGCACAACAGAAAAGATGATACTTAAAACTTCACAGGTGAAAAAGAGTATATAGATACAAGTGCAGCCTATCTATTTAAAGAAGTAAAAGGAGGTGAAAACCCTAAAATTTAAACACGTGAAGTTTTCTTCCCGGGAAAGATAAATCTGTGGGACCGACCGTTGCCAAGTAAGCGTGAGAGGAGAAATGGGCCCGTCAGCCAGCTAAGCGCTTGTAGAAGTCAATGCCATGAGGGTTTAGGAGATGACAGTCTCACGCAGCCATGGAGAAATACAAATGATTCGAAAATATTCTCAGTGTATTTTATTTATAGCTAATCACCATCTGATGCTTACCACACAACACGATAGTGTTCCGTGCTAACTAGGGGACTAATGTTGATGGTGAGTTTTTGACAAGGGCATTTGTGACGGACCATAAAATTACGCCTGGCACGTGTAGGCGCGCATGCCATAACTTCCATGATGCGCCATGATGATGCTACGATCCGGGCCTTAAATCTAGGCAAATGCACGTTCATTCGCCTTTGCAAGCATGCTCGTGGAGCATGATGCATCTAATTTAGCTTCCACGTCGTTCCAAACCTACCCTTGTCCGCAAAAGGGTATAAGGACATAGGGCAAGGCCAATGCATATCGCATGCTTCACTGGCTCTACCTCAACGTAGGAATTCATCACTGAATTTCCTATCTAGCTGACCGTCAAACTACCGAGTCTTGTCCAAGCATAGGGCATATGCCTTGGACTTAGGCATAGGCCGTTCTAAGCCCTTTGCCAATTCCCTACCTCACCCCGCTTACCAACTCTTTCTAACTTGATAGGAAGTATGAGCATCCACTTGATGGCATGCAACTAAGCCTCATCAAGCTTGGTCACAATCATCTCTTGCATCGAGCTGCCGAGATTATATGATATAAGGGGACAACGTGCTGGACCGGCAATGTTGCAACTCATTGCGGCTGCCTACGTACCCTTCCCTACTCTAAAGGGATCAAGCACAGACCGTAGTTCATCATCGAAGGGACAACAACTTAAGCCAAACTCATTTGCAAGGCTGTGGTTTAGCAATAATGGTAATGGCATAGTCCGTATAGGCCATTCCGTCAAGATGCATAATGATTATGCATCATCGAGTCCGCAACATGGCATAGTGATGCCTTCGCATCATATGCCCCATTGGTAACGCTACGCAACTATAAATGAGGCTTACGCATCATTTGTACTCTTCCGACTAAGATATGAAGTTTACTTGGTGCATGGTCCGCATATGCACCTTCAACCAACTACCCCTCCCTATATATGTCTTAATGGAATTTCTACAACTTATAATTGGGGACCAAATTGACATGCTTGCTTCACTGTTCATTCACAATGATTGCGTACAATGATTGTGCAACATTCGTTCCGCCAGACCTCTCTGGCACACTCTGCCATATTGCACAATGATCGTGCAACACTATTCCGTTTATCGCATAATTATTACGCGACATTCTCTTTGGTTTATTGCATAATAATTATGCAATATTCTTTAGGCCAGCCCGCTCTGGCCTGATGCATAATGATTTTGCGATATTGGCTCTAAGCCAATACCCTTCATAATGTGCAATGATTACGCTGCAAGCCCAAGGCCATCTACCCAACTCGCCTAATGCATCATGATGATGCAACATTGGCCTTAAGAAAATCTACCACTTGCCACGCAACAAAAGCTTTGGATGAAGCTTCATCTCAAGCCATGGCGCATCTTTTATCATGCTCTATGCTAAAAACACGGGGTTTTACAACATTTTTAGTAAATAAGCTGAAAAAGTGGAGGTACAACAACCTCACCCAATATTTCTCTTAGCAATCTGTATGGACTAACTCCAATATACTTTTAAGAGAATCAACTAAACAGTCAGATTCAATCTTAATAAAAAGTATATCAAAGAGTTATATCTCAATTTCTCGATTCAATCCTTACTCAAGCATATAGAAATCTGCGAGCCTAATTGAATACAAGAGAAATAACTTGAGCGGTACCAAAGACCAATGTTCAAGGATCAATCAATTTCAATCAACAACCAAAGGTTGGATTTACTAATTGATCGATTCAACGCACAATCTGTGATATTTCAATTATATAACAAAATATAATGCGGAAAAGAAATAACATAGACACCAAAGTTTTGTTAACAAGGAAACCGCAAATGCGAGAAAAACCCGGGACCAAGTCGAGATTGAACACACATTTGTATTAAGCCGCTACGGACACTAGCCTACTACAAACTAACTTCGAGGGCTGACCGTAGTTGAACCCCAATCAATCTCACACTGATCCAAGGTATAGTTGTGATCCTTACGTCTCTGATCCCAGCAGGATACTACGCACTTGATTCCCTTAGATGATCTCACCCACAACTAAGAGTTGCTACGACCCAAAGTCGAAGACTTTAATAAACAAATTTGTATCACATAGAAAAGTCTACAAGAATAGATAAATCTGTCTCCCACAGAATTACCTACGAGTTTTGTTTCGTCTTTTGATAAATCAAGATGAACATGAACCAATTGATATCCCAGACTTATATTCCCGAAGAACGGCCTAGAAATATCAATCACCTCACAATAATCTTAATCGACTAGCAAAACAAGATATTTTGGAATCACAAACGATGATACGAAGATGTTTGAAACTACTTTTCTATCTTGCATATCGGAGAAATTAATCTCAAGCCAATTTTATGATTGTACTCAATCACGATAGAAACAGCAAGATCAGATCACGCAACTATAGACAAAATAGTTGGGTCTGGCTTCACAATCCCAATGAAGTCTTTAAGTCGTTAACCTACATGGTCTCGATAGAAACCTAAGGTTAAAGGAGAATCGACTCTAGCTTACACAACTAGTATCACACAAGAGGTGTGGGGATTAAGTTTCCCAGTTGCTAGAGTTCTCCTTTATATAGTCTCCAAATCAGGGTTATCAATCTAAGTTACCTTGGTAACAAAGCATCCAATATTCATCGTTAGATGAAAACCTGATTAGATTCAAGCTAATATCTTTCAACCGCTAGATCGAACTTAGTTTGTTATACACACATGAAATGTAACTTCATTTAGGTTTGAGTAACAGTACCTAAACGTGTACAAGTTGTTGGTTCGACAGTAGTTAACGAATGGTTAGCTATACGAGCACTTTCATATCAACCTTATTCATCTTCACCATAACTAGTTCAAATGACTCAAATGAACTAATCAGAGAGTTGTTCAATTGCTTAGATCTCATAAAAGTATACAAGACACAATCGAAGGAAAAATAGTTTTGATTCACTCGAATCGATTCATGAACATTATATCCACGGTTTGCAAAGATTGCATTCCTTAATTTATAAATGTCTTAGTTCACGAATTAAACTATTTTTAGAAAATAACCCACTTAAGTACGCATACCAGTACGCATACTTAAGTACTCGGATTGAGCTTGTTTTCAGTTCACAAACTCCAGCAGAAATTCACGAGATGTGAACTTCCGACATTACGTGTACAGGTACACGGACTTAGCTCCGGTCATCCTGAGCAGCAAAGTACGCATACTTTGGTTCAAGGATTTTGGACTTACACAAGTATGAATTCACATACAATGTTTATATCCAAACATGGTTATATATTCTAAACTCTCATTTCAATCATTGAAACATTCTTAGAGGATGTTATATAGTTGATGTTCACAAACTATTTTTTATCAAAGCGATTTTCAAGTAATTGAAACAATCATCATGACTTTCGTCACTAGTAAAGATGAACTTGGCCAAAGCGAAAGCTTACCAACACATATTTCGAGAAATAGATAAGCGAGATAAACTCGGCTCGAAATAGAAAATGTGTATAATTGAAGTCTATATAGGAATACGACTTTTGTCTCAAGATAGGAGATGGAGTAGATAGAATTTTGAGTGATAGATGAGTTCAAGTCTCCACATACTTTTTTGTCGATGAAGTTCCACCAGTTCCTTGAGTAGTTCTTCGTCTTTGCATGATGAATGTCGTGGAGTCTAGAGATCAACAACACTTTATATCCTAGTCCGAGACTTAGCTATAAGTAGACTAGAAATCAAGACTTATAGTTTTGGCAACTAAACTTGACAAACAAGCTTGAGATAGCAACGCTTGCGAGTTCGACCGAGCAGTGCTCTAACAATCTCCCCCTTTGTCAATTTTAGTGACAAAACTATCAATACATATGGAATACAAAATAAATAAACTTTGCAGCTTCTCATCCACATGTTTGATCTCATTGGTTCTTTAACATTACTCGAAATCTTCGTCACTTCCAAGTACTCCAATGATTCCAAAGATATTCAATGCAGCATCATCGTTGTTGAAGATCTGTAGCCATAACAATGAGAAAATAGTAGCTCTCAATCATTGTTACACAGTGTCATATTATTATTACACAACATCAAAGTTCAATTGTATCACAACTTCGACAACAATACTATGGTGATATGTATTCCCCCTTAGTCAATACTTCATCTCACATGAAAACCACTCCCTCTTACATAATGATCCGGAAACCATATGTATTTGTAGTGTGAACTACACATTAATTCTCCCCCTTTTTGTCAATAAAATTGGCAAAGGTACGAAAACTAGTGGGATCCCAATAAAATTTTCATAGAGAAACTTCATGACCAAAAGAAAGTACATATCAACTTTTTAGATGCAATCATATAGTCGAAACTAAATGCATTCATCAAGGAGTTTATAAAGATACAAGATAACCCCTATAATATTCCATAACCGCACTCCCCACAAAGATTTGGCAATTAAGCACAAGTTCAATTAAGAACTCTCCCACATAAAATGTCATTCCGAAAGAACAACAAGAGCGACCTTAATTTCACAAGAAAAGAAGGATTTCTTTGGACATTAACAAATCACATAAGAATATGAATTTGTATCCAAAAATCTCAATTAAGTTAACCACAAGAGAACCCATGATTAATTCAATCGGAAATGCTCTCATGAGAGAACTTATGGATCCGCACAGTATTTACATAAAAATTATGGATCAGGGAAGATCAATATTGCGGAATAAACAAAGATTCATTCTATTCTTCATCACTATTTGCACAATGACATATAATAGACTTAATCTTTGTAAACAAAAGCTCATCCTTTCTTCCATCAATATTTGCATAATGACATAATAGGTTTATCTTTTGTTTATCAAAATTTTATTCAATCTTTTATCAATACATGCATATCGACATATGAAAGACTTAACTTTTGACCATGTATGGGACACTCATAGTTCACGGACGCAAACACACATATCCCATAACAAATTGCAATATATGAAATCATAAAGATTAATACTGCAAAATCATCTTCCAAATAAAATTTAGAATTTAAACAAATAAATCTAAAAAAATTGAAGATTTAAATCGTTGGACATAGCTATGTGTACTCACAATAATAGCTATTCCAAACCCTAGTTATCCTTCTTAAAAACACAAGAATAAAATTCTCATAAGAAGTTTCCTAGACATAACAAAATCAACAAGCTAATAATCAAAGAGAGACTCCTAAACCATCAAAACCGAACACGAACCGAAATCAAATAGACGTTTCGGAATCCTCACGAGCCTTGAGATCTTTGAGCTTGTGATTGACAGCATCCATTGCATCTTCAGAGAAGATATCCTCATTGAGAAGTTCTTTAACATGTGTTTTTATGAGACCAAGGTCAGAAGTAACCCTTTTCAACTTAGTTTTTAACACATCAAGACTCTTCAAAATATCAACGAGTGCAGTTTTGCGTCCTCAAAGTATTTGAGAAAATCATGAACCACTTCAGCAGAAACCATATCCCCATTCTCAATATCCTGATGTGTATAGGCATAGTAACATAAGGCATTAGGATGATTATCTTCTACTAGAGTTCTTTTCTTCCTCCCTTTGGACTCGAAACCTATACCTTTATCAAGAAAACCTCTTGCAAAGCCACCAGAGCGTGAAGATGAAGAGGAAGACATTCTTGACAATCCACAAAATAACCCAGAGTACGCGTACGTAACTAAGGGGTTTGGTATTTAAATGGTTTCTTAGGGAAGCTAAATTTTAGGGTTTCCAAAATTGATTCGTAACAGTAACACAGGTATCCGTACGTACACAACTTGACCCATGGAAAATACGAACACAAAAGGGTCGTATGACACGACAAAATTTTTGCAACTACAAAATTTTCTCAAAATTTTTTTGGCTCAATAAATTTTATATCTTCATAGAGAAACAATTTAGAGCACAAAAGTAGCAGGCAACATAGTCGCAACGAAAACTTCTTTAATAAAAGGAGAACAAAGAAGAACAACATTAGACACAACCAATACTTAGGCAACGTTGTCTGCAGACAATAGTTTTTCTATGAACGATAAGAAAATAGCTCAACTAAATAGAAAGCAAATTTGCCAACAATATACCTGATTAAAACATCTTACTCAACAAGATTTTTTATGAGTAAGTTTTCAACCCTTGTGATTAGCACAAGTATGAGCCCTAATCTCATTAGATAAAATGTGTTTATGGTTGAGTCTCTTTTTCCTTTCGAATCTAGGAAAGAATCTCTTTTGATGTGAGAAATTATCATAAAACTTGTTGTCATTAAAATTAAAATACGAGACATAATTTGAGTTCTTACCAGAAGAATCTTGACTAGAGGAAGTCGACAGCCTGTTGATGATTTCTTTATAACCTTCAATTATCACCTTTAGGTTATTTCTCATATCATCATTTTTGCTTCCTTCTCCTGATACTTTGTTCACAAAAATAACATTATCTCCCTTTTTGACAGAAGAAAATTCTTGATCTCTTCTTAGACGATTTTTGTAGAGACGTCTGTTATGTTTTTGAGCATTTGAGGAACTGATCGAATTGACTTTCCTGGTAGAATACACAGGGTGAGTACTGAACCCAATTGGTTTAGACATACGAGTGTCTGTTACACCTTTGAGGATTAAGTCTAAGGTGCGTTGAAGGCGAACAATGGAATTGTTATTCAACCTAGAGTTTCTCTTTTGATTAACAAGCCCTTTTGAATCACAAAAGAGACATACTTTCTGATCACAAAGGTGATTAGGTAGTACAGACTTAAAATCATCGTTTGGAGATTTCTTCCTTCCATGTTATGTGGAACATCCTTGATTAGAGGAGGCTAAAAGCACATCTTTTCCAATGGGAAGGGATTCAGGTTTTACTTCTGAAATTGGAACTCCTTCAGTTGTGATAAAAGTAGATGGTATAGAGGACTTTTTGGAACATCCTTGAATTGAGAGTTTTCTCAAGCGATGTTCAATTTCCAAAGCATCATTTTCAGGATTGCCTCGAGGAAGATACATGAAGATTAAACTTCAGCATTTTCTTTGGAGTCACAGTCTCTTACTATACCGAAAAAAACATTGACATTGTTTTTCAACCGATTAAATCTACCAGCTTGGATTCTAACGAGGTTTAGAATCAGTTCACTCTCTTCAACTGTTTCCCTTTCATCAACGGAGTTAGACTCTTTTGAAGGGTAATCGGGATAACACATGTTAGTCTGTCTGTCTCGTCAGAACACTAGGTTCCTTTATATTTGAGATTGACGAATCTTTCTCTTTAATAGACATTGTCGAAACATAACTTTTGTTTCCGGTGACGCGTTTATCAGAGATAATACTCCTGTCCATAGAGTCAGATCGCTACAAACACAAACTTATGAGATATTTAAACATGTTTGCCAGCTCTGATACTTATTGAAAAAGTGGGGGTACAACAACCTCACCCAATATTTCACTTAGCAATCTGTATGGACTAACTCCAATATACTTTTAAGAGAATCAACTAGATAGTCAAACTCAATCTTAATAAAAAGTATATCAAAGAGTTATATCTCAATTTCTCGATTCAATCCTTACTCAAACAAATAGAAATCTGCGAGCCTGATTGAATACAAGAGAAATAACTTGAACGGTACCAAAGACCGATGTTCAAGGATCAATCAATTTCAATCAACAACCAAAGGTTGGATTTACCAATTGATCGATTCAACGCACAACCTGTGATATTTCAATTATATAATGAAGGTGTTGGCTTGCTTATGACTTGTGACAGAAAAGTGAGCAAGCTTACGGTTAATGTAAGGAGGCTCGGATGTTGATTTTTGTCTTGTTTTTTTGTTTGAAATAGGGCGGAGAACCTATTTATACAAGTCATTGAGCCTCATTCACGTTTCGTGGGAAGGGAGGTAGTGGAATGATAGAGTAGTGGAGTTGTGTGTCGGTGATACACGACCAGTCTTGCCCACTTCTCCTGTTCATCTCTAACCGCCCATGACTTCCTAACACGTTCTTGTGATGGCGCGTTGCACGCTGCACGCCGTAAACCGCCAGACCAATACCCCAAAGCATGTATCCCAGAGTTTGTGACATGATTGATGTTCGGAATGTGGATCGTGGATCCACGAAAGGTAGCATGTAATGCCGAATCGAATAAGGAAGTCGATACTTGTGAAGTATCGTGTGTATTTTATGCAGTGTAATCGCATTACGGTGTGGTAAAGTGATGGGTAATGACTCCTTACTAACCAAATAACTCCCGACCAAGGTTGTATAACCAAGTCTGGTGAAGTTGGACGGATGAGATGATGTTTGAGACACTCATCTGCACCGTTGATGAAATTAGGGTTTTAAAGAGGCGCGCAAGCATCACTCTTTAGCTTGGTCGAAACCAAGCATGGGAAGAGCTTTGGAGAGGACCGACCGGGCATGTGTGTAGACAACACGATGGTGTGTGCACGTCCATACTTCACTTTACCAAGAAGGCGCGATCTAAGCCACCAATTTGACCGGTAAAGTTGAGTGGTTGAGATCGCGATAGAGTTTGATGCCGCAAGAAGCCGCGCGCCATACACTCTTTCCGGCGTTTTCCAAGACGACCTAGCTTGGTCGGTCTTGGCCGGTTGGTTTGGCGTGTAGACGGTAGGCTGATGTTCACGCCTATGTCTTACCGTCTCATGAAACGTGATCTAAGCCACCCAATTCGTCCGGTGAAGTTGAGTGGTCGAGATCGATTTGCAATTTGGGAAGTGTAGCCACGCATGTTTGAGCGGGCGTTTTGGATTGGCCAGGCATGATATGCCTTGGCCGACCGCATGGAGAGGTAGATGGGCCCACGGTGGTCATGCTGGTATGACCGGCCTTGCTTAATCTAATCTGTGACCCTCCATTCGTTCCGGAGAAGATGGACGCGCGTGATGGCTTGAACCCTAATTTTGGCTTTCAAAGCCGCCGACCATGCTCTTTTGGGCGGACGGTTTCGTTGTAACCAACCACGGTTGGCTTTGACCGATTGGTCAAGCGTGTAGGCGGTCACATGGTGATTGTGTCGACATGCTCCGGGCCCTTTGAGTCTACATCTACACCCTTCATGCATACTTGCGAAGATGGATGGATGAGACCATTTTGCAAGCACATGTAATATGCCGCAAACCCTAATTTAGGTTTTGCGCCCATAATGCTTGGTATGGACGGTTTCGTGGCAAGCAAAAGCCAATGGTCGACCATGCGGGGTCGGCCGTGTGTATTCCATACCCGCTGGGGTGATGGAATTGATCGTGGGTCATCCAATCATGCTTGTGGAGTTGGATGATGTGCGATCAATCATATCGGCAAGCTAAGGCCGTGTGTATTCCATACCTGCTTGGGGTGATGGAATTGATCCGTGGTCATCCAATCATGCTTGTGGAGTTGGATGACTGCGATCGAATCATATCTCGGCAAGCTAAGGCCGTGTGTATTCCATACCGCTTGGGGGTGATGGAATTGATCTGTGGTCATCCAATCATGCTTGTGGAGTTGGATGACCGCGATCGACGATCATATCCCGGCAAGCTAAGGCCGTGTGTATTCCATACCGCTGGGGGTGATGGAATTGATCGTGGTCATCCAATCATGCTTGTGGAGTTGGATGACCGCGAGATCATATCTCGCAAGCTAAGGCCGTGTGTATTCCATACCGCTTGGGGGTGATGGAATTGATCTGTGGTCATCCAATCATGCTTGTGGAGTTGGATGACTGCGATCGATCATATCCGGCAAGCTAAGGCCGTGTGTATTCCATACCCGTTTGGGGTGATGGAATTGATCCGTAGTCATCCAATCATGCTTGTGGAGTTGGATGACTGCGATCGAATCATATCCGAGACCGATCAGGTCAAGTCCGGATGCTCAATCGGGCTAGTATAACACACCGAGAGGGGCTCAATCGGGCTAGTATAACACACCGAGAGGGCTCAATCGGGCTAGTATAACACACCGAGAGGGCTCGGGCTAGTATAACACACGAGAATGCTTTGCACGGGTATTTCGTACATGGATTTCATTATAGTGTTTGAGGTTCGTGTTACTTTGTAAGAGTAACACTTTCGGTCGTCATGCCACACTGATAATGATTCATTATAGTGCTTGGAGGTTCGTGTTACGTAAGAAGAGTAACACTCGGTCGTCATGCCACACCGATAATGAGTACAGAAATACAAGGTTGAATTAAGTGAGGGAGTATCAACACTTATAAATGGCTTTATCTTTTACAAGATGTCGGCGCATGATTTTTTCCGGGTTTTTTACAAACTCAACCTTGAACGAAAATCCACCATCAACATTAAGTCCTCGCCTAGCACACAATGGTTACGCTATTGTGTGGTAGGCATGAGATGGTGACAAGTTAAAGATAAAACTTATGAGACAATGTTAGATGTTACCAGAGAGACGGGTCGTCCCTGTCCTTCGAGCATGTCACGTTCAAGAGACGTCCGGAAAAGTGTTCCCCTAGCATGATGTCGGTCTTGCTCTGCTTCGATCGACCTTGCTATGACTGCTTCGGTCTAGGGCTATTGCGCCGCTTCGTTCAATCGTGGGGATGTGCCTAATCGACCGATCGTTGCACTCCGCTTGCTGTTCGTGAGGTTATTCTACTGCTTGATCGAACGTGGGCTTGTTGTGCCCGCTTCGGTTGAAAGTGGGTCTCTGTGTACATGCTTCAAACGTCGACCATGTGCTTCGATCAAAACCGGCCCCGCACGTGTGCGCCTATTATACCAGCCTTATGTCGTGATTAACACCAGCCTTTGCGACTTGAGCAATACCAGCCTTTTGACTTGAGCAATACCAGACTTGAGGCTTGTACAGACTTGAATGATGTTTGGACTGGCCATTGTGTGAGTTGTGTCTTGCCGTGTGTGGCGACACTTCTCATATGCTTTCATACAAGTTCTAACTCCTGTCTTTTATTTCATTGCGGTAGAAAGAATCCCTGTTGAGATGTCTTCTGGAGATAATGCTGGTGCCAAGTCAGGAAGTGTTGACAGCTTCAAAGATATGCCGAACATCGATGATGAATTGTTCACCGCGCCCTTTCAACTATATGAAAACATCCGTTCCACAGATAACCTTCCTCCTATCGACTTGTGGTTTTTCATGTCTACCGGGTCCTCATGAAGGATGGATGAGACGTATGTTGAGCAATGAGTACATCAAAGATAACTTGACCTGAGCGCAGGATTATTGATGCGGCTTGAGTGTTGAAACGTCTCGAGAGGATGTTAAAGTAGTTTCGATGCGACCGCTGAGGTGGGTCCCGAAGAGAGTGTTGAAGAAGGATTAAGCGAACGTGGGTCTCGAGAGAGCGTTGGCGGCTCTTGAATAGACCATTGAAGCAGCCTTTGGAGGGAGCGTTGAAGTGGCTTCCTCTTGATTCGATTACCCTTGCGAATCCATGATTCTTGACCGACCATCTTTCTCATGTTGAAGAAGTCCTTGATCGCGGTAAAGGAACTTCATGCTGAGCCTCAGTCCCCAAGCGTGGTTTACATGGTTTGTCCGTAGTGGTTGTTGTCGAGCCAGGTATGGAATACCTTGGACGTTGTTTCATCATTGTGGGATTCGTGCACGTGGTATTCGGAGTTGGAGTTGATGGACGCGCATGATGTTGTATCTTGGTGGTTTTCCTCTTCCGCTTCAAGGAACCGTTTTAAGGTCGAATGTTGTATCGCTTTGTTGGTGAGATATATTCCCCTACAAACATTATGAGGCTCTTCCTGCAGGCCCGGTTCTTTCTATCGGGGCATATGTTGTTGTAGATGAGCGTTCATGACTCCAGAGGATGACCAAAAGCGCGGATTCTCCAATATAGCGTGATAGACATGTAATGTCCGATAAAGTGACTCACCCGGATCTTGTTCGACCACTGTCTGATAGAGTAACTCGCCCGGATTTCTCTCGATATGACGGTTGGACATCGTTATCTTCTTGAGGCTGCTCCCTTGAGGTATCGGCTCCGGTGGAAGATTACCGTCATAGAGCGGTTATACGTTGAACCGGCACTCTTTAAACCAAATGGCGGCATGGTATAATAAAAATTTCCGAGAGGAGTTCGAAAAGATATCTTACTTGCATCATGCTCGTACATCCTTATCCGTTTGTAGCCGCTACATCCATCCATGGAGGAGAACATGCCGTGTCCGCTGGTTGTATCTATTAACATGTCGATGTTAGGCGAGAGGAGGATCGTTTTGGAGCAAAGACTGCTCAATCAAGTCTATGCAAAGACCGATCTATCCATTTTCCTCATGTATGAACTACAACCGTTTTAACCGACTTGGATACAGTGTATGACATGTATATGATGGGTGACCAATTTTCATCCGGCATTTCTTCATATCTCCAAGCAAATATGTCCTGGTACTCTTTGAGAAGTTGCACGAGCTTCGTGCGTTTATCCGTACACAAGGTTGAGCCGATGGAGATAGGCCTAGGAGATTCCTCAACGATTTCAATTTCATCGGTTGTAGAGTTGGTGCCATCTTGCTTGTTGTTGTGGAGCATCTAGCACTTGCTCTTGTGGTTCGTTGTTGTTGTAGCATTCCATTAGGTGGAGAGACTGGTAGCAGCTCTCTCCGCCGATAATGGCAAGTGTCAGATACCGTTTTCCTTTCCGGGGTCACGACTCGCCATAAAAGTTCGTTTCCCTCCTCGTGTGAACGTGGGTTGTGGCTTCACAAGTATGGAGAAGAATGCTTCACGCAAAGATGCATCGTGGGTACTAGCCCTCAATG
This sequence comes from Papaver armeniacum, assembly GCA_023531295.1. Classification (NCBI taxonomy): domain Eukaryota; kingdom Viridiplantae; phylum Streptophyta; class Magnoliopsida; order Ranunculales; family Papaveraceae; genus Papaver; species Papaver armeniacum. The sequence goes on from JAJJWW010001406.1 coordinate 174,988, forward strand.
ATGCAAGTCGGTCTTCTTCCTGAATTGACGCCCACATGGGGAGTGGGATGCAACGAACTTGTCTGATTCTTTCCACGGAGCTTCTCACGTATGTGCTGGTTTGGTTTCCCTCGAAGTTCGTCATTGGTAGGCTTCGCACGACCTTGCTCCTGGGAGAGCCTTGGATGTCCCGAGAATCTTGAGAGTAATGAAGACGATCCCGTGTAGATAAGGGTCGTCTTGAACTCGAATCCTTGATGCGTGCGGTGACATGTAGGTCACGGTCGTGACCTTCCTCTCGGTTGATAGCAAAGCAAAACGTCTCCGCGCGCCGATTCTTCGAGAGATGTGAAAGTTTGCATAAACTTTCCACTAGAGAACCCGCTTCCCGATCCACCAAGCCTCCGGTTCATAGTGAAACTATTGACTTGAGGAAGATCGTTGTGAGGATCAGTCCCCAGTGTAGGAGCCTCCCATGACAGGACCACGAACCAGAGTGAAACTATTGACTCGAGGAAGATCGTTGTGGGGATCGGTCCCGGTGTAGGAGCCTCCATGACAGACCGCTCATATCTGATGTCGCTTCTTTGATCAGGTCCATGTAGGTTCGTGCCATTGAAGTACCTTCTCCGGTGCGTTGAATTCATTCTTTGTTGGCTCCAAGAGCTGTTGCGGGTCATGTGGAAATCGATCAGTTAATGTCTTAAGAAAAGTGAGTACCTTTTTCCGAGTTGCGGCCATATCCATTTGAGTCTTGACAAGAACTTCCCGCTTTTCCATCAAGTCTGCGCAATAATGGGAGATGGTCCTCCTCTCGCCCCTCCGGTTCCTCGTCCTGATGAAGGAGTGGAAGTTGTTGCTCTGGTGACTACCGGAGGTGTTACACTTGATGAGATGCCAGGACTTGCACTGCCTTTCCGCTCCGGTTATGGGAGGTGTTGTAATATCACCGCCGAGTGATCGAATTGAACGTTCCCATCCTCTCGTACTCACGTGTTACTTGATTGACCTCTCCTTCCTCAACCGTTTCTTCACGGCTTGGACAAGGGTCTTGAGATGTAAATCTTCCAAATAGGGATCCGTAAGTCGCAGGCTCCATTTCTTTATCAGAGTAGACGTTGTAGTTCTCCTGGACAAGTCCTCTCCTCTCGTGGAGTTGCCTCGGTTCTTCATTGTTGACCTGGACCATGTTGTTCATCTTTCCCGAGTCTCCTGCGGGCTCTTTTTTCCTCTCCAGGTAAAGGTGTGACTCGGCTAAGGATTCAGCGTTTCTTGCACTGCCTGAGTAGATGCACGCCGACCCTTCTTGTAATTGTGATGTTATATCATTCAAAAGGCGGAATGTTTCGGTCTACCTTCTGGTGATACCGGCTTGATTTGCCAAGACATCCTCCAACATTCCAGCTATGCTTCCCATGATATCTGAACCGCCTGTGGTCTCCGAGTGAGGATACATCGCGGGATGAAACCGAATGATTGAGAATTCAATTTTTTGCAACCGATAGATCAACCTCCCACCGTGGTCGCCAATTGTTGATGGGTGAAAATTACTCCGCTGAATTTGGTAATTTGGGGTGTGATGAGGAATGAATTTAAACCTACAACAAATGCATTGCGCGGTGAGTGCTTGTAGATTCGAGAGATCAATGCAGTGCAAGTCCGGCCTAAACCAAGAAATGGCCGTTCCCAGGATTTGTTTCGGTCACAAAGTGAAGGAGATGGGGTTGATCTTAGGGAGGGAAGCGAAGAAGGTGTTGAGATTGTGAAGGTGTTGGCTTGCTTATGACTTGTGACAGAAAAGTGAGCAGGCTTACGGTTAATGTAAGGAGGCTCTGGATGTTGATTTTCTGTCTTGTTTTTTCTTGTTTGAAATAGGGCGGAGAACCTATTTATACAAGTCATTGAGCCTCATTCACGTTTCTCGTGGGAAGTGGAGGTAGTGGAATGATAGAGTAGTGGAGTTGTGTGTCGGTGATACACGACCAGTCTTGCCCACTTCTCCTGTTCATCTCTAACCGCCCATGACTTCCTAACACGTTCTTGTGATGGCGCGTTGCACGCTGCACGCTGTAAACCGCCAGACCAATACCCCAGTATGTATCCCAGTTTGTGACATGATTGATGTCCTGGAATGTGTGGATCGTGGATCCACGAAAGGTAGCATGTAATCTTTGAATCGAATAAGGAAGTCGATACTTGTGAAGTATCGTGTGTATTTTATGTGCAGTCGCATTACGGTGTGGTAAAGTGATGGGTAATGACTCCTCACTAACCAAATAACTCCGACCAAGGTTGTATAACCAAGCGGGTGAAGTTGGACGGATGAGATGATGTTTGAGACACTCATCTGCGCGACCGTTGATGAAATTAGGTTTTTAAAGAGGTGCGCAAGCATCACTCTTTAGCTTGGTCGAAACCAAGCATGGGAAGAGCTTTGGAGAGGACCGAGGCCAGGGCATGTGTGTAGACAACACGCCGGTGTGCACGTCCATACTTGATCCGGCCTAAACCAAGAAATGGCTGTTCCAGACTTGTTTCGGTCACAAAGTGAAGGAGATGGGGTTGATCTTAGGGAGGGAAGCGAAGAAGGTGTGTGCACGTCCATACTTCACTTTACCAAGAAGGCGCGATCTAAGCCACTCAACCAATTGTTGATGGGTGAAAATTACTCCTGCTGAATTTGGTAATTTGGGGTGTGATGAGGAATGAATTTAAACCTACAACAAATGCACTTCGCGCGGTGAGTGCTTGTAGATTCGAGAGATCAATGCAGTGCAAGTCCAGGACTAAACCAAGAAATGGCCGTTCCGGACTTGTTTCGGTCACAAAGTGAAGGAGATGGGGTTGATCTTAGGGAGGGAAGCGAAGAAGGTGTTGAGATTGTGAAGGTGTTGGCTTGCTTATGACTTGTGACAGAAAAGTGAGCAGGCTTACGGTTAATGTAAGGAGGCTCTGGATGTTGATTTTCTGCCTTGTTTTTTCTTGTTTGAAATAGGGCGGAGAACCTATTTATACAAGTCATTGAGCCTCATTCACGTTTTCGTGGGAAGTGGAGGTAGTGGAATGATAGAGTAGTGGAGTTGTGTGTCGGTGATACACGACCGGCCTTGCCCACTTCTCCTGTTCATCTCTAACCGCCCATGACTTCCTAACACGTTCTTGTGATGGCGCGTTGCACGCCGCACGCCTGTAAACCGCTGCACCAATACCCCAAAGTATGTATCCCGAGTTTGTGACATGATTGATGTTCTGGAATGTGTGGATCGTGGATCCACGAAAGGTAGCATGTAATGCCGAATCGAATAAGGAAGTCGATACTTGTGAAGTATCGTGTGTATTTTATGTGTAGTCAGCATTACGGTGTGGTAAAGTGATGGGTAATGACTCCTCACTAACCAAATAACTCCCGACCAAGGTTGTATAACCAAGCTGGTGAAGTTGGACGGATGAGATGATGTTTGAGACACTCATCTGCGACCGTTGATGAAATTAGGGTTTTTAAAGAGGTGCGCAAGCATCACTCTTTAGCTTGGTCGAAACCAAGCATGGGAAGAGCTTTGGAGAGGACCGACCGGGCATGTGTGTAGACAACACGCCGGTGTGCACGTCCATACTTCACTTTACCAAGAAGGCGCGATCTAAGCCACTCAATTTGACCGGTAAAGTTGAGTGGTTGAGATCGCGATAGGAGTTTGATGCCGCAAGAAGCCGCGCGCCATACTCTCTTCCGGCTCGTTTTCCAAGACGACCTAGCTTGGTCGGTCTTGGCCGGTTGAGTTTGGGCGTGTAGACGGTAGGCTGATGTTCACGCCATGTCTTACCGTCTCATGAAACGTGATCTAAGCCACCCAATTCGTCCGGTGAAGTTGAGTGGTCGAGATCTATTTGCAATTTGGGAAGTGTAGCCACGCATGTTTGAGCGGGCGTTTTGGATTGGCCAGGCATGATATGCCTTGGCCGACCGCATGGAGAGGTAGATGGGCCCACGGTGGTCATGCTGGTATGACCGGCCTTGCTTAATCTAATCTGTGACCCTCCATTCGTTCCGGAAAAGATGGACGCGCGTGATGGCTTGAACCCTAATTTTGGCTTTCAAAGCCGCGCGACCATGCTCTTTTGGGCGGACGGTTTCGTTGTAACCAACCACGGTTGGCTTTGACCGATTGGTCAAGCGTGTAGGCGGTCACATGGTGATTGTGTCGACATGCTCCGGGCCCTTTGAGTCTACATCTACACCTTCGCCTGCATTTGCGAAGATGGATGGATGAGACATTTTGCGGCACATGTAATATGCCGCAAACCCTAATTTAGGGTTTTGCGCCCATAATGCTTGGTATGGACGGGTTTCGTGGCAAGCAAAAGCCAATGGTCGACCATGCGGGTCGGCCGTGTGTATTCCATACCCGCTGGGGGTGATGGAATTGATCCGTGGTCATCCAATCATGCTTGTGGAGTTGGATGACTGCGATCGAATCATATCCAGCAAGCTAAGGCCGTGTGTATTCCATACCGCTGGGGGTGATGGAATTGATCCGTGGTCATCCAATCATGCTTGTGGAGTTGGATGACTGCGATCGAATCATATCTGGCAAGCTAAGGCCGTGTGTATTCCATACCGCTTGGGGGTGATGGAATTGATCCGCGGGTCATCCAATCATGCTTGTGGAGTTGGATGACCCGCGATCGATCATATCCGGCAAGCTAAGGCCGTGTGTATTCCATACCGCTGGGGGTGATGGAATTGATCTATGGTCATCCAATCATGCTTGTGGAGTTGGATGATGCGATCGATCATATCTCGGCAAGCTAAGGCCGTGTGTATTCCATACCGCTTGGGGTGATGGAATTGATCGTGGTCATCCAATCATGCTTGTGGAGTTGGATGACTCGCGATCGAATCATATCCGGCAAGCTAAGGCCGTGTGTATTCCATACCTGCTTGGGGGTGATGGAATTGATCGTGGTCATCCAATCATGCTTGTGGAGTTGGATGATCATGATCGAATCATATCGGAGACCGATACGATCAAGTCCGGATGCTCAATCGGGCTAGTATAACACACCGAGAGGGGCTCAATCGGGCTAGTATAACACACCGAGAGGGGCTCAATCGGGCTAGTATAACACACCGAGAGGGCTCGGGCCAGTATAACACACCGAGAATCGGCCTGCACGGGTATTTCGTACATGGATTTCATTATAGTGTTTGGAGGTTCGTGTTACTCTGTAAGAGTAACACTCATCGTCATGCCACATCGATAATGATTCATTATAGTGCTTGGAGGTTCGTGTTACTCTGTAAGAGTAACACTCGGTCGTCATGCCACACCGATAATGAGTACAGGGAAATACAAGGTGAATTAAGTGAGGGAGTATCCAACACTTATAAATGGCTTTATCTTTTACAAGATGTCGCGCATGATTTTTCCGGTTTTTACAAACTCAACCTTGAACGAAAATCCACCATCAACAATAACAAAATATAATGCGGAAAAGATATAACACAAACACCAGAATTTTTGTTAACGGGGAAACCGCAAATGCAGAAAAACCCCGGGACCTAGTCCAGATTGAACACACACTATATTAAGCCGCTACAGACACTAGCCTACTACAAACTAACTTCGGTCTGGACTGTATTTGAACCCCAAGCAATCTCACATTGATCCAAGGTACAGTTGCGCTCATTACGTATCTGATCCCAGCAGGATACTACGCACTTGATTCCCTTATCGATCTCACCCATAACTAAGAGTTGCTACGACCTAAAGTCGAAGACTATAATAAACAAATTTGTATCACCGGACATATATTCCCGAAAAACAGCCTAGAAATATCAATCACCTCATAATAATCTTAATCGACTAGCAAAACAAGATATTGTGGAATCACAAACGATGAGACGAAGATGTTTGTGACTACTTTTCTATCTTGCATATCGGAGAAATTAATCTCAAGCCAATCTTACGATTTTACTCGATCACGATAGAAATAGCAAGATCAGATCACGCAACTATAAAGAAAATAGTTGGGTCTGGATTCACAATCCCAATGAAGTCTTTAAGTCGTTAACCTACAGGGTCTCGATAGAAACCTAAGGTTAAAGGAGAATCGACTCTAGCTTACACAACTAGTATCACAAATGAGGTATAGGGATTAGATTTTCCAGTTGCTAGAGTTCTCCTTTATATAGTCTCCAAATCAGGGTTTGCAATCTAATTTACCTTGGTAACAAAGCATTCAATATTCACCGTTAAATGAAAACCTGATTAGATTCAAGCTAATATCTTTCAACCGTTAGGTTGAACTTAGCTTGTTATACACACATGAAATGTAACTTCATTTAGGTTTGAGTAACCGTACCTAAACGTGTACAAGTTGTTGGTTCGACAGTAGGTAACCAATGGTTAGCCATATGAGCACTTTCATATCAACCTTATTCATCTTCACCATAACTAGTTCAAACGACTCAAATGAACTAGTTAGAGAGTTGTTCAATTGCTTAGATCTCATAGAAGTATACAAGACACAATCGGAGCAAAAACAGTTTTGATTCACTCGAATCGATTCATGAACATTATATCCATGGTTTACAAAGATTGCATTCCTTAATTTATAAATATCTTAGTTCACGAATTAAACTGTTTTTAGAAAATAACCCACTTAAGTACGCATACCAGTACGCATACTTAAGTACTTGACCGAGCTTGTTTTCGAGTTCACAAACTCAGCAGAAATTCACGAGATGTGAACTTCCGACATTACGTGTACAGGTACACGGACTTAGCTCCGGTCATCCTGAGCAGCAAAGTACGCATACTTTGGTTCAAGGATTTTGGACTTACACAAGTATGAATTCACATACAATGTTTATATCCAAACATGGTTATATATTCTAAACTCTCATTTCAATCATTGAAACATTCTTAGAGGATGTTATATAGTTGTTATTCACAAACTATTTTTCATCAAAGCGATTTTCAAGTAATTGAAACAATCATCATGACTTTCGTCACTAGTAAAGATGAACTTGGCCAAAGCGAAAGCTTACCAACACATATTTCGAGAAATAGATAAGCGAGATAAACTCGACTCGAAATAGAAAATGTGTAATTGAAGTTTATATAGCAATACGAGTTTTATTTCAAGATAGGAGATAAAGTAGATAGACTTTTGAGTGATAGATAAGTTCAAGTCTCCACATACCTTTTTGTCGATGAAGTTCCACCAGTTTTGCATGATGAACGCTGTGGAGTCTAGAGCTCAACTACATTTTCTATCCTAGTCCGAGACTTAGCTATAAGTAGACTGGAAATCAAAAAATTTAGTTTTGGCAACCAAACTTGAGATAGCAACGCTTGAGATAGCCTTGGAAGCTTAAGCCAAGGCCTTGACACCTATACATGCGACATTCTCGGCCTTTGCAGCTTAAGCCAAGCCCGTGGCAGCTAGCTGTGCGACATTCTCGGCCGCGGCAGCTTAGGCCAAGGCCGTAACACCTATTATAACTACCGATTGAATTTGGGGCTACTATCACAATCGGTAGAAAATTAACATCACGAGGTTACCATTTTAACTACCGATTATAATTTTCGTAACACAAACCAACATAAATCAAAATAAACTACCGATTCTAGTATTGTCTACTGATTGTGGAGGGCATTTTAGACATTTCGAAAAATTTGAGATAAGGGGTGGCTTTATTTTAGTTTTGGGTGACCCTATTTTGTCTTATTAGTTGCCCCTAATTCTTTCTGGGTCGCCCCTAATGACGCCAGGCAATTTATCCCCTTTTTCAAAGATTTACCCCCACAGCCAAACACTAAGAACAACCAACCCACCAAGTTTTTCACCCGATGACTATCTTAGGTATATTTTCCTCTGACTCCATTGAGTTGGAAAGTAGATATATTAAAAGCCGGCTAGTTGGGATTGAAAAATTCCCACCTAGCATTATACAGGGCAGCTAAATTGTTTTCCGGCATCAGTTTTTCCCATTTTTCTCCTGTAGAGGGATATTCAAGGAAAAACTTTGCCTGAGCACATAAGTTTGGGCTATACTGCCGCTTAGATAGGTTACATTTTAGGGAATTAAAATTGTAAATCAAGTTTGTTGCATAATTAAACAGTACATTTTCTTCTTCCATTCTCCTTTTCTTGTTGAGTTGTCTTCTGATCTTAGTATCTTCAACCTCCAGAGTGATATCCTTCCATCCGTTCTTTTGTGCCATTAACAAAGCTGCAAATACTCCTATTGTGGTTGCTTGACTTGAGTTTCCTGTTGTGCAATAGACCCCTGCTGACCCTGTATTGATGTCATTTTCATCGGTAATATTCAAAATCAAACATGTCTTCTGTTGTTCCCTGTTGATAGAAGCATGTATGTTTATTGTGTGCACTTTTTTGAGAACTTCCAGCTGAAGAGAATCTCTTTGGGTTATAGATGGTTGTCTGACTTGGGTATAAACTTTTTTTGTTTTCTGATGAGCACTTATCTGTTTGTTGATCAGTTCTAAAGTAACGACCGGGTTTGGTTTTTGGCCATGAAAAGTGGTTGAACACCTAGACTACCATTGAGATTTGAGACCTTATGAAACATTACGTTCACTCTCTAAAATTAGTCAGTCGGAATAAAAAGTAAACCGTCTTGACAACTAAAACATTGTAATAATGTCAAATTTCCAGATATGTTGGTGTTTCACGAATTTGGGTGATTTGACATAACTCAAGTCATGAATCGTATGTGAATGTGATTGACAGAAACCCGTACACCTGATATCATTTTGTAGTTTTGTACCTTCGAAAAGTATTAGACAACGTTTGTAAGTGAAGTACTTCAAACCCCAATTGAACTGATCACTGATTCACTTATTGTTGTAAGTGAAAAATATATAGGGGATTGAAGGTAAGGCCTAACCGACTAAGCATTTGATCGAACGTGTTGCACTTCCACCAGCCGTTTCCACCAGCCGTTTCCACCGTTCTCTTCCCCCATTAGGGGGCTTCATCCACACCCTAGATTCTATCCATTTTAGTACCAATGGGAAAGCAGTGGGTCCCACTATTATTGAAGTCCACCAATGCCTGCACGACACATAAGCGGTGGAAAGAAACGGGGAAAGGGAGTGGTGGACATATAGCATTTTCGGCATTTGATGTGTCACTTCTAACCCTTTTTGAACTTCATGGATGACTGGATGTAACGACCAAGAAAGAAAGAAAATCAGTAGACATCGCAAAGCTATAAACTCTGATGATTAATTTCATTTTTGTAATAAAGAGACTTTTGCTGTGGACCAATTAATTATATCTATCTACTAATAATAATGGTCTTGACCACTGCCAAAAAAAAGGAAGCGTTTTCATTTGATCCAACGATTTTGAAGGCCATTTATGTTTATTGATGAACTTTGTTCAAGGTGTGGTCCAATATAATTGATTGGAGGACAGAATTGGTGAGATGACGAAGAGTTACTTAGAATCATCATGTCAATCTCTTTAAATATTCTCTCCGATTCTAAGTGCAATGTACTAATTTCTATCATCACACTGTAGTATAATCATCGTCTATTATTACTTGCTTTACTTTTCAAGCACAACTACTTGCATTACGGATGTCTTTAGACTAAGTCTTATGGGCTAGATTGAGCTGTTAGATTAGCCAAAAATGTTACAGTTCAATATATAAAGTGTTGGTGTTTGTACCCAAAATTACTTTTGGGCACGAAACACGATTGAATCGATGATTTGATTGTGTAGCTAGGGTTAGGAAACGAATTGAAGAACAAATAAATGAGACACAAATTTAACGTGGTTCGGCAAGATGTGCCTACGTCCACGGATGAATCCCCTTGGGGAGTGATATTTTATTGATATCAGAATTACAATGATTTTTCTCTCTTCGCCTCCCCATGTGCCCTCTATCAGGCGTCCCTATTTATACAGTTGAACACCTAATTTCGAGATAAACTTAAATGGAATTAACTTTTCCTGCATGCCTCATGACATTAATCTTGCATGAAACTGCCCTGCATGCCTCCTGGTATTAATCTTGCATGAAACTGCTCTGCATGCCTCCCTGTATTAACTCTGCATGAAACTGCCCTATATGCCTCCCTGTATTGATTCGCTCTGCTGGCAGACTGGATTGACTGGCTGATATCACGACTAGCAGCAAGGCTGGAAACTAGTTGGCAGCACTGCTGGCGATCTGGATGGAAACTGGCTGGGTGCACTGCTGGCAATCTGGATGGAAACTGGTTGGGTGCACTGCTGGCAATCTAGATGGAGGACTTCGCCTGTACACAAGGCTCGGTAACATGGCTGGCGGACTTGGTCGGGGGACATGGCCGGAGAGCATGGCCGGGGGACATGCCCGGGCGAGATGGCCGGGGGACATGCCTGGGAACTGGTTGACATCATCGGTGACAACATGACTGGAAATTGGCTAGAGGCGCAACTTGCAACTTGACTTCGACAGTTGACCGATGATTGACTTTGACCATTGACTGGGCGTTGACTTCATGGATCACTGGATTAGCTGGTAGCTACTTGATCAGTAGGATGGTGGCAGGTTTGGATGAGGTTCAAAAGGTGATTTAAGTAGCAATTTGGCCCATTATGTGGCATTTTTACTCATGGTACAAACATCGCCCCCTCTTAACCTCCAACTTGTTGGGGGTTAAGAAATTTCGTTTTCCTTGTTCAATGACAAATCTCGCCCCCAAGTGTGGATTATTGATGCTGAGGTGATTGGCAACCTTCCCTTGTTGTTTGCGGAAATCATAATCAAGACGCCCCCAAACGCGGCTATTGTGACTGGAAGATCGGCGGGCAACAATTGAGTATGAACCGTTGTTGTATGCAAATCTGGACTGAGGAATGAACTAGTCTGCAATGGAAGCGTGATACTGGAGCGGATTAGCTGCATGGAATTTGAGTGTGATGAATGCGAGCGAGAGATGACCCGAACAGTCACTGGTGACACTGGATTGCAGGGATTGATGCGAAACAATTAAACTGTTGAAAGTGAGCTACAACTATTGATGCGAAACTGAACTGTGGCCGTTGCGTAGAACTAGACTGATAACAGTTTACTGAAAAAGATGAGCTACATTCGAAGTCACTCAGCTGGAACCTGTGTTGGTTGTTGTTGTAAGCAAAACTTGTATTTGCTGACTGATAGTAATTTCTGCCAGACTGGGTAGCAGTAGGTGTTAGTACTGAACTTCTATCAATTTTAGGATGAGATTCAGAAATATTAGCGAAAAGGCGACAACCATATAAAGACGCCCTTCAGCAGTAATGGGAAAAATTGGATTGCAACAACTTCGGGCAAAGTTGGACTGCAGCGGCTTCGATCACCGGACTCAGCACGACGACAATGTAGCTGGACCTGCAGAAATACGAATCGAAAGCAGATCGCAGCAGCTTTCGATCACTGGAATGCAAGAACGACGAGCATAGCTTGCATCTGGGCCAAAGAATCGCGATCATCTCGGACTACGCAGGAAACACGAACAAAGCAGGGCTGCAGCAGCTTCGATCAGCTGGACTGCATCACCTCGATCAACCAGACTATAATAGTTTCGAGTAAAACTGGACTGCATCAGTTGCTTCCAACTGAGTGGAGCGATTACTAGCGAATTAAATCGATTGCGTCCAAAGCAAAAATCGAATCAAGACGAACTATATCGCCCAACGTCGAGTGTAGCAAGTGATTGCTTAGAACCGGACTATAGCAGTCCGATCAACTGGACTGTAGCAGTTTTTAATCTTTCTTTTTGAGATAATTTCATCAAAATATGAGGGTGTATGCTCGCCCCCTCTTAATCCTGTAACTCGTTGGAGGATTAAGAAGTTCGGGTTACCTTTCGTTTTGATTTTCAACGGCTGAGTTTCGCATCGCATTTTGGTCCTACGTAACTTGCCCTAAGCGTGTTGAGTGTTATGCATCTCGCCCTAAAAAGGGTTACTTTAGACCATGAGGTGTTACATATCTCGCCCCCAAGTGATGGTGATCCACGTTGAAGTGATATGCAACTCGCCCCCAGAAGATAGTGATTGCCATGCTGCTCAATGCTCGCACAAGGGTGCACAACCTTGTTGCATCTTGCTCGCGCATGAGATGAAGTTGGAAGTGTCTGCTATCTGGAATCCGCGCAGGGGGTCAATCCCACTATTCCAGATGCGCGCAGAATTGAAATGTGTGGATCTCAACATGCTTTGCATGCGAAAATGCTCGTCATAGTGTAGATGTCTCACATATTAAAAGTGTTATTGTGTGAGATACGATGTCATGCTGAAGAAGACGTTTCGAGCATCTCGACTTTGTAACAGTGGCTAAGCCAATTGAATCAAAACTGGACTGCAGATGGTTATCGCAGAACTGGATATAAGCAGCTGCGATTAGCCGGACTATAACTGTTGTGAGGAAAGTTGGGCTGCAACAGTTGCGATCAACTGCACTGCAGCGGTTGTTGAGAAACAGTTCGATCAACTAGACTGTAGCATTCCTTTGGTGATTGAATGACCGTTTTCGATGTTGCCATTTTAAATTCGAAAATCAAATTTTATCCAAAAATTGAAATTCCGCCCTCATAATGTTGGAAATTAACATGTGATCGCAACGAGCCAAAAATCACCCAATTCGGACGTGGGATGAAGAAGATATCAAGGAAGCAAAATTGAAGACCAATCCCAAGAAATAGTGTGATTGGCTTAGCCCACGAAGTGGGGCGAAAACATCGTACATCCAACAAAATTGGGGTTGAACAATCCTCCGAGTCAGTAGCTCGGCTCGGTTGGCGACTCAGTTGGCTCAACCAACTCGGCTAGGTTCAGAGGGTGCAAATATCCCTCAATGCAACTGAGACGGGTGGAAATATCTCGGGACTATGGAAACAAGTTGAGATGCGAAGCATTACTATAGTGGCCGGGAAAAGCCGCCGGCAAAGGCCGCCGTACATGGCCGCCGGTAATGGTCGTTGCCTGGGAGACGATTGTGCCGGAGAAGACGACGTCGCTGATGACGGCGTTATAACGGCGTTTTAACATGGCTGATGGCGTCACGGCATGCTGACATCACCGACTACTGGATTGCTGACTGTGTTCCTACACTGACGTGGCACTGCCTGAATGGCCCTGGTTGCTGATGTGGCAACAACTCTGCTGACGTGACACCTTATGATTGACCACGGTTGTTGACGTGGCACTGATGTAGTTTTACAAGTGGTAAGAAAGAAGGTTCGATTCTCGGACTTTTATGAAGATTGGTTTTTGATTAATAAAAAAAATAAAATAAGACAGACTAATTAAAATTGATTTTTGTTACCAAGGAGAGAGAAACTAGGGTTTTGGATTCCACTACTTCTAACGGTTGTAACAATTAATTTCTCTAATTTACTCTCAAAACTACACAAGGCAATTTTGAACCCAATCTCATACCTTGGAAAATTTATCATTAATAAAATATCAATTCGACTCAAGTCGGTAATCTAAGGCCTAATTTTCCTTCGCTTATAAAAGATCGGTAGCTAAACTACCCAAAACAGTTATTATGAAGCATATAAAGAAGAGAAACTTTCTAGACAATTAAAACTAATTGGAGAGTAATAATTAAAAGAAAATTAAATATCAAAACTTACATGCTAGAAGTAGTTTCTTCCTCCACCCTAGCGGAGAAATTACTCCATTATTACAAAAGAGAAATTAAAACAATGAAATAAAAATTCTCTCTCCGGACCTCTCCTTTTTCTTTATCCACAACATATTCAAAGGAATCCAATTTCCTTTTCTATTCACCACTACCACATCATCGCCGAATGAGAATATGCCACATGTCAAGACAATGAAAAATCCTCCAATAAGAATGTGTCACGCGTCAAATAATATAATTCTCATGCATTTACAATTTTCCTTATTTGGGAATTATTTATTCTTTATTAACTCCAACCATAAAGAATAATATTCTTTCCATACTCTTTATATATTTAATTCCCATAAATTACTTCATGTAGATTTCTTACTTAACACTTTTATTTTCTTTCTCCATATATATTTTTAATATCTTGTAAATGATGTCGACATAATGGGCTCCACACTTTCCACGCTCCCATATCCAAATAATTGGACAAATGAAATCTACATCTTCTTCCTTTTGGGCCTAGCCCATTAAATTATAAATCACTTCATTTCCTCCATTTTACGAGCGAAATTCCACGTTTTAGTCCATTGAGTTTTATTTTACAAAAACACCTACAAATACAAAAATAGTAAAATAAGTACAAAAATGAGCACTAACAATATAGAAAATTGAGACAAAGTAGACACATAAATGCGTCTATCAGGCACTGCTTACTGTACCACTTTGCTAACATGTCAATGTTGACATGAACCAACTTGCTGACATGGCGCTACTGTCGTAGACCACTTTTCTGATGTGGTGGTGCTGATGTAGACCACCTTGCTGGCGTGGCACTGCTGACTGGCTTCGGTGACATGGCTGGTCTGTGATGACGTGGCGAACACTGTGCACTGGCGTGGCAAGTGTCGTGGGTGAACAAGACCCTGAGGTGGGTGACAGGACCCTATCGAGGGTGACAGAAACGCTAACAGGGGTGATAGTTGCTTGATGTGGGTGAACAACGAGGTAACGTGGGTGAATAGATACTTTGACGTGGGTGAACAACAATGTTGCCGGATTCCGCCGCCGAGCGTGGCCGCCAGCTTCTGCTGCTGCAATTTTTTTCTTTTTTAATTATTTGAAACCTTTTGCCACGGTTCTCTTGATCTGTCATCTATTATTTCGAACCTTTTGTAACAGTTTTCTTAACTGAAGTCTTTTCCTTCTTGCAACGGTTGGTGTAACACTTTTGGGAACTGTTGTCTTTTCTCCTTGACCTTTCTGCAACAGTTTTCTGTAACGGTCATTTGAGATGCCTTTGTGGACCTTTTCAGGAAACTTTTGATATGCTTCTCTTAGGGGTGTTCATGGTCGGTTTTGGTTCGGTTTCAAGCCAAACCAAAACCGAAACGAATACTATCGGTTTCTAAAAATTGAAACCAAACCAATCTATTAACCATTGGTTAGGTTTCCAAATGGTTCCAGCCCGGTTTCGGTTTTTCCCAATGGTTTTTGGTTAACCAATAATTATGTCAAACCAAAAAAAAAATTACACTAATTTACAGAAAAAAATAGTATTGGTTTACAAAAATTTACATACAAAAATAAATAAAAAGAATATCAAGAGTAGTTAAAGCTTACTCTAAATCTAGAGATCAAAAGAAGATTTAACTAATGGCAAAGTGACATCTCTAATGAAAATTTAATCAATGATTTTTTTTTATCAATATTCGGTTAACCATTGGTTATTGGTTCGGTTTCTCTATCATACCAAAACCAAACCATTAATCTCGGTTTTCATCTTTTCTAAACCAAAACCAACCATTAGTTAATGGTTCGGTTTGGTTTGGTTCGGTTTCTCGGTTAACCAGTAACCATGAACACCCCTATCTTCTCTAGAGGTTTTTCCTAGGGTTTCCTAGCGCCTAGAGATGTAGGCAACTAGACGACCCTGTGAACTTCACAGTAGCGATTTTGATATCTTATAAACTCGAATATGTGGACGTTGTGTTATCCGGGAAGCAAATTCTTCGAACTATGGATTTTAACATGTTGCATCGTACATCCTACAACAGTTTTGATGATGTTTTCAGCGATACAGTTCTGGTGGCTTCCAAAGGAGATAGTTTCAGCAAATCTCAAACTGTGAATAGGGATTGCAGCAGTTGTGATCAACTGGACTCGCAGATTCTGCGATTATATGGTCTACAAGAATCGCGATCACTGAATCAGAGTAGATTGCGATCAAACCGCCGCAATTCTACGATCAACTGGACTGCAACAGTGGTTTTTGACGGCATCCGAACTGATTTCTCACGAACACAATTTTGAAGCTTTTTGTACCACTTTTCTCAACGGGAAAAACACGATTCTTTTTCTCGTAGTCCCCTTGGTCGGCGCCAATGTTTGTACCCAAAATTACTTTTGGGAAAGAAACACGATTTAATCGATGATTTGATTGTGTAGCTAGGGTTAGGAAACAAATTGAAGAACAAATAAATGAGACACAAATTTAACGTGGTTCGGCAAGATTGCCTACGTCCACGAATGAATCCCCTTGGGGAGTGATATTTTATTGATATCAGAATTACAATGATTTTTTCTCTCTTCGCCTCCCCATGTGCCCTCTATCAGGCGTCCCTATTTATACAGTTGAACACCTAATTTCGAGATAAACTTAAATGGAATTAACTTTTCCTGCATGCCTCATGACATTAATCTTGCATGAAACTGCCATGCATGCCTCCTGATATTAATCCTTCATGAAACTGCCCTGCATGCCTCTCTGTATTAACTCGCATAAAATCGCCTCGCATGCCTCCCCAGATTAATTCTCTCGCCGCGCATCGGATTGACTGGCTGATATCACGACTAGAAGCAAGGCTGGAAACTAGTTGGCAGCACTGCTGGCGATCTGGATGTAAACTGGCTGGGTGCACTGCTGGCAATCTGGATGGAAACTGGTTGGGTGCACTGCTGGCAATCTAGATGGAGGACTTCGCCTGTACACAAGGCTCGGTAACATGGCTAGCGGACTTGGTCGGGGGACATGGCCGGAGAGCATGGCCGGGGGACATGCCCGGGCGAGATGGCCGGGGGACATGCCTGGGAACTGGTTGACATCATCGGTGGCAACATGACTGGAAATTGGCTAGAGGCGCAACTTGCAACTTGACTTCGACAGTTGACCGATGATTGACTTTGACCATTGACTGGGCGTTGACTTCATGGATCACTGGATTAGCTGGTAGCTACTTCAGTCGGTAGGATGGTGGCAGGTTTGGATGAGGTTCAAAAGGTGATTTAAGTAGCAATTTGGCCCATTATGTGGCATTTTTACTCATGGTACAAACATCGCCCCCTCTTAACCTCCAACTTGTGGGGTTAAGAAATTTCGTTTTCCTTGTTCAATGACAAATCTCGCCCCCAAGTGTGGATTATTGATGCTGAGGTGATTGGCAACCTTCCCTTGTTGTTTGCGGAAATCATAATCAAGACGCCCCAAACGCGCTATTGTGACGGAAGATCAATGGGCAACAGTTGAGTATGAACCATTGTTGTATGCAAATCTGGACTGAGAAATGAACTAGTCTGCAATGGAAGCGTGATACTGGAGAGGATTAGCTGCATGGAATTTGAGTGTAATGAATGCGAGCGAGAGATGACCCGAACAGTCACTGTGACACTGGATTGCAGTGATTGATGCGAAACAATTACACTGTTGAAAGTGAGCTACAACTATTGATGCGAAACTGAACTGTGGCAGTTGCGTAGAACTAGACTGATAACAGTTTACTGAAAAAGACGAGCTACATTCAAAGTCACTCAGCTGGAACCTGTGTTGGTTGTTGTTGTAAGCGAAACTTGTATTTGCTGACTGATAGTAATTTCTGCCAGACTGGGTAGCAGTAGGTGTTAGTACTGAACTTCTATCAATTTTAGGATGAGATTCGGAAATATTAGCGAAAAGGCGACAACCATATAAAGACGCCCTTCAAGCCAGAATGGGCAAAACTGGTTTGGAATAACTTCGGTCAAAGGTGGATCTGCGCCCGATCACCGGATCATAAAGCAGGATGACGAATGTAGCTGGACCAAGGAAATACGAACGTAGCAGATCGCAGCAGCTTCGATCAGCTGGATTACAACAACGACGAGCATAGCTGCACTGCAGCAGCTGCGATCATCTGGACTGCAGGAAACACGAACAAAGGAGATCACAGCTTTTTCGATCACCGGACTGGCAAAGACTCGATCAACCGGATAATAAGAGTTTCGAGTAAAATCGATCAATCGGTTGCTTCCAACCGAGTGGAGAAGCATTAGCGAAATCGATCGCATCGATTACGTCCAACTGAAAGTGCAAGGTTGCGAAGCAAATCAATCAGACAATCGATTCGTCCAACTCGAAAGCGGCAGCTATTTAGAATCGGACTATAGCAAATCCGATCAACCTGATCAGAAAGCGATTGTTAATCTTTCTTTTTGCGATAATTTCATCAAAATATGAGGGTGTATGCTCGCCCCCTCTTAATCCTGTAACTCATTGGAGGATTAAGAAGTTCGGGTTACCTTTCGTTTTGATTTTCAACGGCTGAGTTTCGCATCGCATTTTGTTCCTACGTAACTTGCCCCTAAGCGTGTTGAGTGTTATGCATCTCGCCCCAAAAAGGGTTACTTTAGACCATGAGGTGTTACAAATCTCGCCCCCAAGTGATGGTGATCCACGTTGAAGTGATATGCAACTCGCACCCAGAAGATAGTGATTGCCATGCTGCTCAATGCTCGCACAAGGGTGCACAACCTTGTTGCATCTTGCTCGCGCATGAGATGAAGTTGGAAGTGTCTGCTATCTGGAATCCGCGCAGGGGGTCAATCCCACTATTCCAGATGCACGCAGAATTGAAATGTGTGCATCTCAACATGCTTTACATGAGAAAATGCTCGTCATATTGTAGATGTCTCACATATTAAAAGTGTTATTGTGTGAGATACGATGTCATGCTGAAGAAGACGCTTCGAGCATCTCGACTTTGTAACAGTGGCTAAGCCAGTTGAATCAAAACTGGACTGCAGATGGTTATCGCAGAACTGGATATAAGCAGCTGCGATTAGCCGGACTATAACTGTTGTGAGGAAAGTTGGGCTGCAACAGTTGCGATCAACTGCACTGCAGCGGTTGTTGAGAAACAGTTCGATCAACTAGACTGTAGCATTCCTTTGGTGATTGAATGGCCGTTTTCGATGTTGCCATTTTAAATTCGAAAATTAAATTTTATCCAAAAATTGAAATTCCGCCCTCATAATGTTGGAAATTAACATGTGATCGCAACGAGCCAAAAATCACCCAATTCGGACGTGGGATGAAGAAGATATCAAGGAAGCAAAATTGAAGACCAATTCCAAGAAATAGTGTGATTGGCTTAGCCCACGAAGTGGGGCGGAAACATCGTACATCCAACAAAATTGGGGTTGAACAATCCTCCGAGTCAGTATCTCGGCTCGGTTGGTGACTCAGTTGGCTCAACCAACTCGGCTAGGTTCAGAGGGTGCAAGTATCCCTCAATGCAACTGAGACAGGTGGAAATATCTCGGGACTATGGAAACAAGTTGAGTCACAAGCATTACTACAAAGGTGGGAAAAGCCGCAAGCAAAGGCCGCCGTACATGGTCTGCCGGTAATGGTCGTTGCCTGGGAGGACGACTGTGCCGGAGAAGACGACGTCGCAGATGACGGCGTTATAACGGCGTTTTAACATGGCTGATGGCGTCACGGCATGCTGACATCACCGACTACTGGATTGCTGACTGTGTTCCTACACTGACGTGGCATTGCCTGAATGGCCCTGGTTGATGATGTGGCAACAACTCTGCTGACGTGACACCTTATGATTGACCACGGTTGCTGACGTGGCACTGATGTATTTTTACAAGTGGTAAGAAAGAAGGTTCGATTCTCGGACTTTTATGAAGATTGGTTTTTGATTAATAAAAAAAATAAAATAAGATAGACTAATTAAAATTGATTTTTGTTACCAAGGAGAGAGAAACTAGGGTTTTGGATTCCACTACTTCTAACGGTTGTAACAATTAATTTCTCTAATTTACTCTCAAAACTACACAAGGCAATTTTGAACCCAATCTCATACCTTGGAAAATTTATCATTAAAATATCAATTCGACTCAAGTCGGTAATCTAAGGCCTAATTTTCCTTCGCTTATAAAAGATCGGTAGCTAAACTCCCAAAACAGTTATTATGAAGCATATAAAGAAGAGAAAATTTCTAGACAATTAAAACTAATTGGAGAGTAACAATTAAAAGAAAATTAAATATCAAAACTTACATGCTAGAAGTAGTTTCTTCCTCCACCCTAGCGGAGAAATTACTCCATTATTACAAAAGAGAAATTAAAACAATGAAAAAAAAATTCTCTCTCCGGACCTCTCCTTTTTCTTGTATCCACAACATATTTATAGCTTTCAAAGGAATCCAATTTCCTTTTCTATTCACCACTACCACATCAACGCCGAATGAGAATATGCCACATGTCAAGACAATGAAAAATCCTCCAATAAGAATGTGCCACGCGTCAAATAATATAATTCTCATGCATTTACTTATTTGGGCTTTTCCTTATTTGGGAATTATTTATTCTTTATTAACTCCAACCATAAAGAATAATATTCTTTCCATACTCTTTATATATTTAATTCCCATAAATTACTTCATGTAGATTTCTTACTTAACACTTTTATTTTCTTCATTGAAATAAATATCTCCATATATATTTTTAATATCTTGTAAATGATGTCGACATAATGGGCTCCACACTTTCCACGCTCCCATATCCAAATAATTGGACAAATGAAATCTACATCTTCTTCCTTTTGGGCCTAGCCCATTAAATTATAAATCACTTCATTTCCTCCATTTTACGAGCGAAATTCCACGTTTTAGTCCATTGAGTTTTATTTTACAAAAACACCTACAAATACAAAAAATAGTAAAATAAATACAAAAATGAGCACTAACAATATAGAAAATTGAGACAAAGTAGACACATAAATGCGTCTATCAGGCACTGCTTACTGGACCACTTTGCTAACATGTCAATGTTGACATTAACCAACTTGCTGACATGGCGCTACTGTCGTAGACCACTTTTCTGATGTGGCGGTGCTGACGTAGACCACATTGCTGGCGTGGCACTGCTGACTGGCGAAGGCGCTTCGGTGACGTGGCTGGTCTGTGATGACGTGGCGAACACTGTGCACTGGCGTGGCAAGTGCCGTGGGTGAAAAAGACCCTGAGGTGGGTGACAGGACCCTATCGAGGGTGACAGAAATGCTAACAGGGGTGATAGTTGCTTGATGTGGGTGAACAACGAGGTAATGTGGGTGATGATGGTGGATTTTCATTTAAGGTTAAATTTGTAAAAACCAGAAAAATTATGCGCTGACATCTTGTAAAAGATAAAGCCACTAATAAGTGTTGGATACTCCCTCACTTAATTCACCAAGAATGGAGCATGTGGCAACAATCCCATTCTGTGAATACATGAAATTCCTCCAGGTTGGAGCATGTGGCAACAATCCCATCCCGTGAATTTCTAATCGCCCCTTGTATTTCCGCACTCATTATCGGTGTGGCATGACGAATGAGTGTTACTCTTACTGCAGTAACACGAACCTCCAAGCACTATAATGAAACCATGTACGAAATAACCGCACATGTGCCGACTCTCGGTGTGTTATACTAGCCCGATTGAGCCCCTCTCGGTGTGTTATACTAGCCCGATTGAGCATCCGAATCGACCGTATCGGTCCGGATATGATCGCAGATCATCCAACTCCATAAGCATGATTGGATGACCCGCATCAATTCCATCACCCCCAAGAAGGTATGGAATATCCATCGCCGAACCAATGCGGAACCCGCACGGTCGGCCATTGGCCTAGCTTGCCAAAAACGTTCATACCAAGCATTATGGACGGAAAACCCTAAATTAGGGTTTGCGGCATATTACATGTGTCGCAAAACAGCCTCAACCATCCATCTTCGCAGGTATAGATGGAGGGTGTAGATGTAGATTCAAAAGGCCCAGAGCATGTCAACACGATCACCGCGGGCCATCCTACAAACCATGTTTGGTCGTGACAAAATCGTCGCCCAAACAAGAGAAGACGCACGGCTTTGATACCCAAAATTAGGGTTTTGAGCATCACGAAGGCCCATCTTCTCCGGCATAAACGGAGGGTCCAAGATTAGATTAAGCAGTCCGGTCATACCAAAGATGACCACCGTGGACCCATCTATTCCCTAACCCAATCGGCCAAGGAATATCATGCCCGGCTAATCCAAAACGCACGCTCAAACTAGCGTGGTCACACCTCCCAAACCGCAAAACCGATCTCGACCACTCAACTTCGCGGACGATTTGGATGGCTCTGATCACGTTTTCATGGGATATGTGTATAGGCGTGAACATCAGCCTACCACCTTCACACCAGGCCAATCGGCCAAGACCAACCAAGATTGGTCGTCTTGGAACGTGCGACTGAAGAGGGCGTGACGTGCGGCCCTTGCGGCACTAGTTTTTGGTCGCAAATCGATCTCGACCACTCGATTTCACCGGATGAATTGAGTGACCCAGATCATACTTTCGTGAGGTAATGGGGTACAGGCGCCTACACCATCATGCCGTCTACACGCATGTATGTTCGGCCTGGCCAAGGTTGTATCCCATGCTTGGTTTCGACCAAGCTGAAGAGTGATGCCTGCGCACCTCTTCAAAACCCTAATTTCATTAATCTGGCCGCAGATGAGTGTCTCAAAGATCATCTCATCCGTCCAACTTCACCAAACTTGGTTATACAACCCCGGTCGAGTTAGTTGGTCGTGAGGCGTCATTACCCATCACTTTACCACACCATGATGCGCACTGCATAAAATACACACGATACTTCACAAGTATCAACTTCCCGAATAACGCAATTATTCAAATCAAAGCATTACATGCTACCTATCGTGGATCCACGATCCACACATTCCGGACATCAATCATGTCACAAACTAGGGGATACACACTGGGGTATTGGTATGGCGGTTTACAGCGTGCAGCGTGCAACGCGCCATCACAAGAACGTGTTAGGAAGTTATGGACGATTAGCGGTGACAGGAGAAGTGGGCAAGGATGGTCGTGTATCACCAACGCACAACTCCACTACTCCATCACTCCACTTCCCACGAGAGACGTGAATAAGACTCAATGACTTGTATAAATAGGTTATCCGCCCTATTTCCAAACAAGGGAGAAAAACAGAGAAAAACAACAAGAAAACACCAGAGCCTGCTGACACCAATCATAAGTTTGTTCACTTTCCCGTTGCAAGTCATATGCAAGTCTACACCTTCACAATCTCTACACCTTCTTCGCTTCCCTCCCTAAGATCAACCCCATCTCCTTCATTTTGTGACCGAAACAAGTCCGGGGAACGGCCATTTCTTGGTTTAGGCCGGACTTGCACTGATTGATCTCTCGAATCTACATGCACTCACCGCGCAAGTGCATTTGTTTAAGGTTTAAATTCATTCCTCATCCACACCCCAAATTACCAAATTCTGCAGGAGTAGTTTTCACCCATAAACAATTGGCGACCACAGTGGGAGGTTGATCTCTCGGTTACAAAAATTGAATTCTCAATTCTTCAGTTTTCATCTCGCGATGTATCCTCACTCTGAGACCACAGGTGGTTGGATATCATGGGAAGTGTAGCTAGAATGCCGGAGGATGTCTTGGAAAATCAAGCCAGATCGCTAGAAGACAGAGCGAGACATTCCGTCTTTTGAATGATATAACAGTGCAATTACAAGAAGGGTCGGCTTGCATCTACTCAAACAGTGCAAGAAACGCTGGATCCTTAGTCAGGAGTCACACCTTTACCAGTGGAGATGCAGAAAGAGTGCGTAATCACAGGGGACTCAGGAGAGACGAACAACATGGTCCAGCCGACAATGAAGAACCAAGGCAACTCCACAGAGGAAAGGACTTGTCCGGAGTACTACAACGTCTACCAGATAAAGAAATGGAGCCTGCAGCTTACGGATCCCTGATGGAAGATTTATATCTGAAGACCCTTGTCGAAGCTCGGAAGACTGTTCAATCCGCATCGACCTTTCACCTAAGTGAAGAAATACTTGAGGAAGGAGAGATCAATCAAGGAACACGTGAGTACAGAGGATGGGAACGTTCAATTCGATCACTCAGCAGTGATATTACAACACCTCCCATCACTGTGAGCCGCAGAGCAGCCGCAAATCCCGGCATCTCATCAAGTGTAACACCTCCGGTAGTCACCATGAGCAACAACTTCCACTCCTTCATCAGGAAGAGGAGCCGGAGGGACGAGAGGAGGACCATCCCCCATTACCATTGTAGACTTGATGGAGAAGCAGGAAGTTCTTGCTAAGACTCAAACGGATATGGCCGCAACTCAGAAAGAGGTACTCATTTTTCTTAAGACATTAACTGATCGATTTCCACAAGAGCCGTGACAGCCCTCGGAGCAAAAAAGGAACGCATTCAACGCACTAGGAGAAGGTACTTGGCGGCGCGGACCTCCATGGACCTCGATCAAAGAAGTGACATCGATATGAGCGGTCCTGTCATGGAGACTCCTACACTGGGTACCGATCCTCTCAACGATCCTACTCAAGTCAATAGTTTCACTATGAACCGAGGCCGGTGGATCGGGAAGCGGTTTCTCTAGTGGAAAGTTTATGCGAACTTTCACACATCTCGAAAATCGGCGCGCGGAGACGTTTTGCCGCAATCAACTGTGAGGAAGGTCACGACCGTGCCCTACATGTCACCGCACGCATCAAGGATTCGAGTTCAAGAAGACCCTTATACACAGGAGCGTCTTCATTACTCTCAAGACTCTCGGGACATCCAATGTTCTCCCCAGAAAGGTCGTACGGAAGCCTACCACAATGACGGACTTCTAGGGAAACCAAACCAAAGACATACGGGAGAAGCTCCATGGAAAGAATCGCACAAGTTTGTTGCGTCCCATTCCCCACTGGGCGTTAACGGGGGAAGAAGACCGGATTGCATCATTGAGGGATAAAACCCACGATGCATCTTTGCTGACGAAGCATTCTTCTCCATCATGTGAAGCCACGACCCACGTTCACACGAAGAGGGAACGAAATTTTATGGCGAGTCGTGACCAGAAAGGGAAAACGGTATACCGACACTACCATTATCAATTAGCAGGGGAGACTGTTACCCAGTCTCTCCACCCAATGGAATGCTACAACAGCAACGAACCACAAGAGCAAGTGCTAGATGCTCCACAACAGCCACCAACTCCACAACTGATGAGATTGAAATCGTTGGGGAATCTCCTAGGCCTATCTCCATCAGCTCAACCTTGAGTACGGATAAACGCACGAAGCTCTGGAACTTCTCAAAGATTACCAAGACATATTCGCTTGGAGATATGAAGAAATGCCGGATTTAGATGAAAATTGGTCACCCATCATCTACACGTCATACCTGGATCCAAGTCGGTTAAACAGTTGTAGTTCGGATGGAGTGCTTTGCATAGACTTGAGATACTTGAATAGGTGCTGCTCCCAAAATGACCCTCCTCTACCTAACATCGACATGTTAGTAGATGCAACCAGCGGACATCGCATGTTCTCCTCCATGGATGGATGTAGCGGCTACAACCAGATAAGGATGTACGAACATGACACAAGTAAGATAGCTTTTCGAACTCCTCTCGGAAATTTTTATTATACCATACTGCCATTTGGTTTAAAGAATACCGGTGCAACGTATCAACGCTCTATGACGGCAATCTTCCACTGGAGCCAATACCTCAAGGGAGCAGCCTCAAGAAGATAACGATTTACACGCGTCATATCGAGCAAGATCCGGGCGAGTCACTCTATCAGACAGTGGTCGAACAAGATCCGGGTGAGTCACTTTATCAGACAGTGGTACATGTCTATCATGCTATGTTGGAGAATCCGCGCTTTTGGTCATCCTCCTGAGTCGTTGAACGCTCATCTACGACAACATATGCCCCGATAGAAAGAAACAGGCCTCGCAGTAATGAAGAGCCTCATAATGTTTGTAGGGGCATATATCTCACCAACAGCGATACAACCTTCAAGCCTTCTCAGTTCCCTCAAGAAGCAAGAGGAAAACCACCGAGATACAACATCCCCGCGCGTCCGTCAACTCCAACTCCAAAAGCACCACATGCACGACTCCCACAATGATGAAACAATGTCCAAGATATTCCATATCCGGCTCGACAATAACCACTACGAACAAACCATGTAAACCACGCTTGGGGATCGAGGAAAAGATGAAGTTCCTTCACCGTCAGTCAAGGAATTCTTCAACATGAGAGAGATGGTCAGTCAAGAAGCATGGAATTCGCAAGGGTAAATCGAATCAAGAGGGAAATACTTCAACGCTCCCTCTAGCGAAGCTTCTTCAATGGTCTATTCAAGAGCCGCCTCAATGCTCTCTCCGGACCCACGTTCGCTTCGTAATCCCGCTTCAACACTCTCTCAAGGATCCACCTCAATGTTCGCACTGAAGCCACTTTAACATCCTCTCGAGTCGTTTCAACACTCAAGCTACATCAATAATCTGCGCTCTCCGGTCAAGTTATCTTTGATGTACTCATTGCTCAACATACGTCCATCCATCCTTCATGAGGACCCAGCTGAGCATGAAAACCCCGAAGTCGATAGAGAAGGTTTATCTTGTGAAACGAATATTTTCATATAGTTGAAAGGGCGCGGTGAACAACTCATCATTAATGTTCGGCATATCTTTGAAGTGTCAACACCTCCCGACTTGGCACCAAAGATTATCCCCTTAAGACATCCCAACATGAGTTCTTTTCTTCATTCTACAATAAAAGACATGACTCAGTACTTGTATAAAAATGCGTGAGATGTGTAGTCACACACGACAGAACACACATTCATGTTGAAGTACACAAGGCTGGTATTGGGTCTAAACACCGGTATTGATCAAGTCACAAGTCCGTTATTGCTCAAGCTTCAAGTCAGTATTGATCAAGTCCTAAGTATCACTCAAGTTTCAAGTCCGGTATTGGTCAAGTTTCAAGTCCGGTATTGATCAAGTCACAAGTCCGATTGCTCAAGCTTCAAGTCCCGGTATTGATCACGAGTCCGGTATCACTCAAGTTTTAAGTCTGGTATTGGTCAAGTTTCAAGTCTGGTATTGATCAAGTCACAAGTCCGGTATTGCTCAAGCTTCAAGTCCGGTATTGATCACGAGTCCGGTATCACTCAAGTTTCAAGTCTGGTATTGGTCAAGTTTCAAGTCTGGTATTGATCAAGTCACAAGTCCGGTATTGCTCAAGCTTCAAGTCCAGTATTGATCAAGTCACAAGTCCGGTATTGCTCAAGTTTCAAGACCGGTGTTGGTCAAGGGCACGAGGCTGGTATAAAGGTGACATTCATCAGGCATACACGATATGGGACCCACGTTCAATCAAGCATATATGGCGGGACCATATTTATTTGCACAACACGGTACTCTTATGTCATGGGAATCATGTTCACGAAATTCAAGACAATGTTCGATCAAACAAAGGCGCAGTGAGCCCCACGAACGAAGCGGGCGCAATAATTGGTCGATTAGGAACAACCCCACGATCGAGCGAAGCAGGCGCAATAGCCCCTCGACCTAATCAGGCATAGCAAGGTCGATCTGGCAAGACCGACATTCAAACGGAGCAAGCACGGAGCGGGCCCTCGACCGAAGCAGGCATAGCAAGGTCGATCGAAGCAGGCAAGACCGACATCATACTAGGGGAACGCTATCCTATATGCCTTTTGAACGTGACATACTCCAAGGACAGGATGACCCGTCTCTCCTGGTAACATCTAACTTTGTCTCATAAGTTTTATCTTTAACTGTCACCATATCATGCCTACCCCACAATAGTGTAACCATTGTGTGCTAGGCAGGGGACTTAATGTTGATGGTGGATTTTCATTTAAGGTTAAATTTGTAAAACCGGAAAAATTATGCGCTGACATCTTGTAAAAGATAAAGCCATTAATAAGTGTTGGATACTCCCTCACTTAATTCACCAAGAATGGAGCATGTGGCAACAATCCCATTCTCGTGAATACATGAAATTCCTCCAGGTTGGAGCATGTGGCAACAATACCATCTTGTGAATTTATAATCAGCCTTGTATTTCCGGTACTCATTATCGGTGTGGCATGACGACCGAGTGTTACTCTTACGAGTAACACGAACCTCCAAGCACTATAATGAAACCATGTACGAAATACCCCATACAGCCGACTCTCGGTGTGTTATACTAGCCCGATTGATCCCCTCTCGGTGTGTTATACTAGCCCGATTGAGCATCCGGACCGACCGTATCGGTCCGGATATGATCGCAGATCATCCAACTCCATAAGCATGATTGGATGACCCGGATCAATTCCATCACCCCCAAGCGGTATGGAATATCCACCGCCGAACCAATGCGGAACCCGCACGGTCGGCCATTGGCCTAGCTTGCCCAAAAAACGTTCATACCAAGCATTATGGACGGAAAACCCTAAAATAGGGTTTGCGGCATATTACATGTGTCGCAAAAAACAGTCTCAACCATCCATCTTCGCAGGTATAGATGGAGGGTGTAGATGTAGATTCAAAAGGCCCAGAGCATGTCAACACGATCACCACGGGCCCGCCTACACACTTGACCAATCGGTCAAGACCAACCATGTTTGGTCGTGACAAAATCGTCGCCCAAACAAGAGAAGACGCACGGCTTTGAAACCCAAAATTAGGGGTTTGAGCATCACGAGCGTCCATCTTCCTAAGCATAAACGGAGGGTCCAAGATTAGATTAAGCAGTCCGATCATACCAAAGATGACCACCGTGGACCCATCTATTCCCTAACCCAATCGGCCAAGGCATATCATGCCCGGCTAATCCAAAACGCACGCTCAAACTAGCGTGGTCACACCTCCCAAACCGCAAACCGATCTCGACCACTCAACTTTAGGACGATTTGGATGGCTCGGATCACGTTTTCATGGGATATGCGGTATAGGCGTGAACATCAGCCTACCACCTTCACACACATGCCAATCGGCCAAGACCAACCAAGATTGGTCGTCTTGGAACGTGCGCCCGAAGAGGGCGTGACGTGCGGCCCTTGCGGCACTAGTTTTGGTCGCAAATCGATCTCGACCACTAGATTTCACCGGATGAATTGAGTGACCCAGATCATAATTTCGTGAGGTAATGGGGTACATGAACCTACACCATCATGCCGTCTACACGCATGTATGGTCGGCCCGGCCAAGGTTGTATCCCATGCTTGGTTTCGACCAAGTCGAAGAGTGATGCCTGCGCACCTCTTCAAAACCCTAATTTCATTAACGGTCGCAGATGAGTGTCTCAAAGATCATCTCATCCGTCCAACTTCACCTGCTTGGTTATACAACCCTGGTCAAGAGTTAGTTGGTCAGTGAGGCGTCATTACCCATCACTTTACCACACCATGATGCGCATCGCATAAAATACACACGATACTTCACAAGTATCAACTTCCGAATAACGCAATTATTCAAATCAAAGCATTACATGCTACCTATCGTGGATCCACGATCCACACATTCCAGACATCAATCATGTCACAAACTGGGGGGATACATACCGGGGTATTGGTCTGGCGGTTTACAGCGTGCAGCGTGCAACGCGCCATCACAAGAACGTGTTAGGAAGTTATGGACGGTTAGCGGTGACAGGAGAAGGCAAGGCTGGTCGTGTATCACCAACGCACAACTCCACTACTCAATCACTCCACTTCCTCCACTTCCCACGAGAGACGTGAATAAGACTCAATGACTTGTAAATAGGTTCTCCGCCCTATTTCCAAACAAGGGAGAAAAACAACAAGAAAAACAACAAGAAAACACCAGAGCCTGCTTACACCAATCGTAAGTTTGTTCACTTTCCTGTTGCAAGTCATAAGAAAGTCTACACCTTCACATTCTCAACACCTTCTTCGCTTCCCTCCCTAAGATCAACCCCATCTCCTTCACTTTGTGACCGAAACAAGTCCGGAACGGCCATTTCTTGGTTTAGGCCGGACTTGCACAGATTGATCTCTCGAATATACAAGCACTCACCGCGCAGTGCATTTGTTTAAGGTTTAAATTCATTCCTCATCCACACCCCAAATTACCAAATTCTGCAGGAGTAGTTTTCACCCATAAACAGGTGCACTGCTGGCAATCTGGATGGAGGACTTCGCCTGTACACAAGGCTCGGTAACATGGCTGGCGGACTTGGCCGGGGGACATGGCCGGGGGACATGGTTGGGGGACATGCTCGGGGGACATGGCCGGGGGACATGCCCGGGCGAGATGGCCGGGGGACATGCCTGGGAACTGGTTGACATCGTCGCTGGCAACATGACTGGAAATTGGCTAGAGGCGCGACTCGCAACTTGACTTCGACAGTTTACCGGTGGTTGACTTTGACCATTGACCGGGCACTGACTTCATGGATCACTGGATTAGATGGTAGCTACTTCAGTCGGTAGAATGGCGGCAGGCTTGGATGAGGGTTAAAAGGTGATTTAAGTAGCAATTTGGCCCATTATGTGGCATTTTTACTCATGGTACAAACAGTTGCCTATTTGTTAACACTAGTTCTCTCTCTTAGTATTTGCTCGCATGTGAAGTAGTAGTGAGATAGTTACGCTGAATGGTTAAGCGCATCTAGATCTATTTTTTATCTGACGGCTGAGATTAGTTGCGCTGAACCATTCAGCATTGAACCTAAATCTACTTTTCGCTGATTGATTCAGTGCAACTTCCTAATCTACTTTTCGTTGAATGATTCAACGCATCTAGTATGCTAGATAATAACTACCATAGGACTTAGGAGGTTGCCCTAGCTGATGTGGACTGCTAATCTAACTGCTAGATTAGCACACCATAGGACTAAGCCTTATTTTACTTCTCCCACTCCGTATATCTTAAATAGATTATAATTGTACACAATATTTTTGTAAACAAAAATCTGGCTAATTTTAAAGTTGTGTCTTTTAGCTTAGTTAGTAGATTTGATAACGTTTTACCTGCTGCTATATCAGGTTTATGTAATTATGTAATAAATCTATTCTGACTGATAGATGGAATGATGAAAAACTCACGGACTTGATCAATCTCATTTACACTAGAGAAGATCTTATCCGGCCATTGTATTACAATGCTTATACTCTTATTTAAAGTATGATCGGTTCTGTTTTTCCATTTCTAATTAAAAAAGAAAAAACAAGAAAACCTTGAAAAGCTTCGACATTTTTTTAGAAGATAAGAATTTTATTGTGTCAAAGAAAAAATAAATAAAAGGAAAATTAAAAAAATAACAAAATTCGATTGTCATTGATTTCCAATGGAATAAACCGAAGAAGTTGGAACATAACAAAAGGTGTCTAGATTAGAGCACCATAACATTAAACTAGACTTGATTTCAAACGCAGTTCTTCTCTTGCTTTCTTTCTTCCCGAAAAATAGTTTTGTACTTTTCAAATAACACAAAAAATAGCGAAAGGAAATCTCCAAAGGTCATCATTTTTACCTTCCAATTTGTTTTCCTGCCAAGTTAAGAAGTTCCGAGTTAAGGAATTTTCAAACACCCATTTGATTTTAAAATCTCTCAAAGAAAAAATAATCCAAATATACCAAGTGAAACAACAAAGGAAGAGCCAATGTTTTACACTTTCATCTTTCACCTTAGAATAAATTATAATTTGAACAGAAAGTTCGGATTGCATCGGACTTCTTTAATCTATGCATTATTTTTTCACTTCAGTAAACGAGGGAATCTTAACACCGTCGATATAATTTCAGAAAGCAAGAATTTTGATGTTTTAATTATTTTTTCAAAGAGAAAATGTGAAAATGTTATTGAAAATAAAACTCCAAAGTAATATATTATGTGACAGACCGGAAAATCTCGCCACCGGAGCTATACCCAACAGGCTGAAACTCCTCAATGCACCACTCATAATCCACAGTGACCGGGTCGTGAAGCTTCACTTTTCACCAAGAAAACACATGTTGGTTTTCCTTTCAAAGCATGCTTCGCAAGCAAGATTCCTTAAAAATGTATTTTACACGTCGTTCCAACTTACCCTGTTCCACGAAGGTGCAAGGCCATAAAGGCTAATGCGAGGCATGTTGCGTGGACTGGAGAACCCCTATTACGAAGTTGTGCGCCAGCAGGCTGAAACTTTCTGATGTGGTATTCATAAATGCAGTGATCGAGATATAAAGCTTCGTTTCTCGGTAGGCAAATGCCCATTTATTTATCATTGCAATTATGCTTCCCAAGAAAACGTGGCTTCCACACCATTCTAACTTACCCTTATTACGCGAAGGGTACAAGGATATCAAGGATAATGTTGATGCATATTGCGTGCATCACCGGCTTATGCATCCTTTCCACGCATAAAGCATGTCTTGGGCTTGCACATAGACCATTGCATGCCTATTATACATGTTTTTTTTTTTACTTATCTTTCGCATTGAAAGCATGCACCGATCTTGCTCGTTCCAGTGGTGCATTGTTCAGTCTCATGTCATTCATTCCTTCTATCATCCTTGTGATCCAAGTGGCTTATGCAGGCCCCCATAACCTTCCTACCGATTTAGCTTCCTTTCCTCTACATGCCCAATCCACAATTGGTGCATGCCTATAACGAATGAACTGATAAGACGTATGAGCATCCCAAGGAAACTGACTGCAACTATAACCTCATAAAGTATAAAAACAATTATCTCTTGTATCGCATTGCCGAGTCAGATGATATGGGTTACCATAATATTGCAATCACCTCGGAATTAGATGATATGAGGGACAAAATATTGGACCACTAATGATGCAACTCATTGCTTCCTATGTACCCTTCTCCATACCTTGAAGGAATCAAGCAAGGACCATAGTTCATCATCGCCGGAAATAAAAACTAAAGTCAATTTCATCTTGCAAAGCCAAAGTCAAAGGGTCTTTTTCAAATAATGCACAAGAGTGTGTATGATTAGGACACTTAGTTCGTAAGTATGCTTTATCTAGCTCGGGGGATGCAAATTATTGCAATGTTCACATTTTCTTTGTTTTGCACTATGGTGGTGCATTCTTAGTTTGCAATGTAGCAAGGATGCTTTCGCATCGTATATGCTTCACCGACTAAGCTTTGAAGCTTATTGGTGCATTTCTAATTAATGCACCTTCAACCAATCTCCCTTCCTTATATATGTCTTATCGACATTTCTACAACTAGAAAAAGGGGATAGGATGGATATGTACCATGTCCACCTGCTTTCCTAAAAACGAGTTTCTTAAATTGCACCATACTGATGCATAACCAGTTCTGGCCCGTTGCCCTATTTGAGTGATTGCACCATAGTGGTGCAATATGGCTCTTGGCCAGCCTCCCACTTGAGTGATGCATCATTGTGGTGCAATATCATACATATTCATCCTTTCACTAGCGTGATGCACCATTGTGGTGAACCTTCTGTTATGGTCTAACATGCCATATACGGGAAACAAAAGCTTGAGATGAAGCTTAATCTCATTCAAATGAGGCATCTATGAGTACGCGTCATATGAAAAGTGCGGTTGTTACATTATTACCCACTTTAAAGAATTTCGTCTCATATAATCAAAACAACAACTACTGTGGACAAGCTTTATCTGTTTGGATTCCCTGAGAATATGTCTCATACCAAAATGCTAAGAAATCTCACAAGGTTTCTCCAATTCGTGAACAATAATTAGGACCTTCTAAGCATACGTCCCATTTTGCATACCCAAAAGAGTTCACTATACTATCGTGAAAATAGATTGTGATCTCATAAGCATGCATCCCATACTGCATACTCATGACGTCCAAAAGGATATCTCAACACATGATCCTAAGTACGAGTACCCTACTGCAACACCATGAATCCCCAAAGTTCACAATTTGGTAAGGGTCATCTTGCATGACAAGCTTTTATTAGCGCATTACTCTGATGACCAAACTCTAATGCTAGATCAGTCATATGCAAGCGTACCATCCCTAATGTTCTTATGGGTTACCTCTCGTAAGTGAGAGCTAGCCATCCTGACAATGAACATCCATCCAATTGTGTATCTACCTTCCAAACGGTCTTTCGGGTCACCAAATATATGGTGGGTCGTCATTTAAGGCCTGTAAAACTCACATTACTAGACTAAGTCTAACATGTCCGCGCGAAAGTTGTTGTACTTTTTCAACTTGTTTTGTTCCTTTGTCAAGGAATACTTTGTAGAATCATTAATTGGAAACACACACAAGTACATAATGCATAGTCCCTAGTGTTATCTCGGAACTTGCTCTAATACAAACTATGACCGACCGATAAATCTCATCCCCGGAGATATCCCCAACAAGCCAAAACTCCCCTATGTGCCACTCATAATGCACAGTGATTGGGACGTAAATCTTCACTTTTTGCCAGGCAAATACACATCAATTTTCCTTTCCAAGCGTGCAAGCAAGATGCTTTAAACGTATCTTCCACACCGTTCCAACTTACCCTTTTTTTT
Source organism: Papaver armeniacum (assembly GCA_023531295.1). Lineage (NCBI taxonomy): Eukaryota > Viridiplantae > Streptophyta > Magnoliopsida > Ranunculales > Papaveraceae > Papaver > Papaver armeniacum. The sequence goes on from JAJJWW010001406.1 coordinate 209,271, forward strand.
GTGAAGGGTGCAAGTACATAAAGGATAATGTTGATGCATGTAACGAGGACCTAAAAATTCCGACTCCAGCGTTGTGCCCCACCAGGATGAAACCCCGTGATCCATCACTCGTAAACGCAGTGATCTTCTCGCCAGGAGTTGCAAGCATTCTTCATAAGTATTATGGATTAAACACACCTTTTACACTCTTCTAACTTATCCTTGTTTTGAGAAGGGTGCAAGGCCATAAAGGATAATGCTGATACATATTGCATGCATCAGCGATTTCCGCGTCCTGTCCAGGCATAAGATATGCCTTGAACTTGAGCATAGGCATTACAAGCTTATTTCCAGTTTTCTTGCTTGTTTTGACATTGAGCTGAAAGCATGCACGTGCCAAATGTGCATCAGTCAGGCCCATATTTTCTTGCCTTGCATCATCCTTGTGATGCAAGTGGCTTATGCAAGATCCCCTAACTTGCTTAGCGATTTAGCTTTTTTTCTTGGTCATGTTCAATTCGCAATTGGTGCATGCCTCTGTCGAATGGCTTAATAAGAAGTACGGGCAACCAAGAAAATGGACTGCAACTTACAACATCAAGTATGACTACAATCATCTCTTGCATCCCATTGCTGATCAAGATGATATGAGTTACCATAATGTTTCAATCACCTCGTAATAGATGATATGAGCGAAAAAGTGTTGGATCAATAATGATGAACTCACTACAACTGCATATGTACCTTTCTTCATACTTTGGAGGGATCAAGTACAGACCGCAGTTCATCAACGTCGGGACTGGCAACTAAAGACAACTCGTGTTGCAATGCCAAATCAAGGAAAAGCCTAATCCGTATAAGCCAAGGGTCTTTTGTGAATGATACACATTAGGCCACTTAGTTCGTAAGTATGCGTTCTCTAGCTCGGATAACACAAATTATTACAATGTTCACATTTTCTTCATTTTGCGCCATGGTAATGCTTTCTTAGTTTAGAAATGTTGTAACACCTGCACTTTTCACATGGCGCCTTCTCAAAGATGCATCATTTTCATGAGATGAAGCTTCATCTTAAGCTTATGTATCTTTCGAAATGGGATATTGGCTTAGATCCAATATCGCACCATCATGGTGCATTATGCAGGTTATATTGTCCAAGAGCCAACACACCATCGTGGTGCATCACATGAGTGGGTGGATACTCGATATGCAAGTTACACTAGATTGCATAAGCAATTAGCATCACAAGGATGACACAAAAAAAAGTAACGCATGCATTCATCTCAATTCCCAAGAAAAGTAAGTGAAATAACCTTGCAATGGACTAAGTGCGATTCCAAGACATATCATATGCTTGGACAAGACTCGTAATCCAATGATGCATGTAATAAAGGATCGACACTAGCCTTTACAACGTTGTACCCTTCGCAGAACAAGGATAAGTTGGAATGTGTGAAAGCTACATTTAAGGCACCATGCTTGTTAAGCATGCTTGCAAAGGAAAATAGACGGGCATTTGGAAAGAGACAAGTGAAGCTTCCCGTCCTGGTCAGTAGTATTAGAGTGCCACATCGGGGAGTTATGGCCAGCACAGTTGGGCACCACAGGAGTAATTTTCTGGTATGTCATAGTTAGTATCAGAGAAAGTTCCGAAATAATATGAACTCGTTAGCGAGTATTTTGTAATGAGACTACAAATTTTCCTTCAATGAGGAACAATAAGTTGGAAGAGTATGCCAACTGTTACGCGAATCGTGTTAGACTTAGTTGAATACTATGCGTTTGCCAGGCCTAAAATTACGATCAACCAGATAGTTAGTGACCGGTAATACCTTTTGGAACGGTAGGTAGATAGTGAGACTGATAATCCTACCCATTTGGAGCGATGCGTTGTCAGGCCGGCTAATATCCAGTATATCAGTGGAAACCCGTAAGACCGTCTGGGACGATGGCTTGTATCTAACTGCTCTGACATTAGAGTTTGGTCCTCACAATATTGTGATAATATTTTGCCTGTCATTTCGATGACCATTGCCAAACTGTGAACTTTAAGGATTTCTGAGTGTGTGGTATAGGTTGTGCACATAGGATCACGTGTTGAGATATTCTTTGGCAATCCTGATTATGTAGTATGTGACGCTGTCTTAGGCCAAGCACTATGGTGCCCCTTTTCCCTTCCCTATCCCTCATATGTAGGGAAAAACTAAAAAACCATCCACTATGGTCTCCCATATCCCTACATGTGTAGGGATATCCCTCCCTTTCCCTACTAGGAGGATCACATCTGATCTGCCTTGTAGGGAAGGGAAATCACATGGCTACTCAGTTCCCGTATATATTTACGCTTTATGGATACGGAGTAGCTGTATGGAAGTTGATATGGCTACTGAGTAGCCGTAGCTTTTTACACGGCTACTGAGTAGCCGTTTCCGTAAAAATATTTGTTTGACCTTTTTTCGTTTACACCTCTCTCACACCCGATCCTAACCATCCATCATTAATAACGGCTCTATCTTCTCCACCGTCGGATCAACGGTCATTTTTTCAAAATCCTCTATAAATACCACTCTAATTCTCACACCAAATCACACCAAATCCCCTCTTCTTACAATTTTCTTCACTAAAATCTCTCAAAAAATTTTCTTTAAGTAAGAGTTTTAAATTGTGTTTTGCTCATCAATGTCGGAGACTCAAAAGCAAAAAAGGAAACATAAAACGAGATTTAGTACTTTGGAAGATCATCACATTGTTACTCAGTACTGTGCTCTTGATTATAGCAGTTATGTATATAAGAATCTGTTTTATAAAATCCTTTTTCAAAAATTTGTGGAAGCTTGTGGTGGGAATCCACACGAGCGTACTATAAAAAGCGTTTGTAATCTGTTTAGCATAATCAAGAATGAAATGGATAACTTTTCCTCATGTGTTGCAAGAGCCGTTGCAAGTAATACGGACTTGGACTCTAATAACCGGGTATGTTATCTAAATATGTTCATTATAGTTGTTGTATATGTTGTTTGTAAATATTTTTATTTATGCGTATCTTATTTATGGTTTGTTTACATTGATGTAGATCATAAATGCGAGAATTTATCATGTTGAAATACGCAAAAAAAACTTTACTCGAGATGCTGAGTACGATTTGCTTAAAGATGTACCAAATGTACCAGATATAGAAGTAGGTGTAGCTAAAGATATGGAACAAGATTCTTATCCTATTTCATCTCAACTTTATGGAAATTCTCAAATATGTTTAATACTCCAACCCAATAAATTCTCAAAATCCACCTACAAGCTAATTCGTCGAGACTCCATTTACAAATCAAATTCCAAACGCTTATAATGTCCCTAGCGGTATCCCTTTTCCATTAGGATATACCCCTAGTAAGAACCCAAGTACAATACCTGGAACGTCGTCAGGTGGATTTACATAAGATAAACGCAAGTCAAGAGCAGCCAAAAAATCCCAAATTAAGAAAAATGTCGCTGGACCAAGTAGACCCGCTACACCATCCTCGCAAGACTCCCAGATGAGCGACACAGGCAGTAAACTTGTTGATTATCTAAAAGAATCTCGAATGACATTCGCACCTCGTCAGCAATAACAAAACCAAATTATGGAAAGATTGCTAGATATAACACAACAACAAATTGAAGTTAATCGAGAGAGAGAAGAAAGGGAAATTATGCAAATCGATCTCCAAAAGCTGGCTCCAAATGCAAAAAAGTACTTTGAATTAAAACATAATGCCATATTGGCCAGGCAGTTGGCGAGGCAAGAACAAGATCAGTTAAATTTTTAATTAAAAGTTTGTTTTAGTCTTTAGTTATTGAGTTTAGAATTTTATTTTTAATAGCTTAGTTTCATTGTTGTTGTTTTTTAAGTAAGGTCGTGTTTCAGTTCCGGTAATGTAGTTTCCTTTTTCTCAGCAATATTAATTTTTATATTTCTAATTTCGATAATTTGAATTATATTTTCTTATACCAATGGATCTTTTGTAACGACTATGTTATCGGCTAATTTCCAATGGCTAATTTCCAACGTCTACTTTCAATGCCTATTATAAATTTTCATAAGCTTCCTCAACACAAACAATCCAAAATAGTTGGCCTTTAGTATCCTCTATGTCTCTTTTTTTTTTTCTGAAGATAACATGGTAATGGTTGGGTATACCGTAGAAGAAGATGTTGCAATCACCATAGCGTTTGTAAATGCTGCTACTCTGCCTATTGAAGATGTTCAAGAACTCACTACCTATGAAAAATGGACGCTGGTGTTCGAAGGCTTTGTACAAGCGTTTGTAAATGTTAATAACCGAACCAGATGACAAGTTCAACAACGGATTTCTCAAATTCATATAACGGTTCGCAAGTATGTTAGAATTCAACGAAAGATTCATGGTTACACCCCACAACACATGAAAATTGAGATTACCGTAGGTCATCATAATTAGTTATGATATTTGAAATGTTGTTTCCACATACACACTAACCTATTGCCTTATGTTTGTTTTGCGTAGGAGGAAATGGCCAAATTTGTGTACCGACTAGATCATCGTACGGAATTCACATGTTATGAGTGCTACTTAATCTTTAAGGCTAACATGGATGTTTACAATCCGAAAATGAATGTCATCGCTCCTCCAGAAGACGGACCTGGCAAATTAATATAGTAAATGCGGTTGTTGTTTAAGATTTTGTGGGTAAATCTCTGTGTAAACCCTCACCAGACTATAACTCGTCCACTAGGGTCACCTAGGGGTTTAAAGGCTTGTTGCACATGCTAAGTGCAATTGAGATTACCACGAAAAGTAACCTAGTTTTTTATTCAATAATTGTAATGTACTTTATAATAGGTAATTTCAAACGACTATATCCCAACGACTACTTTATAACGGCTACTTTATAACGACTACTTTATAACGGCTATTTTTGACGGATATTATAAATTGTGTTGTCTATCTCCAAACAACAAACACCTATTTTCATACACTTTGCAAAACTCCTCACATAATTCAATACCTCTCATACCTCTTTATACGAACACAACCATGGGATTATTTGATCCGATTGAAGAATTGGCAATCATCAAAGCATGGCACAAAGAAAGTCGAGTAGTAGATCTCTCCCCTCTAATGACAGAGCCCGAAACCTTTTGGGCAAAGATATATAACCAATATAGACAAAATTATGGGAATCCAAAGATAAGAAGTCTTCAACAAATTCATGATAGGTACCAGATTATCCAAAAATCCGTTTGCGATTTTATAGCTATTCAACAACGGATCTTCAACGCCAGCCATATTAGCCTATCCCCTCAACAATTTGTAAGTATTTTATAATTGTTTTCGTAGAAAGCTAAATTGATTGATTTTAAATTACAATAATAAGTATATTGCGTTGTGTTATTGTAGCATGAAGTCGTTAAAGTGCGTTATTTTGAGGAAAAGCGTGAAGCATTCACATTTGACGAAAGCTACAATTTCATGGTATCCAAAATCCCAGAGTATCAATCTCCGGAAATTCATCTAGTTCATCTAGTGAATAATGAAAGTATAATAAATGTTTGAGTAGATTTTGTGGGTAAATCTCTGTGTAAACCCTTACGAGACTATAACTCGTCCAATAGGGTCACCTAGGGGTTTAAAGGCTTGTTGCACGTGCTAAGTGAAATCGTGATTACTATGACAAGTGATTTGGATTTTTACTCAATAGTTGTAATCTTGTTGTCTATTTTGTGAAATTTCAGTTCTATTTATGTTAAACTTTAATTAAATAAAAGATAGAATATCTCATCATATGTAAATTGCAAGAACACTTAAAGATAAAGGATTACATTAATTTAAGATAAAAAAATTCAAATATAATCATTCTTCAGGATTGTTGTTCTGAAGACTTGATTTACGTCCGACGCAGAAACACATAAAAATAGCAGATTACATAAATATAAGATAAAACATTCACATTTAATCATTCTTCAGGATTGTTATTCCGAAGACTTGATCAACAAATGATGCAGGAACATGTCGGCGATAAAGATACACTTCATCTGGATTGTAGGTATCATAACTTGCTTTCAATAGCTGATAACATTCATCATACGGAAAATTGTCACCTGTCTGGTTAAGATAGTCTAAACGAGCAACACTTTTCTGGAAAAAAAAATTAAAAAAAAATAGCTTAAAATAGTTATAATTTTAGGAAATAAAAGAAATTTGTTAAAAATTTCTTACCCTTTGTTCATATGACATTCCAGGATTACGTATGTTAACTTCGGCCTGAATCGTGACAAAAGTGATGATCTCCTTGTTGATCTTGCTCTACCTAGTTCTAAGACCTCCTTTATCTCTCGCATTTGGATTTCCGAATATGTTATCAAAAAATTCAAATACATTCTTCCATAATTGGTTGCTAGTGTTTTGAACTACGTTCAGAATATAGTTTTTTGCTTCAATCCATGCTTGCGTAAGAGCAACATCTTCTTCTTTGCTGAATCTCATTTTTATAAAACAAAATATCATAGAATGTTTGGATAGATTCACTTTGGAAAGTGAATTCCTATATATATATATATATAGATATGATGAGAGGATATAGAATTCAAAAAAAAAATTTTTGCCGTTATACAGTAAAAATTACCAGTACAAATAAAACCAAAAAAGTAGCCGTTATACAGTGAAAATGACCAGTACATAGAGATATAAAGATATCCATTAAAAAGTTAAAAAACTATCATTACCCTGATGTTGGTACGTGGTTGTACTTTGATTGAGTTGTTTAGAAAAATTATAAGGATGGTAAGATTATTTTTGACTGTTTGGAACAAAAGAACCCGTCAACGGTCCCGAATCACGAGAGTGGCCTGGGGTAGATGACTCATATGTATGTGGTGGATGATACTCTCTCACAAATCTCTGATGGAAATCTGAACCATATTTGATTTTGTGTTGCAGTTCCTTTGTGTGGTTGAAATAGAATTGTTGTAGAGCCATGTTTTGATGTTGCGAATCCTGATATGCCAGACACCACATCTCCTATATAAAGTAAACACCGACATAAGTTTATATTTTTTTCACAAGTAAAATATATAAGAATTAAAGGACATATGATACTCACAGCTGTACCCATATTGACATTATAATTGAGTTGACGAAACTGTCCCAAATACTTCATTCCAATAGGCATATTAATCGCCTTAAATTCATTGTCGCATATTCGAGTTGTCAGATTTTTTGGTGGATATGGGAAGAGATAACGATCGACGGGCACCAACTCTTCTGTATATGTGCTTTTTTCTCTCGGTGCTGGTCGGCGTACATAAGCTTTGGTATCTTGCGTACCATACAAATCCCTGTTTCCTTCATGTACAATTACACCTGAGTACTTCCCAACTGACCTCTCCTTCCACCACAGTTTATACTCATGATCGGATACTTCAACATAATGCAAGGAATTAAGTTGACTGTCGGCATACAAATAGTGGGTGTTGATGTATACTGTTGAATCAGTTGCACGGTATTACTGTCATTCCAAGAACTTGTTTGAGACACCGTTCGCGCAGGTACAAGGCGTTGTGACCAAATGGATCGTAAAAGACCCTCCGTGTTACAGATATTTGTTTAGCTTCTACCACCTCGGGGTTAGTTTTCCATTCACTATCCTCCCACGGCGACCATACTACATAATTGAATGAGAAGTTATCAATTTGGTAACGCACAAGAGTTACTGAATGGATACATGTATCACTCTGTGCGCCTCTACTCAAGTCTCTTTGGTCTTCATCATATAACATACACTCCGGCCACAGATCTGTATTTCATTCTCCGGCTTTGTATAAGGAAATAGACATCGGAAATATGACCAAAACCAAGGCTGCAACATTATTAGTTATTATTAACAACTAATTTCATTATACGGTCACTAATAATAAACAAGTAAGGAAAGTAAGATTACAAGTGGGTATGAATTTTTACCATCAATGGATACGAAAAGAATTCCAAATCAGGCTTGTTGGTTGTTACTCCAGTACTCAATCCCCATAACATACTACCGTACAACGCCGAACCCCAATCATAATACCTCAACACATTTAAATCCCTCATTATACTTAGTCATTTAATCTCAACAACATTGTTCTTGTTTGGGAAAAGGATATTCCCGAAATACCACATCAAAAACCATCTTGCAATATAACATCGTTTTCTAGGCCGACTCTATGGTCAAGAAATAATTTAATCGTACCCTTCTTGATCCCCTTGCATCTATCCATAATTTGTTGTCTCAAGTCGACTAAGTTTTCTTGTCTAACCTCTTGTATTCCTATTATATGTCTATATTCTCCTCCTTTCCTTCTTCTTGTTCTAGCTTCCGCGTTAATATATGGGAGCAAACAATCTATGGTTTCGGGAGCAATCTAATGCATTCGATCCATACTCATTTCTTCCAATGATATGGGATTTCCTTGGCCAATAGGAATTCCGGTAATTTGAGGGAAGCCTAATGGGGTAAACCCTATTTCAAAACTAGGGAAGTGAAATGTATTGGTGGTATGTCACCACCTTTCAAATATACTAGTAGTTAGCAGTTGTCTTGTAGTTTTGGATAATGAATTTTGAAAATTATACCAAACCTTTAGTCGTCTGCAAGTTGTTTAGCATGTGGAAATCTACTGATTTGGGTATACATTTCATGAAGTTGGCTTACAGTACTTCGAAGTTTAAGTGGTTTACTCCTATCATCTGTCGTGATTGGGATTTTCAAATTATGCTCACTATGATCTTTTGAAGAAACCGGAATTATATCATCCATAATTCGTTGAAAATCATCGGAGTACATATACAACACACATATATACAAAATTATCACAAAACAATCCGTTATGCAAAATTTCTATAATGGATGTATTGTAGAAGAGCAACAAAACATATTAGCCACATTATGTATCAAATTACAACAAAATCATCAATCAATCCAAAATTATCCATCCAAATACAATTTCTCTGCCAACAATATGTCCTAGACATAATACATATTCATTTAATCATCCATCAATCAAAAATTATCAATAACAATACCATATCTAACAAAAAAAAAATTCATAAACAACAACCTCTTTGATTCAATCAACAAAATATCATAAATTCAATCAACAATGTCTCAAACTATCAAACAACATACAAGGACACATTATAATCAACCTAACATCTCCTATTTAATCATAATCAAAATCAAATTAAATTTAAACCTTAAAATTTGAAACACTCACCTTGAAGGATTTTGTTGATGAAACACGAAATTGAAAAAAGCAAATACTTCACCGGGTACTAAGGAACAAACCCATTGAATTTTAGCTCCTGAATCGTACCCTAGAGTGTTCAAATCGAAAGGGGTTGTGGAAAGGAAAAAATAGAGAAGAAGAAGGAAGAAGAAGAAATCACCGCGAGAGCCAGTTTCTGATGACTTATACTTATAAAACAGCTACTCAGTTGTCGTTTGGAACTATTCATACGACTATTAAGTAGCCGTATCGTGTAGGGAAGGGAAAAGAGGGCACCATAGTGAGGTTTCCTTCCTTGTGCTATCCCTTCCCTTTATTTGAGGGATAGAGAAGGGATGCCCTCTGCCATAGTGCTTGGTCTTAGAGGATCCTATCGGTATTTTATGTAACATTGTGGACACTCTTTGGATTCTTGATATATGATATGGGGCTATGCTCAAAAGGTCCTAATTGGTGTCATGACAAACTAAAGAAACCTTGCGTGTTTTCTGAGCATCATGGTATTAGACATATGCTCTGAAAATCCAAACCAAATATGTTTGTCCATAATACTTTTATTTTGAATTTTGGGGATAAAGTTCTTTAAAGGGGTGAATAGTGTAACACCCGCATTTTTTGGATGACGTGTTCTCAAAGATGCTTCGTTTGCATGAAGTGAAACTTCATCTCAAGCTTATGTTGCGTGCTAAGAGGAATTTAGGTGTAGAATCACTATCGCACCATCATAGTACGTTATGCAAGTTGTATCGGGCAAGAGTGAATATTGCATCATCGTGGTGCATCATGCCAGTGAGTGTTTAGTCGAGAGCAATGTTGCACCATCATGACGCAATATTCAAGTTTTCCATCGGATCAGAGCTGAATAATGTACCACTGTGGCACATTATTCAGGGTGCATGGTGAAATGACCGTGAATTGTGAAGCGGGCATGTCAAAGTGTTCCCCAACTTGAAGTTGTAAAAATGCCAATAAGACATATATAAGGAGGGGTAATTGGTTGAAGGTGCATATAACGGAGATGCACTGGTAAGCTTCATAACTTAGCCGGTAAAGCCTATATGATGCGAAATCATCACTATGTGTGTTACTTACTAGAGAGAGTTTCATGATGTTTAGGCATCATCGTTGTGGCATTGTTGAACTAAGGATGCAACATCATGGTGCAAAACGAAGGAAAAACCAATGATTTTGCGCATCATTTGCAAAGAACCCTATTGCCTATAAGGACTAGGTTATTGCTTGGCTTTGTCCTTCCACACTAGATAGGTTAAGTTGCTTGTCCCGATATAGATGGACTGCGATCAGTGATTGATCCCTTTGAGCCACGGAGAAGCGTGCGTAGGCAGCTGTAATGTTTTACAACATTGGTGGTCCAGCACTTTGTCGCTCATATCATTTAGTTGCGATGTGATTGTGAAATTATGGTAACTCATATCATCTGGCTCGACAATGCGATGTAAGTGATGATTTTTTCCACACTTGATGAGATAAGTTACAGTCAGTTCCTTGGATGCTCATACTCCATATTAAGTTGTTTGACGTAGGCATGAACCAGTTTGGCATTAGCATATCCAGGAAAAGAAGTTACCACTTATGCAAGTTAGTTTAGCTTGCACAAACCATTGGCATCACAAGGATGATACAAGGAAAATAAGGCATGATCCTAACTAATACACCCTTGGCAAAAGCAAGATAAGTGCATACATTCAACTTAATGCCCAAGTGAAGTGAGTGAAAATAAGCTTATAATAGCCTATGTGCGAGTCCAAGGCATGCATTATGACTGGGCAAGACTCAGAAGCCAGTGGTGCATGTAATAATGCATATGATTTATCTTTTATGGCTTTATACCCTTCACAAAATAAGGTTAAATTGGAATGGTGTGGAAGCTACTTTTTAGGCATCATGCTTGTTAAGCATGCTTGCAAAGATAAAATGGGCGTACAATTGTCAAGCAAGAACGAAGCTTTATGGATCTGTCACTATCATCAGAGTGGCGCATCGGGGAGTTCTAGCCTACACGGCTGAGCGCCGCATTTATGAATTCAAACCAATATGTTTGTCCATAATGCAGCGACGATATTTCTCGCGCATCATGGATATCTCTCAAGTAAGCAACGCGTTATAAGGATGCTTTTGCATCATATATGCGTCACCGGGTAAGCTTTGAAGCTTATTGGTGTTTTTCCTCTTAATGCACCTTATATGTATTATTGACATTTCTACAACTAGAAAAAGAGGATTGTTGGCTCGTCCTGGTTAGTAAAAATATTTTTGGGGTGATGGAAATCTTCTTTGTGAGTAGTTGTTCCGATAAAAAGAATAATTACACTCCATTTATATAAAATACTTAAACATACCGCGTGAGGCTCTAGCGGATGATGTTCCCTAAGAAATTGACGACCATAGATTGATTTACCACGTTCAACAATTACTGGATCATTTTGACGTTGGTATCTAACGACCATGATTATTTTAACTATCCCTAATTACCATAACTAAAGAATCTCCATAATCTTAATCTTGTATTTATCTATAATCGACCCTTACTTATTATATTTGTTACGCATATAATGATGGAGTTAGTTAGTTTTTGTTTTAGGAATTTACTATCATCTAATTAGTTTTTTTTTAATCAAAAAGCTAATTATTGTACTCTAACTAGTTTTTTGTTTTAGGATTTTACTGTAGTCTAATTAGTTTTTATTTTAGAAATTTATTGTACTTTAATTAGTTTTAATTATAAATAATGATAAAGAATCTTCAACATATTTTTAAAAATAATTAACCTCCTATGTTAGGGGTTGAAATTCCATTATATAAGTGCAAAAGATGCATTATTGTAATTAACATAAGTATTGGACCAAATATTTCATCCTCAACGAACTTTTTATACAAATATAGCTTAGTGTCAACGTAGCGTCATTGGAGCGGTATAAGGAATACAATATATACCTAAAAGAAACCAGTGACATTGGCTTGTTTGATCACTACAAAAACATAAAGCGGACTGCTGATGGAAATGTTATCCAACTTATTGTTGATTGGGAAGGAATAATAATATCTTTTCCAGCGAAAGTAATCAAGGGGATATGGTAGACTAATATACTAATTAATTACCTATATTCACCTTCAAAAAGTACATGACTAAAGGACCTGTTTGTAAACTCCCTTTAATAGGATCAGGGGGATGCTAACATACCGGGACTGTCTAAGTTGTGATGTCGACATACTATACTTCGAGATATGAATATGTATTTTTTTTTTCATAGTTTTTGTAACTCGAAAATATTTTTAATGAGACAACAATTACTACACCGGGTATATGTTGAACACTGAAGACCTAAGATTGTGCTGATAATACTGAACAATATTATAATAAATGAAATATTGACCAGCGAAACGATTTCTAGAATCAGCGCAATAAAGCAAAGATTATATCGCCATAGTTACCCCCACAAGTCAAGTAGCAGTTACCAATACACTACTATTGTGTATTAATAACAGATTTTTTCATCGATCACCCTTAAAACATAAAAGGGATACTGTGTGTTGTTATTCAGTAAAAGGCGTACTTTTGGACTGTACTCATCTCCTTTCGTCAATATTTTTGTTCCACTAAGTTTGTCCTTTTAAAGGTTATAACGAGGCAACATATGCAAATCCAACTGTGTTCAAAGTTTTCTTAATATTACACTCTTTTACCTTACTTTAGTGTTAGAGCATTGCTCGGTCGAACTCGCATGCGTTGCTATCTCAAGCATGTTTGTCAATGTTAGTGATCAAAACTATAAGTCTTGATTTCTATCCTATGTAGCTAAAGGTCTCGGACTAGGATAGAAAGTATAGTTGAGCTCAAGAACTCCATGGCAATCATCATACAAGACGAAAGACTACTCGAGGAACCGGTGGAACTTCATCGACTAAAAGGTATGTGGAGACTTGAACTTATCTGTCACTCAAAAGTCTATTTACTCTATCTCCTACTCTTGAGACAAAAGTCGTTTAGACGTATAAACTTTCATTATATACATTTGCTATTTCGAGCCGAGTTTAACTCGCCTATCTATTTCTCGAAATATGTGTTGGTAAGCTTTCACTTTAACCAAATTCATCTTTACCTAGTGACGAAAGTAATGTTATATTTCAATCACTTCGGAAATTGCTATGACGAAAAATGGTGTGTGAATAACGGCTATATAACATTCTCTGAGAATGTTTCAATGATTGAAATGAGAGTTTATATTACATAACCATTGGTAGGATATAAGCATTGTTGTGGAAACACATATATGTATAAGTCCTTATTCCTTGAACCAAAGTTTGCGAACTTTGTTGATCAAGAGAAATGGAAGTGGCGCAAGCCAAGTCCGCGAACTGGCGGAAGTTCTCACCCGAGAATTCCTGCTGGAGTTTGTGTACTCATTTCATGATCTTAACTCCGCGAATCCAGTCCGCGAAATTGAGTAGGTTATATCTAAAATCGGTTGTTCTTGAACTAATGTTTATTTAAACTAAGGAATGCTTTTGCAAACCGTGGCTATAAAGTTCATGAACCGATTCGAGTGAATCAAACTGTTTTTGCTTCGATTGTATCTTGTGTAGTTACATAAGATCTAAGAAATTGAACAACTCTCTAACTAGTTCATTTGAGTCATTTGAACTAGTTATGGTGAAGAAGAATATGGTTGATTTGAGAGTGATCATATGGCTAAGCATTTGGTTGACTATTGTTAAACCAACAAATGTTAATGTTTGGTTACGGTCATAAACCCAAAATTGAACATTTCATTTGTGTGTAACAAGCTAAGTTTTCGATCCAACGGTTGAGAAATACTAACTTGAATCTAATCATGTTTTCATCTAACGGTGAATATTGAATGCTTTGTTACCAAGCTAACATTGATTGAAAAGCCTGATTTGAAAGACTATATAAGGGAGAACTCTAGCAACTGGGAAACCTAATCCCCACACTTTACGTGTGATACTAGTTTGCTAAGCTAGAGTCGATTCTCCTTTAACCTTTGGTTTTCTTCTTCTAAAACCAGGTTAACGACTTAAAGACTTCATTGGGATTGTGAAGCCAAAACGATACTACTTTTCTTGTAGTTGTGTGATATGATCTTGTTGTTTCTATCGTACAAGTACAATTGGAATAATTGGCTTGAGATTTATATCTCCGATAGGCAAGATAGAAAAGAAATCACAAACACTTCGTCTCATCGTTTGTGATTCCGCAATATCTTTTTTCGATGCGTCGATTATGTAGGATCAGAATATCGCAACACCAAGATCCTTGCGAAATCCATAAACGACACATTGTGAAAATATTGCAGATGGATAATATAAATGACGCGACGGATGATGACAGCTTGAACACGAGAAAGATGTGAAGACCTAGCGAGATTTAGGAGTGATGCGAGATTTAACATTTATACACTCGTGAGAGTATCGCAAGTCAGATCCGAAAATAAAGGACAGCTTAGCTGTCAACCACTATGTAATGTCCTATATAAAGAGCTGAATAGGTTTAAGAGAAGGGAGATGTTTTTCGAGTGAGGGGCAAGTTATTAAGAGAGAGAAATTTTAGAGCGGTTGTAAAGTTCTTTGCTTATTTTCCTTTCCACCTTGTAATATTAGTGAGTTTTGATCAATAAAGAATATAATTGTTCATCTTAAAATGACTTAATTGTGTGAATTCTAGTGAGGGGTGTAGTGTGGGATTTCCTGCTACTACATATGGCGCTTAAATGTGGACTGATTGAAGATTGATATTGTGATTTGAAAGAATTTGGAATAATAGGGAAGGAATTTCATATAATTTTCAACAATTCATTAAGATTGAAAAATGGCTAGAAGAAGACATGCATCAAAACAACAAACAACTGTTAGAAGGAGTAGGAGACTTGCTGGAGAAAGGAGAGATGAGATGGGGGAATCTTCAAGAATGAATACAAGGAACAATAGAGAAGATCAAATTCCACCGCCAGTTCAGCGTACACCACCAGTACAAAATAGAACTATGGATTACGACAGAGTGAGTGTACATACTTGGCGGTCATACTCTGTAGATGAAATGGGAGAAGAGCAACAATTAGGAGGTAATGGACAAGAGGAGAGAGACCAAGAAGTAATTGGAGGGATAATTCATGAAAATGAAGAGATACATCATTAGAGGCATTGAGACAAACAATACATGAAGAAAGGCGGTTAGAAGCAGAAGAACGTGCGAATTTGACAAGGCAAAATCATGAATTGAGGATGGAAAACATAAGATTACAAAATAGGAGGTCAAGAAGCACTGTAAGATCACGTTCAAGATCAGTTAGAGAAGAAATAAGACAAAATTTGCCTATAGAAAATGCTAATGAAGAAACTCGAGAGGGAATACAAAATCCAGGCGAAGAACGTCGTGAAAGAAGAGAAGTATTGGAAGATCGTTATATTCAACGTGCTGAAATTCTTCAAAACGAGCAGAATGATAGAATTCAAGGAAATAGACACCGTCAGGGGCGAAATAATCAAGATGGTGAAGAAAATCAGGAAGAATGAAGGAGAATTTTACATGGGAGAGAAATACAAAGAAATGAACGAGCAATTGAGGATGAAATTGAAAGACACTACACTGAACAAACACATTTAGCTCGTGAGAGAGAAAGACTAAGAGCAGAAGTGGAAAACAAGAGCTACAAGAGGCAATTCGACAGAATAACCATGATAATCGAGAAAGGAGGCGTGAGCGAAACCGCAATAATGCTAATATCAATGAAGAGTATGATAGAGTACAAAGGAGAACTGAAAGACGGCAAAGAGGAGAAAATGAGAGATATGACGGTGTGCGAATTAATGAAAGAAGTGAAAGAGAAGATCGCAGAGAAAGACTAGAAGAAAATGATGAACAAGGAAGTCAAAATAGAGATGAGCGCAGGAGAAGAGAGGCGGAGTTGAAAAGACCAATGGATCCAAATTCTGGTATAAATGAACAAATTTTGAGAGAGTTAGCGGAAATGAGAGGAATGATAAATAATAAAAGAGGAGGAGGTAAGAGACAATTAGATGAAGCCATAGAGGAAGGTGCGAAAACTCCATTCACACAAGAAGTACAATTAGGAGGAATACCCCCAAAATAAAATTTGTCTGCGTTAACCAGCATTTTTGATGGAACAACTTGTGCGGTCCAACACATCAAAGCTTATGTGAGATGTATGCTACAATGGGAGAACCATGATGGAATATTATGCAAGTATTTCGCATCAAGTTTAACAGGAGAGGCGTTAAAATGGTTTGAAGGTTTGCCAAAGAACACTATAACATCTTTCAACCATTTGAAAGCTATATTTTTAGGAGCATATATAAGTAACAATTCCTCGCGACCTGGCATTGAAGATGTATTTGGGCTGAAGCAAAGGGTTGGAGAAAGTTTGAAGCACCTAACTATGAGATAGAAGACAATGTGTAGTGATATGGCTGGTCGTGTGGACGAAAGATATCTCATTCTATCATTCATCAATGCTATGTTCGCAACCAATCTGTTATACATTCAAATTTTCAGAATCAAAAATACAATCACAATGACTGAGTTGCGAGAACTACAGGAGGAGTATATTGCTCTTGAGGAAAAGAAAAATGAGATGGAATCATACCCCATTGCGAACACAAGTTCAAGAGCAGCGAATGCAAGCTTATTACCCAAGTTAATAAATACAGTGGCTAGCACCTCGCAAGGGCAACAAGAGAGGGTAATGGGAGATGGACAGCAAAAGCTAGTAGCTATGGGGAGCCGTGATCAAGAAGAATTTGAGAGAGAGAGAAACTTCTATAGCCGTGGTGGAAATAACAAAATCCAAAGACTTGATCAGCCACAAGAAACGTATGGAGGTCATCATCCACAAGAAACTTATGGAGGTCATCAGCCGCAAGGAACTTATGGAGGTCAGAGGCAAAACTTTCACAGAGGACAACGAAATCCAAAGATAATATGGGAAGAAATCAAAATGCCACCTTTGAATGCTAGTGTGGAGAAGATATGGGAAGCTATAATCCTAATGGAAAACATACCCGCACCATGGAACATGGGGAGTAAACCACCTCCAAGCTACAAAAGTAGTGAATTTTGCTCTTATCATCATTTCCATGGACATACAACAAATGACTGCAGAAATATAAAGAGAATTATTCTCAGGATGATAGATCAGGGAAAATTAAATCACTTTCTAATAGGACAAACGCAAACTCAAGCATTGCCACCTCCTCCAGATATTCACAAGCCGAACACAGCAAAAGAAAGAGAAACATTTGTAATTAAAGTTGGCGCAAAGGCAAAGAATCTGTTTTGTAACTCCATCGTACACTCATACAAGATGATTGAATATTTTCACGATAACAATCTCAGCAGGTTTTTCGCAAGAGATGCCGATGATAGAGAAATAATGAACATTGCGAAGACATCGCCACTGGAAGAATGGCAAAAGCGAGACTATTTCTTTTACCGCAGAAGAAGTACCTGAGGGTGGAGAAATGCACGATAACCCATTTGTGGTACAATTGGAGATCAACCCAAAACCTAGCGAGGATGAAGATGATGAAGCTGAGAATTCATGGGCAATCAACAGAATTTTGATTGATACTGGGAGTTCCGTGAATATTCTTTTTGATCATACTTATAAAACTATGGGAGGGAAAGATGAAGATTTAATACCTTCAATGTACAAAATCTATGGTTTTAACGGTACCGCAAATAAGCCAAAAGGAGAAGTTCATATGCGAATTCCACTGAAAGGATTATCTTCTGAAATTTTATTCTGTGTAGTTGATGTGGAATCACCATACAACGCACTGATCGGACGACCATGGTTACATGAGAACTTAGGTGTGGCATCGACTTTCCACCAATGTATCAAGTTCCCTCATCCCACTGGTGTTGGCATCATAAAGGGAGATTGGGTAGAAGGAAAGAAGTGTTATGAAATTGATATAGAATCTTGCGAAGAAAGAGATGCGAAGAAGAAGAATTGGAAACACAACATCAAAGAAAAACAAAGAGGTGAAAGATTAATGGTATATGTAATAGAACAAAGAGAGGAAGAAATGTTGCGAAACCAAAAAATGATGAAGATAGGAGGTGGCGAAGGCTTCGCAACAGACAAGAAAACGACAGGAAAATTCAAAAATGCAGAGGCAGAAAGTAGCAGAAGTAAGAGACTTAAAGAATAAATGTAGTTGTTGATTGTCAAAGAAGAAATTAGGAGGAGGACGAGAAATGTAAGCTGGGTTTAAAAAAAAAAATGAAAATGAAAATCTTTCTTATGAATAGCAGAGATGAGGTTGTGAAAGGAAGTTGATATGCAGAAGAAGAGAATATATTTTATGAAATATAAAGATATGATTGCGAAATTACAAAAGAATTTACATGCAAAAGAATCAACAAATTAATCAGACAGAGGCGAACCAACTATGGCGTACACCCTAGTTCGCGAAATCAAAATTTCGTAAGAGGAAAATGTAAGACCTAAAGTGCGTCATAGAAGGGGGTACCTATTGCATGGCTCAGGGAAAAGGTTACACCGCCCCTGGAACTTGAGTCATGGAGAATTGGGGTCAATAAAGCCCATCTAGGGGAAATACCTTGGATTTTCAATCTAAGCTTAAGACTTAGATTGGACGACCGAGGGTCTCTTCTAAGGAGCCAGCATTTGACCAAGGCGCCGAGGTACACGGTTGAGCCAAGAGTGCCTGGGGCATTTGAAGTGTCTCGGCCATTCTTGGCAAGTCTCGGCATATGTTGCACGGGGCCCGAAGAAAACTCCACTTAGGGTGCAGTCTCGTAACCATAAGCCCTATAGGCAAAAGGGATAAGAGGCTGCGAAAACAGCTGGTTGTTGTTAAGACCGGATGGGAGGAGCTAGCCTTGTATGGCAGAAGTACGTCTTCTTTAAGGGGCAACCAGGGGGAAGATAAGGGCGGCACCCTCCATTAGGGAGCTGATAAGTATCTTAAGACGCAAATGTCATGAGGCTTTATTTTCGCAAGGAAATTTAGGCTTGTCATATTTGTGCGACAATCCTGAAGAGGCAATAATACAAAAAATAAAGATAAGACGAGATCAATGGGCCAGTACATGAAAATGTAAGGACGTCCTGCGATTTCGTCGCAAGACGGCAATGTCATGGGGCTTTATTTTCGCAAGGATTTTTAGGCCTATCACATTGTCGCAACAAAATAATCCTGCAGAGGCAACAATACTAAAGAAATGATAAGGCAAGATCAATGGGTCATTACATGAAAATGTAAAGACGTCCTGCGATTTTGTCGCAATGACAAGAGGTGGCACAAAGAAGACCTTTAACTAGGAAGGCAAAATAAGACCATATAAGAGAAAAGAAAAAAGGAAATCTTGGAAGAAACCAAGATTTCCTTACTTGCGAAAAATCAAAAAGCAGACAACAAGTGCGAGATTGAGGCATGAACACATATCACTATTCGAAAATAACTTGCTTAATCTCTTATTTGAACGCAAATAACAGAGGCAAGTATGGGAATGTATAGAATAAAAACATGTTATTTGTCTTCATATGATAGATTTACGCGCTCATAAAATGAAAGGTTGATAATATATTGACTAATTGTATTGCAAAAAAAAAAAAAAGAATTGTTCTTTTAACATGTGCGAGAAAAGGAACAACAAAGGTAGAGCTAATATTTGAAGATCCAAGAAATTCGCAGGCAAAAGATTACAAAAATAGAAGATTAAAAGAAGGAATGTACGAGATATTACAAAAAGAGAAAGAAGAAAAAGAATTATTTCTTGTTTGATTCTTCTTCTTCATTTTCTTCGTCTTCATCGATTCTTCTACTTCTTCATCTTCATCTGATTCCTCTTCTTCGCTAGCATCGTCTGTCGAGATATCCAAAGAAGGCACATTCTCAGGGATTTCGTCAAGGAGACAAGGGTATGAAGAATGAGGAATGCTGTTTTCATCGCAGACTGTCTTAATAGTCTGATTGCGGAAGAGAACAACATCATTTTTGAAATTCGCTACAAGTAATTTGTAGTTGCTTCTTCAATTTGGAATATTTGTCATTTTCAAGAGAGAAGTCCTTTTGAAAGTTGTTCTTTCTCGGACTCAAGTTCTTCAATTCTTTTGCGAAATCTCTCCTCAGCCTCTGCGAACATATGACAATGAATTAGTAACTTAATGATGATTCATAAAAAATAAACAAGTAAAATAAAGAAGAATAATTAACAACCTTCTTTATCGAAATCATATCCCTAATCAAGGCCGTATGCTCAGCTTGAAGGCTAATGTTAACACCTAAATTATTTCTGGCGTCATCTAGAACCTTCGCAGCCCAAACGAATTCATTGTCACTGTTTATGAGAAGAAGGGAGCGAATTTGATTCTCTCTTTCGCTAAGTATAGCATTTTTGCGGATGGATTCATCCCGTTCAACTTGAACTTCAAGAAGAGTTTTTTGGAATTTCGCTAATGCTTGGGCACCTTGACTAATGATGCGATCTTTGTCATCTATAAGATCACTAATCTTCTTCCTTAAAGTATTAATTTTCTCTTTAGAACTAAGATACAGACGTTTAAGTTGGTTGGCTAAGCCTAAACTAGATCTATGATCAATTTCTAAGAGGCGCAATTTGGATTGAAGTTCGTTTAGAGGAAGAGATTTAATCTTGTTATTTGAAAAGCTATCCAAAGAATCGTTGAGATGAGCAAGAAGAGCATCATTATCCATAGGTTCAGGAAATGAGTGAAGAAGAATGGCTTCATCAGAAAGGTTATAAACGTCTGCAAAAATGGTAAGTTAGATAAGGGAAGATAATGAGAGAACAAAACAAAGGAAAAATGGAAGAGTCTCATACCATAAAGTTGTTGATTGGCGCTTTGAAGACTAGATATCTTATTCTTCTAAGTAGAAGAATCAACTTCCAGTTGTTTGGTCTTCTCGCGAAGAGTAGTAGTTTCATTTTCAAATTCTTCATTTCTCTTGCGAAGAGCAACAGCTTCAGTTTCCAATTCTTCATTCTTTTTGCGAAGTTGAAGATTCTTCTTCTCAAGAATGCTGCGCCTTTTCTCGAGATCTGAGGCAACAGCAAAGGAAGCTCTCCCGGACTATAAAGGAAAGTAAAAAAAAAAAAAAATTTATCAAGATATAATTTAAAATCGAAATTATGAAGAAATAAGGGAACAAAGACATACCAAGACACCAAGTGCATTTAGGAAGCTGGGAGTCACCGATCTGGAGACCCCATGAAGAGAATCATCACCCTCTAGTAAAGGAGTATCACAGATACTTGCGAGAGCTTCGCACGTACTAGAAAGGCGATCATCTCCAATTCCTTGCATGGAGTCAGAGAGGATGCTAGACAATTGCGCCATAGAAGATTCAATTGGAGGATTCTCCTTTGTGAGATAAATATCAATATCATCATTATCTTCATCAGAGCTTTCGTTGGATTGAGGATTTTAAGGAGAAGAGGAATGGATCTTTCGTTTCTTAGAAGGTGGGGCAGTAGACTTCTCCTTGCGAAGAGAACCTTTACCTTTACCTTTGGTCTTCGCAAACTTAAGATTTTCTTCTTCTCCAACAACTTCAGCACCAACCTTCGCACACGAATGAAGATAAGAAACATAGGCAACAATATTGTTAAAAATAATAAAGAAAAGTATTTCTTACTTCATCCGTGATCGAACGGAGTGTTGCTAGGGTACTCGCCTTAGCATTTCTTTTATAACTTTTCCTCAACTTGATAATCTGAAAATTTCGCAAGATTAGTAGGTATAAAAAGGAGTGAAGATTACAAGTTGAGCGAAATTTAGGAAGCATACCTCTTTTGCTTTCTCGGCCGATTAAATACCCAAGGGTCGATAATTGGCGAGATTCGCAGGGAGCACATTTGAACCTGAAATATAAGGTCCATTCAAAAATAGTGGAAAGACGCACCATTTGTCATCTTTGGAATGACGAGGAACGTTGTTCTTGCCGAATGCCAATCGATATCCCTGCATAAGTATTTTGTGTTTGGGAATATTTTCTCTTCTCTTCAAATGTGCACCCCAAATGAGTTCTATCGTTCTTCATGTTTATTATTTCATAATTTTCGAAGAAACTCTCCACCGAATATTTTCAGTGAATATCTCTAAGTCCTCAAATTTAGGATCTCGACTTCTTTGGGATAAAGAGATCCCCTACCAAAGACCACCACGGTTGCGAACTCAAGCATTAAGTGGATACAATCCCCGCTTAATTGGTATATGGCTCGCGAGAATTTCGCATGAGCAAGAATTTCATAAAACAAAGGAAGATTTGGGTCATAGAGAGGAATGGGAAGACCAACGAGAATCTGACCTAGCGAAATTATGATTTTTTGATCATCACAATGATGATTAACAATCAGTTTGGCAGAGAGAATGGATTTAGATTCCTGATTGGGAATAGTGGATAATATGAAACCCTTCTCTTGCAAATTTTTCTGAACCTCCCCCAAAAGAATTTCATATCTGCGACCAACTGGAGGCATCTTTCAGAGTATGGGATTGAAGAGAAGATTAAAGATCAAAAGAAGTAAAAAGAAGAAGATTTACAAGAGTGTAAATGGAAATTACGGAGAGATGTTGAAGAAAAGTTGCAGAAAAAACTTGAAGGAAAGTAAAAAAGAGGAAGAGAGGAGTAAGGAAAGTATATATAGAGAGAAGATTTCTCGAAAAGGCAAACACATTTAATGCGAAGAGTAGACATGAACGGTTGAGAAAAAGCAGTTGAAAAAGACGTGTCAAGAAATGGATGGAGGAAGAGATACGTGTAATAAATTTTGTGTAAAAGTACGGAATCAAGTCAAAATAGATAAGTATGAAAAAATGAACAGCTACGGCATTTTGAAAGTATTAGTTCTCATGAAATTCTCCCCTTCGCAGAGAAGACATGAGAAGAGGCAATATGTAGGATCAGAATATCGCAACACCAAGATCCTTGCGAAATCCATAAATAACACACTAATATCGCAGTTGGATAATATAAATGACGCGACGGATGACGACAGCTTGAACACGAGAAAGATGTGAAGACCTAGCGAGATTTAGGAGTGTTGCGAGATTTAACATTTGTACACTCGCGAGAGTATCGCAAGTCAGATCCGAAAATAAAGGACAGCTTGGCTGTCAACCACTATGTAATGTCCTATATAAAGAGATGAATAGGTTTAAGAGAAGGGAGATCTTTTTCGAGTGAGGGTCAAATTATTAAGAAAGAGAAAGTTTATAGCGGTTGTAAAGTTCTTTGCTTATTTTCCTTTCCACCTTGTAATATTAGTGAGTTTTGATCAATAAAGAATATAATTGTTCATCTTAAAATGACTTAATTGTTTGAATTCTAGTGAGGGGTGTAGTGTGGGATTTCCTGCTACTACAGATTAAGATTATTGTGAGATGATCAATAATACTAGGCTGTTCTTCGGGAATATAAGTCTGGGTTATTGATTGGTTCCTGTTCACCTTGATTTATCAAAAGACGGAACAAAACTCATAGGTTTATTCGTGAGAGACGGACTTATCTATTTTGTAGACTTTTCTGTGTGATACAAATTTGTTTATTAAAGTTTTCAACTTTGGGTCGTAGCAACTCATAGTTGTGGGTGAGATCAGCTAAGGGAATCAAGTACGTAGCATCCTGCTGGGATCAGAGGCGTAGGAGCATAACCGTACCTTGGATCAGTGTGAGATTGATTGGGGTTCAACTACAGTCCAGACCTAAGTTAATTTGGAGTAGGCTAGTGTCTGTAGCGGCTTAATACAGTGTGTGTTCAATCTGGACTAGGTCCCGGGGTCTTTCTGCATTTGCGGTTTCCTCGTTAACAAAATTCTGGTGTCTGTGTTATTTCTACTCCGCATTATATTTTGTTATATAATTAAAATATCACAGGTTGTGCATTGTTCAATCAATTAGAATATCCGACCTTTTGGTTGTTGATTTAAATTGATTGACACTTGGATATTGGTCTTTGGTACCATCCAAGTTATCTCTCTAGTATTTGATAAAGACTCGCAGATTTCTATTTGCTTGAGTATATATCAAGTCGAGAGATTGAGATATAAACTCTTTGATATACTTTTTGTCTAGATTGAATCTGACTGTCTAGTTGATGACCAACTGGAGGCATCTTTCAGAGTATGGGAATGAAGAGAAGATTGAAGATCAAAAGAAGTAAAAAGAAGAAGATTTAAAGTAGCAGAAACGGAAATTACGGAGAGATGTTGAAGAAAAGTTGCAGAAAAAACTAGAAGGAAAGTAAAAAAGAGGAAGAGATGAGTAAGGAAAGTATATATAGAGAGAAGATTTCTCGAAAAGGCAAACACATTTAATGCGAAGAGTAGACATGAACGGTTGAGAAAAAGCAGTTGAAAAAGACGTGTCAAGAAATGGATGGAGGAAGAGATACGTGTAATAAATTTTGTGTAAAAGTACGGAATCAAGTCAAAACAGATAAGTATGAAAAAATGAACAGCTACGGCATTTTGAAAGTATTAGTTCTCATGACATTCTTCCCTTCGCAGAGAAGACATGAGAAGAGGCAAGATGTAGGATCAGAATATCGCAACACCAAGATCCTTGCGAAATCCATAAACGACACACTGCGAAAATATCGCAGATGGATAATATAAATGACGTGACGGATGACGACAACTTGAACACGAGAAAGATGTGAAGACCTAGCGAGATTTAGGAGTGTTGCGAGATTTAACATTTGTACACTCGCGAGAGTATCGCAAGTCAGATCCGAAAATAAATGACAGCTTAGCTGTCAACCACTATGTAATGTCCTATATAAAGAGCTGAATAGGTTTAAGAGAAGGGAGATCTTTTTCGAGTGAGGGGCAAGTTATTAAGAGAGAGAAAGTTTAGAGCGGTTGCAGGGCCGTACCAATCTTTTTAGGGGTCGTAGGCGAAAACTGGAAATAGGGGCCCTAAAAAAATTGTCGATTGTTTAAAGTAAAAACTAATTGTATAAGTATGTTTAAAAAAAAAAAAAAAAATAGTTCCTCTACATAAAATTGATCTTCCTGGCCTCCTCAATTCATGTTCATCAATGATCATATCATAATCGATGTTATTCCCCTTCCGCGCACCAAAGTCAATGGATTCCGACAACTCTAGCAAAGCATCCCGTATTTCAGGAAGTTGGAATCGTATTGCGTTGACATTCTCTATATGACTTTCCCACCAAGTATCTGACAACGGCTTAACGGTAAATAATCTATACCCATATCAATAATGTCATGTAGATTTAAACGTTTATAAAAAAAAATGTAGATTTAAACATAACCTAAACAAAATTGGGAAAGACATTCTAATCGGTGAACTTACTGAAGTGAATGTCGAGAGATGAAGAAATAGGTGCTCCGGGAATGACCAAATGTAGATGGATTAGCCAGTTAGGTTTTACTTATGTATACTAGACAGTCAGATACTAAGTGAGGCTTAAAAATACGATGGTTCTTTGGGCCAAAATAGTGAAGACTTGGGATGACAATAGTTTTCTCTCTTTTATTTTTCCCTATGGGATAGGTAAATACACAACTATAGTATATATTAAAAAAATAATTTTTTGGGGGCCCTATAATCCGGGGGCCCTAGGCAATTGCCTATGTTTCCTAAGCACTTGGTACGGCCCTGGCGGTTGTAAAGTTCTTTGCTTATTTTCCTTTCCACCTTGTAATATTAGTGAGTTTTGATCAATAAAGAATATAATTGTTCATCTTAAAATGACTTAATTGTGTGAATTCTAGTGAGGGGTGTAGTGTGGGATTTCATGCTACTACATATTAAGATTATTGTGAGATGATCAATAATACTAGGCTGTTCTTCAGGAATATAAGTCTGGGTTATTGATTGGTTCCTGTTCACCTTGATTTATCAAAAGATGGAACAAAACTCATAGGTTTATTCGTGGGAGACGAATTTATCTATTCTGTAGACTTTTCTGTGTGATAAAAATTTGTTTATTAAAGTTTTCGACTTTGGGTCGTAGCAACTCATAGTTGTGGGTGAGATCAGCTAAGGGAATTAAGTACGTAGCATCCTGCTGGGATCAGAGGCGTAGGAGCATAACTGTACCTTGGATCAGTGTGAGATTGATTGGGGTTCAACTACAGTCAAGACCTAAGTTAATTTGGAGTAGGCTAGTGTCTGTAGCGGCTTAATACAGTGTGTGTTCAATCTGGACTAGGTCCCGGGGTCTTTCTACATTTGCGGTTTCCTCGTTAACAAAATTCTGGTGTCTGTGTTATTTCTACTCCGCATTATATTTTGTTATATAATTAAAATATCATAGGGTTTGCGTTGTTCAATCAATTAGAATATTCGACCTTTTGGTTGTTGATTTAAATTGATTGACACTTGGATATTGGTCTTTGGTACCATCCAAGTTATCTCTCTAGTATTTGATAAAGACTCGCAGATTTCTATTTGCTTAAGTATATATCAAGTCGAGAGATTGAGATATAAACTCTTTGATATACTTTTTGTCTATATTGAGTCTGACTGTCTAGTTGATTCTCTAGAAAGTATATTGGAGTTTGTCCATACAGATTGTTAAGCAAAATATTGGGTGTGGTTGTTGTTCCCCCGCTTTTTCAATTGGTATCAGAGCAGGCAAACACGTTTAACGACCTTATAAGTCTGTGTTTGTAGCGATCTGACTCTATGTACAAAGTGCTATCTCAATAAATGCACCACCAGATCCAGGGATTTCAGAATTCTCTTTTATGACTGATTAAAAAAAATCTGTAGAAGAAAACCTCCACCAGGTTTAAAATCCTTTGAAGTGTTTTCAGGGCTTGAAAATAAGCTTGAGAGTTTATCTCTTGATGTTGAGTTATACCTCTCGAAAGAGCAAGAATCGCTTGACAGGCTAAATCAAGTTATGATGAATAATATTTATGTTGAGGTTGATATTGATTTACTAATCAGTGAGAGCAATGATCCTCCTCTGCATAATCCAATTAGTTGTAACAAACTAAACGAATTATAAGAGGAGTTTAAATCTCAGTCATCTGAGTGTATCACCTCAAAGCATGAATTGATTCGTTGCTCAATTCATGATACTTCCTATCAAGATAGTAGTATTGTCTTCTTTTATGAAGAAGCTAGGATGTATCTGTTTATCAAAAGAGTTTCCCTTCGCAGTACTAAAAACTATCTACATAAACTTTTTTTTATAAGTTGGAAAACAAGAAATCAGAAACACAAATATTTTTAGGTTCTCTTGAAGTTCTTTGATATACTTATAAAAACAATTCCTTGGGTGTTTCTCAATACTACAAGATGTAAGAGTTGTTGGAAAGAAACTCTTTCTTGGTGCCATGGTGAGCAAGACATTGTTCACCTCAACACAACTTGATTGTGTTGAAAGTGCATCCTCACTAAGAAATGCCATGTTATGTATACGGTAAGGGAAGCACAAGAACTGGGACATACATATTAAGTTGGGTATGATTTTGAATGTTTGGTAACGCGGTAGAATTCGATTGGATTCTTCTAAAAAGGTATGTCTATAAACTTGAGCAACATTTGTATTTTTATTTGCTTAGAGTACTTATAATGATCCATGTACCTTGCTGATCGTTCATTTCTACCTAACTTGAGCAATATCTGTTTAAGGTTCCTTTGTGTTTAGGTTTGAAATAGTAGTTCCAGATGTTTGGACTTCATGGTACACATACCAAGTATGCATACCATCATTTAAAATAAAATTCCAGGGGTTTAAGTTCGCAGACCCAGTTTGCAAACTGCTCTAAGTCATGAAAATTCGTTTGCAAACCCGTATGCATACTTGCCTGTAGATGTCGATATTCAGTAAACTTGTTTTGGCCGTAATTTCTTCGCCCGAACTCGGAATGATCTCATTATTTTTGCATTCTCTTTATCTTAGAATTCTATTCAAAATAGAGATGAGAAACCTTGAATTTGGATGAGTTAAGATTTGTATTTGTCCTGTCTCTTGTTTTTGAGTGTTTTGCTCAATTTCGTCACTTGTTCCACTTCTCTTGGAATTGGGCACTTGGATTCTTGGAGTACTACTCTTCTAAGATAATTTGTAGCTTTTACAAGAATATTGTTGGTGAATCACAAATAAGGGAGTTCAAGAATGGGCAGTAGTACGCATTACTATGGAATTCTTGAACGTTCACAATCATATATTTTTTTGTGAACTATGGTGCATGGTCGTTAATGACATTGTATGATCTTCTTTGTTAATAAAATCTTTTTATACGCCTTTGGTAGCTATTCTTGGTATAAATTTGGGCGAAAAAGATTGATTCTACCTTCTAAGGACAAATCATCTTATATGTGCATTACGAGTTTGTCTTGATGCCTAGGAAACTTCTTATGAGAATTTATTCTTGTTTTTGAGAAGGATTACTAGAGTTTGGAATAGCAATTATTGTGATTACACATAGCTATGTCCAACGTTTTCATCTTCATGTTTTTAGATTTATTGGTTTAAATTCTAAATAATAGTTGTACCAAGAAAATAATTATACAAAGCTTCTGGTTGGTAACCTAGCAACAAGCTGGGTTCCAACACCCTTTGTTTGGAAGATGATTTTTGCAGTATTAATCTTTATGGTTTTATATATTGCAATTGCTTATGGGATATGTGTGTTTGCGTCCGTGAACTATGATTGTCCCATATCTTGTCAAAAGTAAAGTCTTTCGTTAGTCGATATTTTTATTGATAAAGGAATGAATGGACTTTTGACAAATACAAAAGTTAAGCCTATATTGTCAATTATTGATGGAAGATAGGTTAAAATCTTTTGTTTACAAGGATTATGTCTATTGTATGTCATTGTACAAATGGTGATGGAAAATAGAATGAGTCCTTGCTTATTTCACGGTATTAGGTCGATCTCCGATCCACAATTTTTTTGTATATATTGTGTTGTTCCATAAGGTGTCTTATGTTGAGCTCTATCGACTGAGTTATTGTTTTAGCTTAGTTGTTGCTCCGTGAGGTAATTTATGCCGAGCATGACCAATTAAATTGATTACTTTTGTGATTAGTTTGGTTGTGTATTTCGATTAGATTAATTATGGGTTCTCTTGTGATTAATATAATTGAGTATTTTTTGAGTCTCCATAAGTTCACTTATGTTGAGCATTTATGATTAAATTAATCATGGGTTCTCTTGTGGTTAATTTAATTGAGTACTTTGGGTTCAAATTCATACTTGTATGTGATTTGTTATGTCCAAAGAAATCCTTCTTTTCTTTCTTGAAATTAAGGTCGCTCTTGTTGTTCTTTTGGGAATGACATATTATGGGGGAGAGTTATTTTTGAACTTGCTCTTAATTGCCATATCTTTGTGGGGAGTGCGGCTGTGGAATATTATAGGGGTTATCTTATTTATTTAAACTCCTTGATAAATGCATTTAGCTTCGGCTTTATGATTGCATCTAAATAAGATGATGTGTGTTTCTTTCTTTTGGTCATGAAATGTCTCTTTCGGAAATTTCATTAGGATCCCGTTCTTGTACCTTTGCCGATTTTATTGACAAAAAGGAGGAGAATTAATATGTAGTTCACACTAAAAATACATATGGTTTTCGGATCATTATGTAAGGGGGAGTGGTTTCCATGTGAAATGGAGTATTGACTAAGGGGGAGTGATACATATCACCATAGTATTGTTCTTGAAGTTGTGATACAATTGGACTTTGACGCTTTGTAATGATACTATGACACTGTATAACAATGATTGAGAACTCTTGTTTTCTTATTGTTATAGCTACGAATTTTCAACAACGATGATGCTAAACTTACAACCTTTGGGATCATTGGAGTACTTGGAATTGACGAAGATTTCGGGTAATGTTGAAGATTAGACATGTGGAATAGGAGCTACAAAAGTTAATTTACTTATTTTTTGTATTCTATATGTATTAATAGTTTTTCCACTAAAATTGACAAAGGGGGAGATTGTTAGAGCATTGATCGGTCGAACTCGCATGCGTTGCTATCTCAAGCATGTTTGTCAATGTTAGTAATCAAAACTATAAGTCTTGATTTCTATCCTATGTAGCTAAAGGTCTCGGACTAGGATATGAAGTGTAGTTGAGCTCAAGAACTCCATGGAAATCATCATACAAGACGAAGGACTACTTGAGGAACCGGTGGAACTTCATCGACTAAAAGGTATGTGGATACTTGAACTTATCAGTCACTCAAAAGTCTATTTACTCTATCTACTACTCTTGAGACAAAAGTCATTTAGACGTATAGACTTTCATTATACACATTTGCTTTTTCTCGAAATATGTGTTGGTAAGCTTTCGCTTTAACCGAATTCATCTTTACCTAGTGACGAAAGTCATGTTATGTTTCAATCACTTTGGAAATTGCTCTGATGAAAAATGGTCTGTGAATAACGGCTATATAACGTTCTCTAAGAATGTTTCAATGATTGAAATGAGAGTTTAGATTACATAACCATTGGTAGGATATAAGCATTGTTTTGGAAACACATATATGTATAAGTCCTTATTCCTTGAACCAAAGTTTGCGAACTTTGTTGATCAAGAGAAATGGAAGTGGCGCAAGCCAAGTCCACGAACTCAGTCCGCGAACTGGCGGAAGTTCTCACCCGAGAATTTCTACTGGAGTTTGTGTACTCATTCCATGAGCTTAAGTCCGCGAACCTAGTCCGCGAACTTGAGTAGATTATATCTAAAACCAGTTGTTCTTGAACTAATGTTTATTTAAACTAAGGAATTCTTTTGCAAACCGTGGCTATAAAGTTCATGAACCGATTCGAATGAATCAAACCGTTTTTGCTTTGATTGTGTCTTGTGTAGTTACATAAGATCTAAGCAATTGAACAACTCTCTAACTAGTTCATTTGAGTCATTTGAACTAGTTATGGTGAAGAAGAATATGGTTGATATGAGAGTGATCATATGGCTAACCATTTGGTTGAGTATTGTTGAACCAAAAAATGTTAACGTTTGGGTACGGTTCATAAACCCAAAATTGAACATTTCATTTGTGTGTAACAAGCTAAGTTTTCGATCCAAAGGTTGAGAAATATTAGCTTGAATCTAATCAGGTTTTCATATAACGGTGAATATTGAATAATTTGTTACCAAGCTCACATTAATTGCAAACCCTGATTTGAAATACTATATAAGGGAGAACTCTAGCAACTGGGAAACCTAATCCCCACACTTTACGTGTGATACTAGTTTGCTAAGCTAGAGTCGATTCTCCTTTGACCTTTGGTTTTCTTCTTCTAAAACCAGGTTAACGACTTAAAGACTTCATTGGGTTTGTGAAGCCAGACCAATACTACTTTCTTGTAGTTGTGTGATATGATCTTGTTGTTTCTATCGTACGAGTACAATTGGAATAATTGGCTTGAGATTTATATCTCCGATAGGCAAGATAGAAAAGAAATCACAAACACTTCATCTCATCGTTTGTGATTCCGCAATATCTTTTTTTGCTGCGTCGATTAAGATTATTGTGAGGTGATCAATAATATTAGGTTGTTCTTCGGGAATATAAGTCTGGGTTATTGATTGGTTCCTGTTCACCTTGATTATCAAAAGGCGGAACAAAACTCATAGGTTTATTCGTGGGAGACGGATTTATCTATTCTGTAGACTTTTCTGTGTGATACATATTTTTTTATTAAAGTCTTCGATTTTGGGTCGTAGCAACTCTTAGTTGTGGGTGAGATCAGCTAAGGGAATCAAGTACGTAGCATCCTGCTGGGATTAGAGGCGTAGGAGCAAAGCTGTACCTTGGATCAGTGTGAGATTGATTTGGGTTCAACTACAGTCCAGACCGAAGTTAATTTGGAGTAGGCTAGTGTCTGTAGCGGATTAATACAGTGTGTGTTCAATCTGGAATAGGTACCGGGGTTTTTCTGCATTTGCGGTTTCCTCGTTAACAAAATTCTGGTGTCTGTGTTATTTCTATTCCGCATTATATTTTGTTATATAATTGAAATATCACAGGTTGTGCGTTATTCAATCAATTAGAATATTCGACCATTTGGTTGTTGATTTAAATTGATTGACACTTGGATACTGGTCTTTGGTACCATCTAAGTTATCTCTCTAGTATTTGATAAAGACTCACAGATTTCTATTTGCTTGAGTATATATCAAATCGAGAGATCGAGATATAAACTCTTTGATATAGTTTTTGTCTAGATTGAGTCTGACTGTCTATTTGATTCTCTAGAAAGTATATTGGAGTTTTTCCATACAGATTGTTAAGCGAAATATTGGGTGTGGTTTTTGTACCCCCCGCTTTTTCATTTAGGTTTCTTCTTACTGGGTTTTCATGACGAGTTTTAATGAGGCGATTGACTAAGATACAATGGTCATTAATTAAAGTACCATAAGTAATGAACTACACGTAATATTCTACATTTTAAGTACATCATGTGAAGTACTACATGTGAAAAATTATGTGAAGGTTTTCCCTTAGTCAGAGTGATCATCTTTAATTGAACAACTTTATCGGGAGTTATTGCTTTGTACTATTTACCCTTCGTAAAGGTTTTACCCACGGATTTTTTTGTTGTCAAGGTTTTATCGAGGAAATTTATGCATGTCCAATTATGTTTAAAGTTTTTTTTTTTTAAGATTATACATTTTTTTTAGTTCAGGTATTCCCCCCCGGGTTTTCCTGAGAAGGCTTTAATGAGACAATTGGTTTAGACAAATAAGTTATCTAGGAGAGCACTACATGTGAAGCACTACATGTGAATTTACGAAGCACTAATTTGAAACACCATATTCAAGGCAGTGATGTTAACTGCACCAACGGGATTTTGTGACTAATTATATAGTAGTTAGTAATCATTCAAGTGTCTAGGAGTGTTAAAGTAACAATGGTAGTGGATTTCACTAAATTTATACCACCGTTAATTTGTCACTCCAATTACTATTATGCCCCACTGATTTAAGGAAAGTTTTCATATTATATTTTGGTACAGGGTAAAAATGGGCACACAAATCTACAGCTTCAACTAAGGGTAGTTGTTGGCTTCATATAATGAGGGATGATCTATGGACAATTTTATATATACACTATCCAAACAAAATTGAACCAAATTTCTTTTAGTTATGACAATGGATTTGAACCTAATATTGTGATGATATTTCCTCTTATTATACTCTAGATTTTTACCAAATATGAGCACAATTCGATATACCAAACCTCACTATATACCGATTTTAATTTCGACCGCTAATTTATAAAGGTTGATTTTCAAAGTGGTAGATGGTGGTGTTATACGTCTCGGATTATGCTCAATTTTTGTTGGAATCTAGAGTTTAATAAGAGGAGTATATCATCAAAATATTACGTTCAAATTCATTTTCATTTGGACTCTAAAAGAAATTTGGTTCATTCTTGTGTGGATAGTGTACATATAAGATTGTCCATGGATCATTCCCCTCATATAATAGAATAGATATTTAATACATGGAACTTGTAGAAATTGGGTAGAAAATTATAATAATACATTGTTAATAGAAGTTAACTATAGCCAGTGCATAGAGAATATCAGAAGAAATACAAAATATGAAGCTCTATAGAGACTAAAGATCTAAACTATACAAGGATGTGGCGTATATTCACGCCTAGTGTTACCATCCAAGTCAGTGAAGCGCAAAGATGACGCGTTACTGAAGTCAGCAGCCTGGACAAAGAAGCTACATTGTCCGATGATGAAGCGCGATGATGGTCGAGACAAGAAAGGCTACTAGACACATGTAATACTATGTGATACTGTTGCAGATCCTTGATTCAGAGTTATCCCAGCTCAATGAAGGAATTGGGATGCAATGTAAGTTATGGAATATTTAGGCATTAGCCCAAACATTGGTCAAGGCTTGGACAATGCATATGCAACAGTGGCGTTGTCAAATATAACATTTTTGTCTATTGGTCAGCAAAAAGAATGCAAGTGATGCACCTAAGGTATGAAACTGGGCCAAGCAGTTAATCAATGCATGATTAGCATGACTTTACTCGGATGTTGGCATCAATATGAGTTCAGTGCATGGCCAGATTGATTATATCACTAAGATAACTGTACATTGGCTCAGTCCAAGAAGAGTGTCGTGCTATGTTAATTGTACATTGGCTCAGGCCAAAACATGTACAACGCTATGATACGATGGAGTTGGCTCGGGGTTTCAATTAAAAACTTTATGCGCATCACACGCATGCCCGAGCAAGGAGTTGCTTTGAGGCAGTTATAAAGTGACTTTGTAACCGAGTTTGGTATTCCCTAACAGTCGAGAACAAGTGTGCATCAATCTACTAACCAACACAAAAGCTAGCAGTTAGAAAGTAGTGTTGTGGTTATGATAACTACATATGGACATATGGTTTTCCATACGTTGTTGGTTGCACACAGATTGGCTTGGTTCTTAGCACTATAAATAGGCCAGATAACTTTTGCAAGTGCAGATCTTCAAGTGTAGATGCGCCACATTGCAGTAAAGTGTGTGTTTTAGGTTTAAGTAGAGAATAAGCTTGTAAGTCCATTGGTTGAACATGATTTTTGTATCCCCTAAGATAATGAAAAGAAATTTGTTGGCTTAAGAATTGTTTATGTGTTTGACAATTCAATTGAAATACCGCTCAATCTATCAGATTTTTTTTTTTTTACTTATTACTGTCAAGGTCTTTCCTCTAAATTTTGTTCAAATCTATCCGCAAAGGATACCGAAATTACCTCAGTGGATACAGATGCGTAGGAGCGGATCATAAACTACCTGACTCGTAGGTTGAGACTAGGTGACGGATGGAAAGCATTCACTTGCGGTCACAACCTAGTTCGAGGAGATGCCATTTGTTTCATTTCAATCGGTGAAGGATGCAAAAATGAAGGTGACTATTTGTTGCATTCATGGTGCCGAATTGTTATGCACTTCTCAAATCCCGTAGGTAAAATTATTTGTGATGACAATTTTCGTGCATGATAATACCTCTCTTACCATTAGACCTTTATCCTTTTACTATATATGTTTATATGGTACGAGCACACCCTTTGGCTGAAGTTGATGTTGCTTCTGATGAATGATGAGTTCTTGATTTGAGTGCTCCCCAAACTTTGTGAAGCATAAGCATGACATTAACCACTCTTTGTAGTATGGGCTACAATTGAAGGAAAAAAGAAAATCTAAGTAAGTCTTTCGTTGCATAACTCATTGGATTGTTGTTGTTTGCATAGGTGCAAACTTATAACCTTGAAGTGATCTTAGATGAAGCTTTATTCACTGAACTACGTTGCTGTCAGGCCATAATTGCGCAGAAAAATTGGAGGTGCATTTACGGGTGTGACACTTAGCATAATAATTTCACCCTTTAGACTTCCTTGCCGTCATTATAGTTTCTTACGGTCCAAAGGAGCAGAAGATGAGTAAAAGAAGGAATTTTTTCTGTATTTTGAGAAACATGAAAAATCTCACCCCACACAGCTTTCTTTGTATATGGTATAGATGTTGATCACAACCAGAAATCGTAGAAACATAAATGGTCTCGCCAAACAAATGGCTTCCCCTTACAATGGGTCGAATCTCCAAACGTAGGTCCATAATGTTTTCTTTTCCTTTCTAAAACTTTGATGTATACGCATCAAATTGTTTATTCTATCATCACCAGTAAAAAATAATCCTTTAGTCTGTGGAGATTGAGATTGATTGAGAAACCATATCTATACAGCTCTCTTTTGTAATGAACTTTTCCCAACATAAAAAATCTACTACAAGGAATTAGTTGATGTTATTTAATTGAAGTTTTGCATGCATGACTTCAAGTACAATGAATCAACACTATTAAGACAATAATATTGTATTTGTGTGTTGTATTTCTACTACATGAATAAATTATCATTATTAATCCACTGACATTTAATCATGTTTAGGGCAACACTAAAACCAAATTAGCTTTTAATCTCTAGAAACAGTATTTTAATGCATAATGAAAAAATTTAGCCAACTTCAATACTACTGTTTACTCCGTCCGTACCGCATATGGACGGAGGGACCAACTCTTAGATTAAGAAAATTACCTTGAAATTATCATTTTTCATGTTTTTTCTTGTTTTACCCTTTATCTTATTATTAACACAATTTTCTATGTAAAATAAATAAGGGTATTTATGAGAAAATTCATCTTAAAAATAGGACTCCGCCTATCTATTGGTTTAAAGAAAATTCAAAATTCCGCCTATATAATATACCGAGGGAGTAGTTCTCCTGTTGAGTTTGGTCTTTCTTCGTAGAAAAGTTATTGAAAGTGGAATTTGTTGCTAGTAGTGGAGAAAGAAAGCAACAATAAGAAAAACAAGTTTACATACCTAAGAGGAGTTATTGATCATGTAAGCTGTATATAGATATTGGCCTTCCAAAAAAGAGGCAAAGTGGAGAAAAGGGTCTAGATTCTGGTTTTGATGATAAAATATTGGTTATGGATTTCATTGACATCGACATTAACTTCTTTCTAAATAATCTTTTACTTTTGACTAGTTAGTGCGAGGATGAATGCGCGCACGCTATGGCGTGTCCATGTCCGCGAGAAAGTCCTTTCCATGTCCATGCATGCACCTCTAGTAAGTAGGAAGAGTATTTTTCCTGCATTGAGTTTGTTACTTGTTAGGGCCAACGACTTTGTAAATTTTGCACTTATCTTTAGATATTGGATATCAATTATTGGGGTTTTATGTTGGTTAACACCAAATTTTTATTCAACCTCCGGGAGAAAAAGTGAACAAAAATCAAGTTGTAGACGAGAGAATCCTGAATGTTGATTCATTAACGACCATATTACCTTCTCTTTTTTACCGTTAAAGAATTTGTTGCTGACCAATTATTAGTATCATCACCTAATGACTAAAAAAATTTGAATCGAAATCAACTCGTTAGTGTTGGAAACAAAGCACAAAAATAGATTACAGAATAATGAATCTCAAACAACTGAGTCGCGGACTAGGTCGCTATCATTAAGATGTTTCGCGACTCTACCTCTTGATTGTGCTAGCAGTCAATTCTTTGTCGAAAATCCTATGGGATAAAACAGCTGATACTCTCTTGTTCGATTTCTCTGCACTATGAGAAATCGAACCAACAACTACTGTTTCTTCACTTGCTCAGAACTCAAAAAAGATGAAAAACAATTTCGTAATTAGTGAAAATAAATTTCGTAATTAGTGCTCACCGAAAATCCTCCATAACAGTCATAAAACGGTAACAATATAATTACCAAATATTAATAGAGTTAATTAGAGAATATTAAGTAGAAAAACCGTTTTGGAAATCAAGAGTTAAAACCTGCAAAAAATCAGTTTCTGAATCACCAGACCTCCCAAGGCCCCGCTCTCCCGAATTTTATTAAGTAATATATATATATATATACCTAAATAAATGTGGGGTGAGACTTGAACTCAAGTCTATAATGTGGGAGCCCAAAATAATACCACCACACTATCTCTCTAAGTATAATATACAATGTTATAAAACTATGTTTTTAAATATATATCCCAAGAGTTAGTCGTAGATGAAAGAACTCTAAATGTTGATTCATGAACAACCTTATTACTTTTATTTACTCATCGACCGACTTTCCCACTATATTACAGTGACATCTGTTATTATCCATCGTATTAAATGCAGAAAAAGATCATCTGAGCCATTGTTATCATCTAGCGAGTCTTTCCAGAAAGGGGTCCGTCTCCCTATTCGATCTCCTCATCACTTACTGCTCTTTGTTCCTTACCTGTCCATGTATGATGATGTAAATGGTAAACTCTAGATATATACCGAAAACAGATATTTATTTTTTCTAGTAAATCATCTTTGAATTTGTAAAGTTGATGTCGATGTGGTGGTGGTTGAGTGTGTTACTTAGTATTATTTCAAATCAACAGCTTTATCTTTCAAACTCAAGAATCCAACCACAAAAAAAAATAAAAAAAAAAAAAAAAAAAAAAAAAGGTTATCATTTAATGAAAAAGAAAGAAAGTAATAATTTTCATTTAATTTAGTAGATGGAAGTAGACATTTCCTCGTTTTTCATCTCCTCTCAGTTTTCGTCCCCACTTCCAAAAGATAAAGGGTTTCTCATTTCACACCTCTCTCTTTCGGATCTTTTTATCTCATTTCTTTCTTCTTCTCTGCATCAAATGATTTTGATAAGGATAGAGATTGAGTCAAATCACCCAAGTTCCCTTGTTTTGATCTATTCGCAGGTACTCCTACTAACAGAGATTGATAGATAGATAGATGAGATTCAAAGAAAGAGATGAGATTGAGATAACAACTTGACAACTAACTTAAGCACTTCACACAGCTTTATATCAATTTCACCCACACAAAACCAAAACAATTTTTGGGGTTCTAATTTTCTCATACACACTACAAAATAATAATAATAATAATAATAAGTGTTTAATTTATAAATTAAAATGAAAATAAAAAGAGAAGAAAAAAAAAAGAATTAAAGATGGGTATCTTTTTATAAAAGACTTTTTAACT
Organism: Papaver armeniacum; assembly: GCA_023531295.1. Classification (NCBI taxonomy): domain Eukaryota; kingdom Viridiplantae; phylum Streptophyta; class Magnoliopsida; order Ranunculales; family Papaveraceae; genus Papaver; species Papaver armeniacum. The sequence continues at coordinate 248,095 of JAJJWW010001406.1, forward strand.
TCTCTTTATTTCATTTCCCGTTTCAGTAAGAAAGAGAGAAATCAAGAAAGAAAAGAGTTGCAGAAATCGTTTCTCTGACAAAAGCTCCACCCACACCATATAGGTATACCCAAATTAAATTGATCAACACTCACTACTACTTACTCCTACTATTTCTATAAAAACTTTATTTTTTGTTTATTTATTATGACGCTGATGAGTGTGTTGATTATTTTGATGGAGATAGAAGTAATAAACCCACTAATTAAAAGAAGATCAACCTGATATTTCTGATGAGAAAATGGAATTTTTGATTTCCTACTAAGAGATCTAGGCTATAAGATTATTTTTCTTTGTATTTTAGTAATTAGTCATGCCGTTAATCATTCATATCAAATGGTCCTTTTCTACTACTACTACTGCAAAAGATCTTTCATGGGCTTTGTGCCATACTGTGAGTAATACTAAGAAATCGGATTCTCTTTTTGTTTTGATGAATGAAGGTTTCAGACGATGAAACACGTGCAATCTAGATTTTCCATCACACTCCTGATGAGAAGCTATCACTTGCTCATAATTTTATGAGTCCGCTTTCCACTACCTGAAATATATATATTATTAATCAATTCTCTGTCTCTCTTTGTCTCTACATATAAATAAAATATTGTGAAAAAGAATTTTATGGGTTTCGTTGATTATGTGATATATTTAAGTCTGAGTGATTAAAATGTTGCAGATCCTCCTCGCCAATCATTTCAATGTTTCGTCTTTCTAACTCTCACTTTCTTTCAGGATTTCTCTGCAGCAACATCAACAATCAGTGTAAGAAGTAATTGGTTTGGTGGTCACTAACAAATGGGCGGCTGAATTAAGATCTTAATTTCATAGGTAATTCATATAATTGATTAGAATTCAGAAAATTAATACAAATTGACTGAATATCTGAAGAGAATTGTTTGATTGAGAAAAATTTTCAGGATCAGCCGGATTGGTCTCTTATAATTCTCCGTCGGAATTGTAGTTTTGTAGAAGCCAGCTCAGTAGCGTACTTCTCGAGAGGGCAAAAGCGCTAAGGGGCACCCACTCCCCCTGTTATATAATCGATGGCGACATATTTTCATGGAAATTCTGAAATTCAAAATGATGGATTACAGACACTGTATCTAATGAACCCTGGTTACGTTGGATATTCTGACACACCTCATCATCATCATCAGCAACAACAGCAACCAGGAGGAAACATGGCAGTTTTCTTAAATCCGAACGGGAATTCATTAAATCAAGCTAATTTATCACAAAACCAAACTCAGAATCATCATTTTGTTGGAATTCCACTTCAACCAACTCCATCTGCAACAACATCTCAAGATCCATCTCTACATGGGTTTGTTCCACGTGTCCAGTACAATTTATGGTCATCCATCGAACAACAAATGAATAATAATAATAATAATTCAGCAACAGGAGCTGGTGTTACAGATTATACATCACAATTGGGTATCAGAAGATCATCGATGATTCCACCATCATCATCTCAGCAAGGACTATCATTAAGTCTATCACCACAACAGCCAACTGGTTTCGCAAATTATCATCGTACGGAAACTAATAATATCCCACCCGCATCAGTTATAACTCCAACTAGCGGTACCGGTGGTGATGAGGTTAGAGCTTCAGGTGGTTCTTCTCCTTCTGCTTCAGGTGTTTCTAATGGAACTTCAAATATACAAAGTGTTCTGATGGGTTCTAGATATTTGAAAGTTGCACAGCAACTTTTAGATGAAGTAGCTAATGTTGGTAATGGAATCAAGACTGAATTATCAAAAGGAAGTAAAAGTCAGGTTAAGATAAGCAGAGGAGAGTCAAGTACTTCTATGACTGGTGGTGAAGGTTCTTCCATGGGTGGTGGTGGAGGTGGTGAATCAAGTAGTATGAGAAAAGGATCAGAACTTACAACAGCTGAAAGACAAGAATTTCAAATGAAGAAAGCTAAGCTTGTTTCCATGCTTGATGAGGTAAATATAGATATTGAGTACACTTACATAAATATCGTTTTCGTTACATGTTTGATCTTGTGAAAGCGAAACCCTTTTAAAAAAAAGAACTGTTTTTGGCAAAAGAAGAGATCGATAAGCAAATTATTCTGCAAAAAGTATAGGAACCTGCAGGGTCTCTGTCAATTTTGAATTACGTAAGATCTTTAGAGAAATTTGGTTACAAGTTTCCGTCAAGAGTTTATTTTCTTATTGAATAGTGTTTTATTTTGTTTGGGATTTTCAGGTAGAACAAAGATATAGGCAGTATCATCACCAGATGCAAATCGTAGTCAATTCATTTGAACAAGCAGCGGGATTTGGTTCGGCGAAATCATATACAGCTTTAGCTTTACAAACCATCTCCAAGCAATTCCGCTGTCTAAAAGATGCCATATCGACGCAAATTCGAGCAACAGGCAAGAGTTTGGGGGAAGAAGATAATTTCGGCGGAGGGAAAGTTGAAGGTTCAAGACTTAGGTTTGTTGATCATCAACTTCGACAGCAACGTGCACTTCAACAGCTAGGAATGATACAACACAATGCTTGGAGGCCGCAGAGAGGGTTGCCAGAGAGATCAGTTTCCATTCTTCGTGCTTGGCTCTTTGAACATTTTTTGCACCCGTAAGTAGACCTTTATTTCATCCCTTTCGATTTGCTTATTTATAACTCTTTTCTATACTGAATGTCCAATGTTTGATTTGCAGATATCCCAAGGACTCGGACAAGGTCATGCTTGCAAAGCAGACAGGGCTTACTAGGAGCCAGGTAATGAATAAATTCTTGGGTTTCTATGTTTTCCTTTTCTTTTTTTTCGCACTCAATTATCGGAATTTGGCTCAAATAAACTTCAATTCTCAATGATGCAGGTGTCAAATTGGTTCATTAACGCCCGTGTGCGGCTCTGGAAGCCAATGGTTGAAGAAATGTACATGGAAGAAGTTAAGGACAGGGAGCAGAATGGATTGGAGGACAAAACAGGGAAGAACAAATCGACCAACGACGAATCAGGTTCGAAGTCGACAGAAAACAGTCCGCGCAGTTCAGATCAAACTAAAGGTTTTGGTTCTAAACAAGATAAACCCACAGATTCAAATGCTCCTCAGACTGCACTTTCTAATTTATCGATCCCTACTTCGACCATGGAAGAAAGTTTACATGCCCAGGCAGGGTTCTTTCTAGGTTCATCAAATGCAGAAGGGACGGTGCAAGGATATTCCAAGAAATCACGGAACATCGAGTTGCAAAATCCTCAAAACACCATTCAGCCAATGGATATGGAAGTAAAGCCATCCGGAGAAACAAACAGAGAACTCTGCATGAACTTCGGTAACGAAAGGCTAAACAGAGATGGTTATTCACTGATAACAGAAGCAGCGAATCATGGAGGAGCATTCGGTGCTTATCATCACCAAATGGGAGAGATAGGAAGGTTTGATCCTGAACAGTTTGCACCTAGATTCTCCAATGGAGTTTCTCTTACATTAGGCCTTCCCCACTGTGAAAGCCTCTCTATTTCGGGTGCGCAACAGAATTATCTCACCAACCAAAATGTTCAATTAGGAAGGAGGCTCGAGATTGGCAGTAATGAACCAAATGACTACTGCGGGACTTCACCAACTTCTCACTCTACAACGGCTTATGAGAACCTGAACATGCAGAACAGAAAAAGGTTTGCTGCCCAGCTGCTACCAGATTTTGTGGCCTGATTATGATTATTACATTATCTTCATTGAAGCTACATTTTCAGGTAAAGAACATGTAGGATTTAGGTGATTCAATCTAGCTAGCCATTGCTGAAGCTAGAGAGACAAAATTATCTGGTTCCATAATCACATCCTTCGATGAATTCTTCATTCCTGCATTAGCAGGAAACGAAATACGTGTTGTGCTGTTACTGGTGTTAGGATTAGTGTATAAAAAGAGAAAAGGGTTGGTTGTTATACAGGGTTTATACAAGTTTAGAACCGTCGTTTGTATTAGGAGTTAATGAGTTTACAAGGTTATAATGGTGATCGAAGATTGTATATTATAGTTTGATTTTCTTACCCATGAAAAACATAGCTACATTTATATAGAAGATATATAAATCATAATAATGATGATGATGCATATCTGAACAAGCTTGTTATACAAATATATGTATTATAAATTTTGTAGAACTACAAAATATACTAGTCGATCAGTGTTGGTATTTTTTCTGTTTTCTGTGTACTCCCTACATATTCTCCATTCTCTGTAAGAAAATGAAATAAAAAGGTTCAAGCGGTGAAGGTAAGCTACGCCTTCTCTTTCTTTGGCGCACTGGGAATCCGAATTCCGGAATCCCCTAGACCTGCATTCGATTCTATTGTCTCCAGCTAATTATTTATTGTAGTTCATGCCGTGACTGGGATGCCGGGTACAAAACATACCAAGACCACGCAGGTTCATGGGTGTCTTTCTTAATCTGGTAGACATAGTAGTGTCCTGAAATGAACATCGTAGACGTTTCTAGCAATCAAAACAAAAACTTGCACAAAAGAAGAGCAGATTCCATTACGTACTAAACACCAGTCATTTTTTTCCGAATATCTGGACTTTACTTAAAATGTCGCTGTTAGAAACCATTGATGCGATCAAATGAACCTAACTGATTAATTGATGTACAATTCCTTGGATCTTCATTCCTAGTGGACTACATTGGTATACGTTGCAAATGAAATAGTGAGAAAATCAATAAAGGAATAACGAGAAATGGTTCAAAATACCTTCATCATTTGACAAAGAAAAACTTATATATCCATTCAGTATACTACAACGTCGATTAGCCACGAAGGGAGACGCATCTTACAAAATTCAGCACACACGTACAGGATGAAGGATAACCTCTAATTCTAATACTGAGACTTCTCCGAAATTTTCATAACTTGGGAAAAGTGAGACTAAAGTTCCACGCAAGTCCACTTTCACATTAAGCAGGTGCTTTTCCAGCCTGGAGGCCTTGAATTTTCTGTTGTAGTTTATAGATCTGCAGAGCAAAAGTAATCATCTCAAATCATGGTTTTTGGATTGAATTTACTAAAGAAATACAAAAGCAAGAAGAAGCAGAAACAATGAATATGACAAGAATACTAATTAGAGAAAAGAAGAATTAGAATGGGTGACCGTACATTGTTGGTATAACTTGTTTTCAACTATGTCTATGTCCTGTACTTCTTGTCTCCCTTCGGAGAATATTTCACCAAAACAACTACGCAATTGCTTATTTAGCATAATTCTTTTATATAATTCCTTCCAAATTTCCCAAATTTTTCTACACATTGTTGTAACGATGGATATACAGCAACAACAGTATCACATTTGTATAGCACTTTTGGTATTAATTCTTTTATTTTATTCCTTCTGGACGTTCCAAGTTCTTCTACATTTTGTTGCAACAGCAAATCTATACTTTTTTTCGTAACAAGCAATGTTCATAAGTTGTGGTTCATAAGTTGTGAGGGTCACATCAAGTTTTGAATATATTCGACACTAGCTGATCAATTGAAAATATCTTGGTTGTGGATATTACAAGAATGGCTGCAATTACTTCTAACTTTCAAGCTCAACAAAGGCAAACGTTTGTCATTTGGCTAGCAACAAACCTAAATTATGCGAACCAAAAAATCACAATGATATGCACCCAAGAAATTTGGTACAAAGAAGCAAATCAAAGCAAAGAATTAAAAGGTATACTAACCGCTTCCTTCTTGCTGTTTTGTTTATCTTCTAAATCTTGAACAGTTGCATCAAGACGCTTCCTACATTCAATTGCAGGGAACAAAGGGAGAGAATCAGATAATCTTAGAATCTGAACTCAACTTACTAGACTAATAGTCCTTACTCTTAAAGAACCCTTAGCAATTGAAAAACATACAACATAAAAAATAAATGAAGCAAGATTCTAAATCCAATGAAAGATACATACAGTTCGGCCGAAATATATTCAATTCTCTTGCGCACGTTAGCATTTGCCTCTGCCATATCCTGTTTCACTAGGACTGGCCCAATCAACTTGAAGACATTAGCATCTTCATTCAACAGATCCAATTCCTACACCAGCAAACAATAAGTTCAAGATTCCTAGTCCCGTTAATATTAAGTGAGGTTAACGTATTCCTTTAGACTCTAATAGCAACAATGTAAGCGACCTAAGGCGAAAAACCATAAAATTGTATGAACAGATAAATATCTTTACCTTCAGGACTAGCTCATTTTCGCCCAATTGAATTGTGTACTTCTTTCTAACTTGATGATTCTTTGCAATGTCTGGTAGAGGTATAAATGTGTTTAACTTATGAAGTAATCCAGTAACCAGGAACCAGATTCAATAACGAACCAAACATGCTATTAGGGTGTTTAGCTAGCACCAAATAAATTGCTAAAGAAACCAACCTTTTTGAAGTTTGCTAAGATCATTGGCTTTATTTTCAAGATCGCGCTGCAATTCCCGGAGTGCAGAAGCAGAACTCATTTCTAATTTCTCCCTTTTCAGCTGGTAAGACAAAATAGAGAGTTGTACATTAATCCTAAGTAGGGTACTAGGAATTTTTCTGATAATATCTACTCAATCGCAACACAGAAGTGGTAATCATCATCGAAACTGTTTAATCAAAAGTATCGGATTTATAGAGTTCCTAGTTTTAAATAAACATATAAGAAACAGTAGCAGAAAGTGAAAATTCTAGGGCAGCATATCTCCGAAGAATCAAAACGCATTCAAATTCACACTTCATGGGTAATACATATTCGACAAGAAAACCCTAGTGGGAATTTGAGGATTGAATCTCAGCAGTAGTAGGGTTTAAGGTTACAAGAGAGAGATGGGATGGGAAGAGAGATACAGACCTGTGTTTTTTTCTTGAGATTATGATCTGATTCTGCGTCTCTCGTAGGGTTTCAGAATGGGGAAGGATCAAAGGCTTGAAGCTCCTTAAAGTTTAAGCTCCAGGAAAGTATAAAAGGGTATAAACGTCAATATGATTTCCGATTCAGCTCTAGTCAGCCAGCCCCGAGCCAGACTTTTAGACGCGAGTCAGCATATAGCAACGCCTCTTAATAAAAAAATCAGTAACAAGAATTCAGAATTTTGAAGTGAAGTGAAGTCAGAGATCGAAATTTCTTCTGTAAACAGTTGAAGATGGCAGCAGCAGAAGATTTGAATTGGAGTATAGAAGTGGAAGATTTAGTCGATAATGGTGATACTAAAGGAGCAATATCACTTCTAGAATCAGTTATCGACAAACTGGAAACCCTAAATTCATCATCATCATCGTCCTCGTCATCTATGAATCTGAAATTGGCAACAGCTCTTACTGATTTGGCTAATCTATATTCTTCTCAAGGTTTCTCACTTAAAGCTGATGAACTTCAATCTCGTTCTTTTCTACTCAAACAGAAGAATGCCCACAAGATAAAGAACAACGATTTGGGTAACAATGGGGTTTTAGATTCTGTTTCTAGTACTGTTTCAGCTTCCGACGGTTCTCCTGCACCACCTTCAGAGGATGATGATGGTGCTGATGATTGGGAATCTATTGCTGATCGTCCAGTTGATGAAATATTAACCCCGCCACCAGTACATGATATAGGGATTTCTAAACTTTCGTTGGAAGATTCGAAACCAGAAACTACAACTAAGCCTAAGCGTCGAGGAAGAGGAGCATTCATGTATAAGAAAAATAGCCTGTACAGTGACCAACAAACTGGTAGTGTGAACAATGAGTGTTCTGATGATGATGAAGTTGAAGTTGGTCAGAGTAACTCAGACGAAAAATTAAAATCTGGAATTTGTAAGTTTGATCATTTGCACTTCACCTTGTCCAATTGCTTCACGGAATTACAGATCTATGTTTGTTGTTGTGGCAGCTTATTTGTGTGCTTTTCTTACCACTTTGTTATGTTGTTTGCTTGAAGTTTTTGGTCGACTTGCTATTTGCTTTATGATAAATTTATTTCTTTGGTATTTCAGCAAATTTTGGAACCAGTCATGTTCTTGTTCTAGCTGATTTTCCACCCAGCACCAGAACAATGGAGTTAGAGAAACTTTTTGAGAGCTTCAAAGATCGCGGGTTTGTCATTCGCTGGGTCAATGATACTGTTGCTCTTGCAGTGTTTAAAACACCTTCTATTGGTAAGTGCGACTTTATAAAACGCAAAGTTCTTATTCGATTGTTGTATTATGCTTATGCAAAAGCATGTATCCTAGAACAACCTTCTGTTCTTGAAAGAAATTGTCTAAACATCATGTGTTATTTGCAATATTATAATGCCAATGCAGCACTTGAGGCTTGCAACAACATACAGGCATCATTCAAAATACATGTGCTACAGGAGAATGATAACCTTTTGAGCTCAATTTCCAGAAGAGGTATCTGTAACTTTCCCCTCTTTCCTCCCTCCCTCCCTCCCTCCTTTATTGCGAATATTTTATTCTTTCTGTTCCATTGTAGCTTTCTGGCTACGGTTATCTGTACTTCTCTGTTCTTGCTATATTCTTGGAGGTTTATCTTAGATTCTTCCAACAATGAAAGATGTTTCAATTGCGATGGATTCTAATTACTTGGTTTATATCCAACTTAGTCGTTGGTTTAATAACAAAACTGCTGCAACTTTTTCCAGATTTAGAACCTCCTACACCACGACCGAAGACTTCTGTTATAACTGCTCAAAGACTGATTGCTCAAGGTATGGGAAGAAAGCTTTCTACTGAAACCTTTGGGTCAGCTGAGTTGAGAAAGCAGGAGGAAGCCAGAAAAAGCCGCATTGTTACAAGGCAAATCTTGAAAGATGAAGCCTGGGGCGATGATTAAGCGTAAAGCTTTTTTGATTCATTATGAGGAGGAGAATGTATTCAGTCAGTTATATCAGGAGGAAGAAGAAACGGAACACTAAAAAGAGAATTGGAATTACTGCAAGCTAGTATTGGCTTGACCTACTTCTGCAAGCTGGTCATAACTTCTTTTTTCCTTCTTTTCCTCCCTTTGTTTCGCTGCGCGATTTTGTATGCTCTTAATGTGGTGTATTTGCTTGACCTACTTCTGCAAGCTGGTATTGGATTTACATCGATTACAGTTATCTTAACAAATGTCTCTAAAAGATTTGCCTTGTTTCAATCTATAATTGACGATGGTGCAATAATTATTGAATTCAGATAACATAAGGTAGAAAAACCCCAATTTATGATAGCTTTAGTCGCTAATAGGATATGTTTACAGCACCCTCAAGGTTTGACAGTGTAAACAACTCTGCAACATACAAATTTACACTTGCAAATTACATAACCAAGGGATACCATCCATACACCAGATCTTCCTCTTTCTGCAACTCAATTGCTAGATAGAAACAAAAATGTCAAAAAAAACGACTTATGTTAATTCCTTGGCGGTGTCTCTGACGAGTTGCTCATACATCTCATTTTTCCTAAAAGCGTAAGTCTCCTCTTCGCAACTTTGGATCTGTAACACCAAACCTCAAATGCCTCGGTCAAGTCAGGGTACTGAATATGATGTGTTCCCAACCACTGAGTCAAGATCTCCGCCTGATCTCCAGATGGTAGCGCGAGCACCATTGAAACAAGGGAAGACTCCAAGCTCTGCCAAATCTCATTGTCCACCTTGAAAGGTGGCGAACCCTCCACATCAACACTCCACGAACTGATCAAAGGCTTAGAGAACCTTACAAATGGAAGCCATAGCTTCACCATATGGAGCCTCTTTGCAGTTGGAAGTATGACAGTACCATAAGCAATTGCCTCCAAAACCTTACCTCCCACCTCCATAACCTTTGCCATTATTGCCAGCATGTCAACATGGCTCAGGTTTGTATCAGTTATCCTGTTAGTGATACTTTCTGATTTCTCCACCCAACTGTTAACAAATTCTCTCATAATCTCCAACTTGGTCAAAATCTGACATGCCCATGACAAATCTGATACCACAGATAGTAGCTCTCGTGTCTTGTCCATGTCCAGATGCTGACCCAAATCCTCCAAATAACCATAGAACGAGGTTAAGAGACAATTTATGCTTTTTCTTACCTCAACTTTTAACTCATCATCAGCTATTAGTAATGGGGGATCGTCATCCTCTGTTAGCATGTACTCTAGCTGCTCTTGAGCTGAGGACTTGAGATCGGACATGTCCGGAGTAGGTGATGATGTGGCAAAATGAAGAGTTGAGAGAAAAATTCCTCTTATGGATGTTGCATCAACTGGTTGTAGCCGAGCAAGGATGGGTTCTGCTTCTGGTCCTAATCCAGGTATGATTCTCAGAATTTCCTCTTCCTCAGCCTCCTCCCATGAGACTGCTTCCAAGTAATCAACACAACCTCGAACCATCTCTGGGCACCCAAGTTTGATGCTCACTTGAAGGATTCCAAGTGCATTTTTAACACCATTCCAGTTTTCAGGGACCGAGCTATCTGCAACAACATAGAGGAGGCGTAGGGCACTTACGTGGTGGTTGAACTCAGAATCTTGACAGTATACTTCGACACAACCACGTGAATCGAGGATCTGGCATGTTGGCCAACTTTCAGATAGGCGGTCGGCAAAATATATGCACTTCTTTATGAGAACATGGGAATGGCAATAAAACCAGTCATCTCTACCCTCCTCTGTTCGTATACGAACAACAACATCACTAGTTGATCGATCACCAATAATGTATGGCACAGCTACTTCTTTATCCTGATAAAGAATGAAAAGAAAATGACAAGTAAATGGTTGCTGATAAGTCGTTATGGAGCAAACACAAAATCCAACTTCAGATGAGATGTACCACATTTATGGTCCTTGGACAACATTTCCGATCTTCGTTATGAAAATAAGCACCCTGACTCCTAGTGACAACTACAATCCTGAATTACTTTCCATATACAGTTGCTACAATAACTCTACTCAGACATAAAGAAGGTCCGATACTAAGAAATGGGACTAACCGATCAAAAAAAAAATATCCCACGTGGTACATTATAAGTGTGCATTGCTTTCTATCCTTTACTATTTCACATGACAGCGGAATCCAAAAGTAGAATTAATTCAAAAAGATCAAACTCACAGGATCGATATCCATTGATGCCCCTGGCACTAATAGCAACATCGTTCAAGTACCCATTGAACCTGTAAAACAAATGAATAAAGCATACACAAAAATAAGTCTTAACTCTTAAAAAGTACTATGAAGCAAGCAAATATCACTACAAAACTATTACTAATCAAAGTGGGTTCCTATGTTTTATTTCAAGATATATAGCAAACGCTGGTTGAAATATGCTAGTCATCACAATTAATCCACCTGCTTAATAATCCTTGTATGATTTCATTTATAGAAGATAACCCCGAGGCAACTGACAGTGACAAACACTAGAATCAACACAATTTAACGAGTGTTCAAAATTTGTTGGTATGAGCAGTTCAGGTATCCATAATCCCAAAAGAGACATCAAATTACAGATCTACTGATAGTATACAGTCAAATGGAGAAGATTTAGGCAAACCCTAATTTGGGAGTAAACATTCCTTTTCTTGTTAAGACTAAGCATAAGAAAATAAAAAGGGGAAATTGAAGGGACTACTAATACCTTGACCTTGTCTTTCCATTTTCTTCAGCTTTCAGTCTCACGACTCTCACCCCGTAAATCGCTCTTTCTCTCTGGTCTTCAGCTCTTCCCTCCAAAATCAGTAAAAACTTTGGAGCAGGTAAGGGGAACTGTTGGAAATTTGGGACAGTAATACTAACAAAAATCCTGGGTGGACCGTAAACGACCTCAGAACCGTTCACTCGCATTGTCTTTCTTTTATTTCTTTTTTCCCTTCTACTGTGTGGTATTTGTTAGAACGCGAAATTGAGGGATATAAAAAGGAATTGGGGATATAAAAAAAAGGACAAAACTGGATCCATATATCAATTCGGGGTCACCCCTTATCTAAGTATTTTTTTAAATCCTAATCTACCCCTCACTAATCAGGTTTAGTGGTTAATAGTAATTAGTAAAAATCTTAAGTATTGTTAAATGATTAGTGTGTATTTGTATTTGGGTGAATGAGATGAGAGTAGAAAGATGGAAAAAAATTTTGAGAGGGAACTTTTTTTGGTGAAAGTGGAGGATGATTGTGAAGAGAGAATCACTGTAAGAGGTTGAAAATTTGATTTTTTTCTTTGAATCCACCATTGTTGCAATTGAAAAAGCTTGGTGCCTAAGATGGTATTCAACCAAAAAACCATGTCGGCATTTGTTGGAAACTTTCATAAATTATTTGCCACTATCCTGGGGTTCGGGGCGCGAGCCCTCAACGGGACTTTGTCTCGTTATAAAATTTTTCGGTTTTGATCTTCAAAACCTATTTTTTTCGGGGTTTTAATCAGTCTACTTCCTAAGACAGCTTATCCTGATTTTCGAGCATGCGGAACAACTTAAGCATGGTTTTTGCTTAAATTTCTATCTGGGAACATGATGAAAAGTATCCAGAAACTTCAATTTTTTTCACTTGACTACCTAAGGCATTGATAGATTTCTATCGAGCATGCCTAGCACCATTTTTCCGTGGTTCTTCACCAATTCCGAGCATGGTCTTCATCACTTCCGGCGATGTAAAAATATTTCGTTTTGAGTTTTTTCTGGTTTTAATCACCCACAGAAGCACAAGTAGTTAATTCTCGAGCATGCCAAGACCTAGGTTTCCAGAGATAAGTATGTTGCTTAAATTTCTATGCCTAAGACATGATGAAAAGTATCCAGAAACTTCAATTTTTTTTTCACTTGACTACCTAAGCATTGATAGATTTCTATTGAGCATGCTTAGATTACTTAGTTACTGAGCATTGAATGTTAGTTACCAACCATGCCGGCACCAGTTTCTGGCATGGTCTTCATCAATTCCGGCATGGTCTTCATCACTTGCAGCATGATCTTCATCACTTCCGAATTAAAAAAAAAAATTCGTTTCCAAAGTGAGGAGCCGGCAGAGAAGGAGAAGAGAATTTGAAAGAGAATGGGGAGAGTTTAGAATTTGAAAGGGAATGGAGAATATTTGGGTTTCAAATCTCTAACCTTGAAAGTGATTAATAAGAAGTGGAGATGGAAATGGGGATATGATTTTGTTTTTTGATTTTAAGTTTTTTAATTTTTATTTTGAGGGAAGGGTATTTTAGTATTTTCATACCCAAAAGTCACCCCTTAGCAGACACCATGGGTTGGGAGAAGTAATCAATATCCCCCAATTCCTTTTTATATCCCCCAATTTCGCGTTCATTTGTTATATTACTATAGCCCCGTTTGGGATTGTTTTTTTTTTCAACCAAAAACACTTTGTAACAAACTTGTAACAAACTTTTACCAAAAATTATGTTTGGTAAAAAAAATTTCAAAGTGCTTTTGGAAAGAAGCACTTTCATTTTAGGCCTGCTTTTAAAAGCTACTCAATTATAGCTTTTAAAAGCAGTAAAAGCAGAAGCTGTGGACCCACGTAATTCGATTTAACTGATTCTCTATTTTAACCTTGTTAATTTATTATAAAGACAAGTTTTAAACTCAAATATTGTACATAATTCTAATTTCATTTTATTTCTCTATTTTTTTCATTTTTTATTTAAAATAATAAATACAATAATAATTAAAATTATTATATAAAATAATAAAAAATTTAATAAATATTAAAATAATAAATGAAATCTTATAATAATAATAGCCATGGACACGAACATGTAATCTTAATATTTTATATAATAAAGGCCTCGCATCTTGAAAACAAAATTTAAAATAATAATATTTTCATAGCAAACCATAATCATAAAATTTTTAATTAAATAATAAAAACAATTACAAAATTAAAAAAAATATTACTTATATTTTATTAAATGTATTAAAATAAAAACAAAATGTTATTAAGAAATAAAAAGAAAGAATTTTCATACAAAGCTTTTGGTTGGTAACCTAGCAACAAGCTAGGCTCCAACTCCCCTTTGAATAGTCTATTTTTTTTCATATTAAAATTAGAAATATAAATTATTATAATAAAATTGTATTAAAACTAATTTTTGAAATATGTCTATTTTCGTCATTAACTACATCACCAGCACTTTTAAATACCAGTTTACCAAACAGAATTTATAGTTTGTTAATTGCACAGTGCTTTTTAAATTATAGTTTACCAAACGTCATGCACATTTATTTTCACAGCACAGCACAACAAAAAAGCGCTTTTCTAAAATTTACAGCAATACCAAACTAGCCTTATATTTACTTAGGCTGAGTTTGGTAATGCTTTTATTTTTCCAAAAGCACTTTCAAAACCTATATATGTTAATAATTTTTGAAATTGGTGTTTGGTAAAAAAAAAAATCAAAGTGCTTTTTACCCAAAACACTTCCCAAATTTTCAACATATAGTAAAATCAAAGTGCTTTTTATCCAATAGTAAAAAATTATCCGATATATATATATATAAACATATATATACGTTTATATATATTCAACGTATATATATATATGTTTACTATTATATATGTTTATATTTAATAGTAAAAAATTTAATTATTTTTAAACCCAATAAAATTAAAACAAAATTATTTTCAGATATATGTCTATTTTTGTCATTTGCTACAACAACAATGGTTGAATATGATATTTTACCAAACACACTTTGATTTTTTTTGTTAATCAACTTTAACTTTAATTAATATTTTACCAAACGTCTAACTGTTTTTTTCTCACAACACAGCACAACAACGCACAGCAGAAAAGTGTTTTTGCAAAAGCCGCAGCAATACCAAACTAGGCCTTATTATGTGTAAAGATCCAAAAGTAGTTCAACCCTTTATAATTAGGGCTGCACAACGGTCGGTCAGTTCGGTTTTCAGGTGAAACCGTGGACTGAAACGTACAAAGCTCGGTTGTTACAATTCAAACTGAAACTGAACTGTTTACTAACCGGTTCGGTGGTGAACTGAACTGACACGGTTCGTTTTTTTTTTCTGTTTTAAACTGAAACCGGTCACTACCCAGTACCTGCTGAAAACTGTAAACTGAAGTAGATATAAACTGATACAAAAAACAAGTATTAATAAACTGATGAACCCACACACAAAGTCTTAACAAACCAAGTGATAAACCCACACACAAAGTCTTAATAAACAAAGTAAAGAAAGGATTCTAAAGTCTTCCAAACCAAGGAAACTAAAGTTCAAAAACTAGTAGTCTTAAAGTTTTAACACAACAAAAGAAAGGTAGCATCAGTATGAACTAAGCTGACTGCATTCCAAGTAAAATACTGCATCAATATGAGCTTTAAACCAACTAAAGACTGCAGTCCATCTCAATCATCCCATCAATTTTCAACCTTCAAATCTCTAGCAATGGTCCCAAATTTTCTGCAATTCATACAAAGAAGAAAGGCAATACAAATAAGAAAACAGAATGACTCAAAATCAAAACAGATGAAAATACAGTATTGTAATTCAAACTGAAAGTTAACAGCAATCACAACATAAATCCAAGTACTCTGAACCAGCTACTTTGCATGCAACCAGGATATCAAAATGGGTTCTTCGCTAAGCTTAAAAAACCAAGCACGAAAATTCTCAAACAAGTTCTTTTCCTTCATTTCCTATGCAATCTAATTGCCTTGTTCAGATCAAAATTCTGAACTAAACATTACATGGCTAGACATACACATAAAAAATGAGAGTTTTCTTTGAAACAATTTATCAAGCACTATGTAAACAAAGCTTAAATAGTATACATGTTAAACCCATGGATGATAATTTGTATGAAACAAACACTATCATATCATTATTCGATTCAATATATAGGGAAAAACAAAACATATAAAAAATCATTGAAAAATTACAACTACCAAGTAACCAAAGAATAAAAACCCTGTATACATGTTAACCCCCTTCTGTAAAATCCTAAACCAATAGCACATGAGCATCAAGGCATACTTCATACGGAAAATGGGTCATTTGTCCAAATATTTTTAAAACCTGGTTCAAATGGACGAGTAAAAATTAGTATGGGTGAAATGGACAAAAAAAAATAGCAAGGATGAAACTGGATTCATCCTGGCTTAAACTTAAAAAATAGCAAGGATGAAACTGGATGCATCCTAATGTAAATTAAAAAAAGTAAAAGTATTTGAAAATGGGTAGGATGAAACTGTTTACATCCTGGCAATTTTTGTATTTTTGTCCATTTAAACAGTATCAAAATCTAGATGTCTTTTTCACCCAGGATTTGTTGATTTTGGTCTTTTTAACCAATTTTGTGTACTTCATAAAGAAGTGAAAAATACTGAAAAATCTCTGAAAAGGAAGAAACACAAGTTACCTGCTCCTCAAATTATTTGTGTAACACAACTATATAGTTTATACTTGATGAAGAACGGTTGCTGCTCCTCTCAATCTTTCTGCATATAAAAAAAAATTGAAAAATAATTAAAACCCATATCGATTGACAACAAACATGGATTTATAAACAGAAACTAAAAAGAAATCAATCGATTGGTTTAGTTCAACAAATTAAGAAACCCTAGAAATTGAAACCCTAACAGAAGAACAAATAAAGAAGAAAGCAAGGAGAAATAGAAGAGGAAACTAAAAAGAAATCAATCGATTGGCTTACTAGAGGTGGTGGTGCTCGATGGAGAGGTGATGGTGCTCTTGATGGAGGTGGTTCTATGATGAGTGGTGGTGGAGGCGACTGGTGAGGTGAGAGAAATGGAAAGAATAAATGAAGGGGTGAACCAGCTGAGAGTTTAAGTAGTTAGGGTTTTATATATAGACAACTAGGATTGATTAGGGTGATACAAATATAGGATTTATATTAATCTGTTCGATCGGTTCAGTTCGGTCGGTTTGTATGGTCAAACCGTAAACTGAACTGAAAGATCAACGGTTCTTGTGTTATGAACTGAAACTGACCGTTGGATGAACGGTTCAGTTCGGTTTCGGCTCGGTTCATCTCGGTTCGACTCGGTTTGCTCGGTTCAGCTCGGTTATGTGCAAACCTATTTATAATGCGTCAAATATGTGTGTGTAGGAAAATCAGTTGGACAGGCCGAGTGTAGTTTTTTACTAATTTAACCTCCCTGGTCGAGTTAAAAACACACGAACTGGTCATGGATACATAATACCGTTTCGCATACCTACCCAGTACGAATTTGCGGATGCTTATAGATTACTCCCTTCGTACCACATATATAGGCGGAATAGTCAAAATCTCTTAGATTAAGAAGCTTTTTTGATTTTATAAATTTCTATATTTTTTCCTGTTTTACCCTTAATATATTCCCAATGTTAGAGACATACACTCAATTGTGATGATTCCCAAGCAAATAAATAGGGATAGTAGAAGTAAAAAATCGCTTTGAAATTCGGACTCGCTTTATATAGTGGTACAAGGAAAAATGAAAATTAAAGCATATATAATAGGTATGGAGGGAGTATTTTTCTAAATATGTTTGGTATCGCTACAACTCCCACAAACACCTTTAAGACATCATTGACCGCTAAAACATTTGTATTGGGCATCGTGATTCAAATTTTTAAGTGTTTAAGTGGAAACCATATTGCTTATAAGTTCAAAAGGCATATTCGCGAGAACACGGCTCGTGCAGACAGGACCATAGTGTATATTCTTCTTGGTGATTTCAAGAAATATTTCCCATATGTTTACATGGACTTTTTTACAAGAGTTTCATCTAAACAGAGAAAGTGTTTGACTGAATAACAAGTTTTCTTAGCTTGAATTCTAAGCAACCCTAGTCTTAAATATCTATCTATAAATGGATAGAGTTATCAACTGGGAAATTCAATCCCTGACACTTTTGTGTCCTTGTTTGTTGATGGTGGTTTTTAAACAAGGGGTAAAATCGTAAAACCCCATGACCTAGTGTTACCCGCAACACATTAACTAAGAGCATTTAACTCAGGTGTAAATAATTAATAGGGGTATTTTTTCAAAATACCAGAACCCTAATTCCAAAACCAAGCCGCATACTGCGCACCATGGCAACAATGCCAAACCAAGCCGCACACCGCGCACCATGGCAACGATGCCAAACCAAGCCGCACACTGCGCACCATAGCAACGATGCCAAAACCAAGCCGCACATCGCGCACCATGGCAACGATGCCAAACCAAGCCACACATCGCGCACCATGGCAACGATGCCAAACCAAGCCGCACACACTGCGCACCATGGCAACGATGCCAAACCAAGCCGCACATCGCGCACCATGGCAACAATGCCAAACCAAGCCGCACACCGCACACCATGGCAACAATGCCAAACCAAGCCGCACACCGCGCACCATGGAAACAATGCCAAACCAAGCCGCACACTCGCGCACCATGGCAACAACGCTAAACCAAGCCGCACACTGCGCAGACCGTGGCAACAATGCCAAACCAAGCCGCACATCTGCGCACCATGGCAACAACGCCAAAACCAAGCCGCACATGCGCACCATGGCAGCAACGCCAAAACCAAACTACATATCGCACTCATTGGCAACCATGCCAAACTAAGCCGCTATGCCATTGGCACATGCCAAAGATAGCGCCCAGTGCTTGCAAAAGGTGCAACTAGGTCAACATGGCCGTACGTGCCATTGGCACATGCCAACGCGTACCACAAGCCATATTTTCAAGCCGCTATGCCATTGGCGCATGCCAAATATAGCGCACTAGGCTTACGAACCGTACAACCTAGGCCAAGTCGGCCACGCATGCCATTGGCACATGCCAACATGCTCGCTGGTAGCTTTTCCTACCAAGGCCAAGGACCTAACGGCCACGCATGCCATTGGCACATGCCAACATGCTCGCTGGTAGCTTTTCCTACCAAGGCTACGGCCCTAACGGCCACGCATGCCATTGGCACATGCCAACATGCTCGGCCGGGTAGCTTTTCTTACCAAGGCTACTACCCTAACGGCCACACATGCCAACATGCCCGCTGGTAGCTTTTCTTACCAAGGCCACGGCCCTAACGGCCACGCATGCCATTGGCACATGCCAAACACACACGCCGGGTAGCCGAACTTGCAAACCGTGCAACCTACCACCAAGGCATTCCGCACATGCCATTGGCACATGCCAAACACACACGCTGGTAGCCTAATTTGCAAACCGTGCAACCTACCACCAAGGCATTCCGCACATGCCATTGGCACATGCCAAAAACACACGCTGGTAGACTAACTTGCAAACCGTGCAACCTACCACCAAGGCATTCCGCACATGCCATTGGCACATGCCAAACACACGGTATCTGGTATCCTAACTTGCAAACCGTGCAACCTACCACCAAGGCATTCCGCACATGCCATTGGCACATGCCAAACACACATTTGGTAGCCTAACTTGCAAACCGTGCAACCTACCACCAAGGCATTCGGACATGCCATTGGCACATGCCAAACACACACGCCGGGTAGCCTAACTTGCAAACCTTGCAACCCACCACCAAGGCATTCCGCACATGCCATTGGCACATGCCAAACACACACGCTGGTAGCCTAACTTGCAAACCTTGCAACCTACCACCAAGGCATTCCGCACATGCCATTGGAACATGCCAAACACACACGCTGGTAGCCTAACTTGCAAACCGTGCAACCTACCACCAAGGCATTCCGCACATGCCATTGGCACATGCCACACACGCAACTAGCAGCCTCGGCATTGCCACTTACACTCAACGTGCAACCTACCACCAAGGCATTCCGCACATGCCATTGGCACATGACACACACGCCACTAGCAGCTCTGGCATTGCCACTTACACTCAACGTACAACCTACCACCAAGGCATTCGCACATGCCATTGGCACATGCCACGCACGCCACTAGCAGCCTACGGCATTGCCACTTGCACTCAAGGTGCAACCAACGAGATATCAACACAAACTGGGGGATACTTTCCAGGTTTTGGTTTGGCGGTCACAGCTTGCAGCGTACACTACGCTCACATTAAGAAAGCGTGAAAAGGAATAAAGCGGTCAAATAAATGAGGAAATAATGGTGAAAACGTTTTCACCCATTAACACCATGCGGTTACCACCTCCTCCCATTATTTCACCCTTTACTCTCTTCCTTCATGAGGCCGGGTACGTTTCAATCTCGACTTGTATAAATAGGTCTTACCTATTTCCAGCAGACAACAAGTCTCGGTCAGAAAAAATACTACACTCTCAGAAAAGGCAACTTTGCAAGCTCTCCAAAAAGCTTTCATCTCTTGCAAGCTTCCGAAGCTTCCACTTTCGATACAAGTCGAGACACTACTCTCCCGTAACTATTCTCGGTCTCAACACCTTTCTTGGCTTCCCTCCCCAAATCAACCCTTCTCCTCCACTTTGTGACCGAAGCAAGTCTAGAACGGCCATTTCTTGGTTTAGGCGGACTTGTACATGCATTGATCTCTCGAATCTATAAAGTGCTCACGTGCAGCACATTTGTTTAGGGTTTGAACCAGTTTCTCACTCACCTACCGAATTTACCGAATTCGGCAGAAACGATTTTTACCCATAAACAATTGGCGACCACGGCGGGAGGATTGATCTATCGCCATAATACCAACTCGACTCCGATTTCGTTTCCCGAACGTCAAATCCCAACATGGTGGAACTCAGTCCGAGCGGCCGCCGAGAACACCAACACGTAACGCGCACCCCCGATGTTAGCATCTCTCCCAATAACGTTGTTACGTCACCGGCCGACAACAGCAACATCGAATGCACTCCCTCAAGTGTAACACCGCCAATCACCGGGGGCAGAGCCCGCCTCCTCTAGCGTCTCTCGCACAACCCTCTAATCACGGCAACGAAAAATATCTTTTCGGGTGTCGCGCCACCGATCACGGGGGCTAGAGCCGCCGCCACGACCCCAAATGCTCGGCCTAGCATGGCGCCTCCGTCCACGACCAAGATCCCAACTACCCCGCCCGACGGACGAGAAACAGGAGGGACAAGAGGAAGTCGCCCTTACGTCACCATCGCCGATCCGATGGAACGACAAGAGATGCTCGCGAGCCTGCAGATATGGTTTCAACACGTAAGGAGGTAATCATCTTTCTCAAGACCGACGGAACGACTACAACGTGAGTCGCGCCCTCCAGAGTCATTTAGGAACGTCTCCAACAACCCCGACGCCAGCACCCTCATGGTGAGCACGCTCCATGGATGAGGAAACTCGCACTAGAATCCCGTTGGAAAGAAATCAGCCACCCAACTTTGTCACGAGAGAAGATTTGGAATAACTCCTCTCGCAACCGAATCAAGAATGATGAGTTGGACGTGCATCATCACCAACCCCTTACCCATCCGAAATACGGAGAATCCCTCTCCCAAGGGGTACTCTTCTCTCAATTTACCCCGTACGATGGTACCGGAATGCACGTGAGCATGTTTCTCGTTTCCGGAATCCCTAGGTGAACATGAATATAATCACGTTCTTCGTTTAAGGGAATTCTCAAAATCACTTACCGGGAAGGGCGTATACATGGTACAACAAAGATCCCACCGAGCAAAGATTCCCAACCGGAGTAGCATGGTCACTGCGTTTTACAAGAAATACTTCTTCGTGTCTCGAACAAGTTACTTTTTCGGACCTCGGAAGAATGTACCGTGGGATAACGAACATCCGAATGATTTCGTCAAAAGGTTCGTGGTTCAAGCACTCGATTGTCATGACCCAAACGTGACCGAGCAACAATTGGTGAACGATGCATCAATGGTATGGTTCCAATCTACCGCGCCCTGCTAGAAAACTTGCGTTTCCAAACGTTCTCCGAACTCCATGAAGCCGCCGGACGATTCGCAACAACAAAGACCAAAGATTACTTGGAAAGAACTAGGCCAACTCGAATCAAGACGCGCGAAACCCGCGGGAGTAGACGCCTCAGCAAACAATTTAATGCGGCTCATCCTCCGTGAACATAGTAAACGAAAGAGGAAAAAGGAAAGCCGCAACTACGAACCACCAAATTAAACGTGAAGCGCGGCGCAACGGGAACCCTCAGAACGGAAGATCGTCACTAAAACTCCTATGCAAAGATCGTGAGACCGAAGGAAATACCCTTGATTTCCCATTTCCCATCGAGGAGGTGATTGACCTCCTAGAAGCCCGGGTTCAAGATGATGTCATCGATTGCCACCGCCGCACGGCCACCAACCGAGGCCGAGATGGCGAACCCCAAATACCGCCATTACCACGGGTTCGTTCACCACCCGACTAGCGATTGCAAATGACTAAAGCATATTTTCAAAGAAAGGATAGAAGCGTGGAGAACTCCAACTAGGAGACGAAAGAGTGCATCGAGACCCACTACCAATAAGCTGCGGTTCCTGGGACTCCGTATACGAGACCGCATACAATCCATGATGCGACATGTATGCGAAATTCTCTATCTTTCCAAGGTTCGGGCCAAGATATTTTTGCAGCTCTCAATCGTGTTGTATCCGGAAAACGACTTTTTCTCTCCTCGGAATCCACGCCAACGGCCCAAGCTTCCCAAACAAAGGAGCGGAGAATCGGGACCGCTGACCACGTCCCGTTTAAGAGGTAACGAATTTGACGACACGCTCATCGACACGGCCTCCTACCACAACATCATTACTTTCAAGACATCAAGGCGCAGGATTTACAAAACAAGACGCTACCTATTCCCCCGTCTGTGATTAAGGATTTGAGAGGAGAAGCTTTGAACGCGCATGGCTACATCAACTTAGAGATCGAGATGGGAGACGCTATAACACATAGCAAATTCCATATTGTCAAAGAACTAGATCACGACATGATATTGGGATGTTTATGGGTGCTCGACAACAAAGCAAAATTGGATGTGCGCCTCCGCCAACGTCCACGCCCGAAGGAAATTCCAACAAATCATCCCACCGGTTATCGCATCAACAAACCATCAAGAAACCTGGACATCCGGAGAAGACCCGTTGGCGCTAGCTCATGGTTTTCAAATGCAAGTAAGTCCGACCAAGCAACCTTTTCTCGCAACCAGCCTTTCCTTCCCCCCGTCATGGGGACTGGCGCGACATCGGCACGAACGATTTGTCAAGAAATGCGAATGGGAGGTGGACCATTTGAACACTTTGCAAGAAGCTTGGAAACTTCTATTGAAGCCAACGAAGCCAAGACTCAAACGGTTGCACGACGTCTGAACCCGTTTTCAATTGGAGATGTATTGGTCAAAGAAAGCACGTTTCAAGTGGGGAAGATGACAGTAAAAATGGATTTGCCCAAGTGAAGGAGAAGACGAGCCGTATCTGGGTTGCGGATACCCTTTTGGGAGGATATTGCAAGCTCATCAATGCGCTCACACTCGAAGGCGTGATAATTTACTCGCGATGGCTCAAGGAATCCAATCCATAAAAAAAAGGGGGGGCTGTACTTCCCATTTACTCCTTTTCTTTTTCAGCATTCCCTTTAACAATTCCTCTTAGTAGTTGTACTTCCCCAAGATGAATACACCGTTTGTATTTCTCCCTGGGGATTCCCTTCCGTCAAAAAAAAAAATATACATCTTTTTCCAAGCAAATTCTCCAGATATCAGAGAAATACATCAGATAAACCCAGAAAACCACTGCAGAGCCATCATACCACAACCTCTTTCAAAAATATATATGAAGCAAAATGTTTACCGATGAAGAAGAAGGAAAAGATGATTTTACAAAAAAAAAAAAAAAAAAAAAAAGAGGAGGCATCAGTGGAACTAAGCAGCTAATGAAATAACAAAAGGGAGGAACTAGCCCTCGAAGAGTGGAGCACAAGTCCCTTCGGGCAAAGCTATCTTCAAACACTTTCCCAAAGAATCCTCCAGGGCAACAAAGGTTCCATTCAACGGTTTTAGCAAAGAACAACCTCAACATCCCATCCCGGCGACCACATCGCCAGCAGCAGTGTCCTCCCCGATGACCATTCCAAAGATACGCCACCATGACCTCTCTGGTATTACCAGTGACACCTTTGGCACCAACTTCAAAGGCTATTTCGTTTCCATCATATGCTCCTTCAAAGGTTCTCTCATTGACATTTCAAGAAAGTTCTTCGATTCACCCGCGTCAAAATCAAGAATCATGGCGCTCTCCTCCACGCTCACTGAACCCAAGAGAGTCCGAGCATGTACATGTTCTTCGTGGGGATAGATGGAAGGGAGGTCCTTAACAATTTCACTAGCTTCATGAAGCAAGGACTCAATCCCAACCAATGCCTCCTCAAGAGAAGAAGATTGATCTGCGCCAATTCTGAAGTCCTTTTCCGAAAAGTTAAAGGCACGGCCATCCCTGGAAAGTCCCATCATACACCTGCAAAGAATGGGAAAATGATCAAGTTCCATCCTATCTATACGCATATAAAAGAGGATAACATGAACAGAGAAGAAGAAGAAAACATACCGATATGATTTTCTTAGCCCGAATAACCCTAGTCGGGGTGTTTTCGCAAGAGTCATATCTCGCGCCTTCACTTGGAGAATCTCACTGTTTAGAAGATGATTCGTCTCTAGGCAAAGAGAAACCAACAAGAAGAACCCCTCTCAAACAAGGGAGATGATGCAGTTGCGTTGGGTATGAATACGGAACTTTAAAAGGAAAGGAAGCAATGAGGGACATAACGCTTCCGGATTTTTGGCATGGACGATGCCCTAAATGAAGCCGCGCGCGAAGGAAAGGCAAAATAAGGAAACTTTGCTATCTGAAGAAACTCCCTCCTTATTTACATCGGTCACGCCAGCAAGCACGAGCAGCTTCCACACCTTGCGCCGGTCCCACCAGCTAGCACAATCAGCTTCCCAACTCACGCCAACTTCCTAACGTCGCCCAAGATGCACCGGCCCCACCAATTGCACCGACTTCCCTATGACCGCCCAAGTCACGCCTGCAAGCACGCACAGCTTCCACATTGCTCCGGTCCCACCAGCTAGCACGCTCAGTTTCCCAACTCACGCCAACTTCCCAACGTCGCCAAGCTGCGCCGGCCCCATCAATTGTGCTAGCCTCCCGATATGTGCAAAACTACCAGAGGCAAGGGTTCCAAATCCTATTCATAAAAGGTCAGACAAGCCTCCTCAATTCTCTTTGCGGTTTGCTGTTGATAGTTTGTCACCATCTTATGCTTACCCCCGCAACAAAGCCCCTGTCCCGAGCTAGCGGGGGACTTAATGTTGATGGTGGTTTTTAAACAAAGGGTAAAATCGTAAAACCCCATGACCTAGTGTTACCCGCAACACATTAACTAAGAGCATTTAACTCAGGTGTAAATAATTAATAGGGGTATTTTTTCAAAATACCAGATTAGAGTTTTCGACACAGAACCCTAATTCCAAAACCAAGCCGCATACTGCGCACCATGGAAACAATGCCAAATCAAGCCGCACACCGCGCACCATGGCAACAATGCCAAACCAAGCCGCACACTGCGCACCATGGCAACGATGCCAAACCAAGCCGCACACTGCGCACCATGGCAACGATGCCAAACCAAGCCGCACACTGCGCACCATGGCAACGATGCCAAACCAAGCGCACATCGCGCACCATGGCAACGATGCCAAACCAAGCCGCACACGCGCACCATGGCAACAATGCCAAACCAAGCCGCACACCGCGCACCATGGCAACAATGCCAAACCAAGCCGCGCACACCGCGCACCATGGCAACAACGCCAAACCAAGCCGCACACTGCGCACCATGGCAACAACGCCAAACCAAGCCGCACACTGCGCACCATGGCAACAACGCCAAAACCAAGCCGCACACTGCGCACCATGGCAACAACGCCAAAACCAAACTACATATCGCACTCATTGGCAACCATGCCAAACTAAGCCGTTATGCCATTGGCACATGCCAAAGATAGCGCCCCCCAGGCTTGCAAAACGTGCAACTAGGTCAACATGGCCACACGTGCCATTGGCACATGCCAACGCGTACCACAAGCCATATTTGAAGCCGCTATGCCATGGCGCATGCCAAATATAGCGCCCTAGGCTTACGAACCGTACAACCTAGGCCAAGTCGGCCACGCATGCCATTGGCACATGCCAACATGCTCGCTGGTAGCTTTTCCTACAAAGGCCAAGGCCCTAACGGCCACGCATTCCATTGGCACATGCCAATATGCTCGCTGGTAGCTTTTCCTACCAAGGCTACGGCCCTAACGGCCACGCATGCCATTGGCACATGCCAACATGCTCGCTGGTAGCTTTTCCTACCAAGGCTACGGCCCTAACGGCCACGCATGCCGTTGGCACATGCCAACATGCTCATTTGGTAGCTTTTCTTACCAAGGCCAAGGCCCTAACGGCCACGCATGCCATTGGCACATGCCAACATGCTCGCTGGTAGCTTTTCCTACCAAGGCTACGGCCCTAACGGCCACGCATGCCATTGGCACATGCCAACATGCTCGCTGGTAGCTTTTCTTACCAAGGCTACGGCCCTAACGGCCACACATGCCAACATGCCCGCTGGTAGCTTTTCTTACCAAGGCCATGGCCTTAACGACCACGCATGCCATTGGCACATGCCAAACACACACGCTGGTAGCCTAACTTGCAAACCGTGCAACCTACCACCAAGGCATTCCGCACATGCCATTGGCACATGCCAAACACACACGCTGGTAGCCTAACGTGCAAACCGTGCAACCTACCACCAAGGCATTCCGCACATGCCATTGGCACATGGCAAACACACACGCCGGGTAGCCTAACTTGCAAACCGTGCAACCTACCACCAAGGCATTCCGCACATGCCATTGGCACATGCCAAACACACACGCTGGTAGCCTAACTTGCAAACCGTGCAACCTACCACCAAGGCATTCAGCATATGCCATTGGCACATACCAAACACACACGCTGGTAGCCTAACTTGCAAACCTTGCAACCTACCACCAAGGCATTCCGCACATGCCAAACACACACGCCGGTAGCCTAACTTGCAAACCTTGCAACCTACCACCAAGGCATTCCGCACATGCCATTGGAACATGCCAAACACACACGCCGGTAGCCTAACTTGCAAACCGTGCAACCTACCACCAAGGCATTCCGCACATGCCATTGGCACATGCCACACACGCCACTAGCAGCTCGGCATTGCCACTTACACTCAATGTGCAACCTACCACCAAGGCATTCGCACATGCCATTGGCACATGCCACACACGCCACTAGCAGCTCTGCATTGCCACTTACACTCAACGTACAACCTACCACCAAGGCATTCCGCACATGCCATTGGCACATGCCACGCACGCCACTAGCAGCTCTGGCATTGCCACTTTCACTCAAGGTGAAACCAACGAGATATCAACACAAACTGGGGGATGCTTTCCAGGGTTTTGGTTTGGCCGTCACAGCTTGCAGCGTACACTACGCTCACATTAAGAAAGCGTGAAAAGGAATAAAGCGGTCAAAAAAATGAGGAAATAATTGTGAAAACGTTTTCACCCATTAACACCATGCGGTTACCACCTCCTCCCATTATTTCACCCTTTACTCTCTTCCTTCATGAGGCCAAGGTACTTTTCAATCTCGACTTGTATAAATAGGTCTTACCTATTTCCACCAGACAACAAGTCTCGGTCAGGACAAAAATACTACACTCTCAGAAAAGGCAACTTTGCAAGCTCTCCAAAAAGCTTTCATCTCTTGCAAGCTTCCGAAGCTTCCACTTTCGATACAAGTCGAGACACTACTCTCCCGTAACTATTCGGGTCTCAACACCTTTCTTGGCTTCCCTCCCCAAATCAACCCTTCTCCTCCACTTTGTGACCAAGCAAGTCGGGAACGGCCATTTCTTGGTTTAGGCCGGACTTGTACAGATTGATCTCTCGAATCTTTAAAGTTCTCACGTGCAGCACATTTGTTTAGGGTTTGAACCAGTTTCTCACTCACCTACCGAATTTACCGAAATCGGCAGAAACGATTTTTACCCATAAACAGTTTGCTAGAGTCCTCCTCTATTGACCTAAACATAATTAGATTTACGACTAAAAAGTTAACTTAGGGATTCATGAAGCCATGTCCGACTATCTTTACCTTGATAGTCTGTGTCTCCTGATCATATTCATTATGTTATCGAGGTTTTAGTAATCTCTTCAGGAACGAGATAGACAAGAAATCACAAATTTCTCTTCGTCTCAGACTTTGTGATTCCTCAAGATAGATATTTGAAGAACTATTCCTAAGTGATTAGTTTTAAGGTTGTTCTTGAAAGGTGGTTAAGAATCCAGGCTTCTCAGCTAATTGAGTGTAAGTGTTCCAGATTTGTGAGGTTTGCTAGCTTTGTCTATTACAAACAGATTTCCAAGCCTAGATCTACTCGATCTAAAGGGATATCAAATAGGCTTATATGTACCAAAAGTATTCACTTATGTTGAATCAACTATTAGGTTGTAAAGGACGTCAGCTAAGGGTTCAGGGTTCGGGGTAGGGAATCAATTGTGTAGAGCCTTACAAGGTTCAAGGGACGTAAAAAGCACGACTGCAATTGAATTGCTTGGAAGATGAATTCAGTCTTAACTACATACCAGTCTGAAGTCTGATATTAGGCTAGTGTTTGTAGCATCTTAATACAATTTGGTGTTCAAATCTCAAATCTGGACGAGGCTTGGGGTTTTTCTACATGTACAGTTTTCCTCGTTAACAAAACTTCTGGTGTCTTGTGTATTTTTGTTTTCCGCATTATATTGATTATCTTTATAATAGGAATAACACAAGTTGTATCTAATCAATTCTAGTAGAAAAGTCCATATTAATTTTGATCGATTACGAAACTTGTTCTTGTAGAATTCGTATCTTGAAAGATAGATAATAAGTTTTGTACTTAGCAGAATTCAGATTCAATTATTTGGGTACGACTAGATTGATCTTGGATATTAATTTTTGAGATCGTCCAAGTACTCTTCTTAACATCACGGACTCTTGTGTCTAGAGTTTCTAATTGGATGGAGATATAAACTCTATATACATATTATCAAGGATCATTCAGTTGGTCTACTTGCAATTGTATTAGGTTTTGTCAATACATGTTTCCGAACGAAAAAGGTGGTAATATACTTGGTACCCTATCCTTTTCACATATATATGGTCAGTTTGGGATAGTACATGAATAACACTTTGGGATAGTGAATTTAGGACATCTGAATTATTCCTAAGCTTTGAATTTGATTAAAGCATGTTGGTGTATTTTGCACCTTACAGGCTCTGGTTTCACGATGAAGTTTAAAAATATTTGTAAATTGCTTGCAAGGAAATGCCGAAAGAGGAGAATTGAGTTTATTCCCCAAATATATTTCTTTATCATATCTCATTATTGTTATATGGTGTCATACAACAATATTATATATTTGAATTATATATTTGTAATTAAAAACATGGGTTGTTTCTTCATTTTTTATTTCTCCTCTTACTTAGTTTGCTAGAACTATCATGAAACTAGAATCCGATTTATGAAATATGGTAAAAAAAAAAAAAAAAACAGAAAATATTTCATTCAAATGAGTGTAATACTCAATTTTAATAAGGTCGAACTCATTATATAGGTTATCCTTATTCGTTCGACAACTCTTATTGAATTAAGTGACTATCTTGCTCTGAAACTTGTGTACAAAAATATTCTAACGACAAAGAATAATGTAGGCAGGTCCAGTTTTTCGTCGGCCGACCCCCACCGTGTGAGGTAATTTAACAGATTCACGGGAGCACCACATTCCTAGATTGGTTCCACCTGAGCACGCTTAACTATGGAGTTTTCTGCCAACTCTGGAGCCAACTGTGCTGAAAAATCCTCGGTGTTAGGATAAGACAAACCATTATGTATATTTCATTCAAAGAAACCTTACCTTCCGAATCGAGTATTATAATACCACCATCTTAAGTTAGACCGTGCACGACCAATCCATCCAGTGTACTTTCCCACCCTCAACAAAGCGACTTATCATTGCCTCTGGTACCATTTGTAATTGCCTGATCCTCCATCGACCAAGTCGCCTCAAAACTACGGAAAGATTGATGTAGGAAGCGCCGCAGTCATATGTGCATATATATGATACCTACAAGGAGATATCCTTGGGGGACGGCCCCAATGGTACATGCCATATACGGATTCAACAAAAAACAATCGATTATGTTATGAGAATATTCTTAGAAGTAGTCATCGCATCTGTAACAATGATCAACTGTTTCAACGTTATCAACATGAAGTCGGCGTAAACGATGATATTAGGTATAGATCCACCAGAGACACGCAGTTGGCATCCACACTCCATAAGAGCATTAAATTCCCAATATGAGAGAGATTTGTGGAGATCAAGGGGAATCAGGCAGCCAAGAAGATGCAACACGAAGCTCGTTAAAAAGTTAGTTAAAAGGGACTACGACATAAGATAGGCATAATCGGGGATACATGAGGAGATACGTGATGATTACATGAGTAACAAAACAAAAGTTATGAATCGAGTAGACACACTACCAGGTCCACCAAGGGTATACTAAAATAATGAGGCAATAAACCGATGTAAACATCATAACTACGAACTAGGAATGAAAATGAAAAGTTTTTAAGAGCCGACAATGCGATAAGAAAACACTAATATATCACAATGATTACATGTATTTTGGAATTCAAAGAACAATGTGGAATCTGAAAGGATGTGGAACAAGGAAAAAAAAATAGCCAAACGAAGCTGGGACAAAACTGAAACAAAGATAAATTAGGATTTGGTATCTTCCCAGTTGGGTGGTAAAACTCAAATTAGAATGATGTCTGACGATCAAAACCGTAAAACTCAAACGAGACTCAACAGCGGGAGACAAGGATATTGAGTGACAACCGGATCTGCCAGGTAAAGTTGGGATATCAAGTGAAAATTAGGTTTACCCATTAAGCATCGGTTTTCTTTAGTAGGTAAACAAAAATATCAAAAACTAAAACTGACTAATTTTAAACTCCTCTGCAGAAAAATACAATGACCTGAAATAGCAGGAAACCAAGTAAAAGGAAGTTTAGAGTGATGTTATTCAGAAGTTGCATCAAAAATTATAAGAGAAAAAAAATCTTATTCATCTAAAGGACAAAGCTTAATAATGATCCAGAGTGTGTTGGCTAGCCTCAAGATGTAATATTCAGATGTCGACGAGTGTTGCTAAGGAAATAAAAAAAAATTATGAGAAACTTCTTGTGAGGAGTCTCTGTCTCAGTCAAGAAAAAACTGGGTAGCTTGGGCTAGAGCAACTCTTCCCAAATGGGTGATGTTGGTATAAATAAGTTGCAGTTGATGAATAAAGTTTTACATGCCAAATGGATTTGGAGATATGGCAGTGAAAAACAACCTTTGTAAAGGAGGATTATAAATCAAAAATTTGATGGATTATTGATGCTATCTTCCCAAATTAGACTAACAAAGCTGTGTGTTTTAGACTTTTAGTATGTGGGATGGTATTTTTAAAAACTAAGAATTTTGTTCAGTCAGATACAACTTTTTCCATAGGTGATGGTGGCAGCATTTATTTCTGGAAAAATAAATAGATTGATGAAATTTCTTTGAATGAGGCTTTTCTAGTTTAATTCAGATTATCAAAAACAAAAAATGCAGTCATGAAAGACATGTTGTGCTTAGGATTTGCAATTCTGTAAAACTCCAAATGAGAATGAAATTCCGGAGATGGTGAACTTATTGCAGGTGATTGGGGATCCTAGTACCACTCTCTATTCTGATTTAGCTATGGATAACACACTGGAATTATGGTAATGAAAAAGGTTTTTCCAGTGGCTAATGCTTATACAGCTTTAGAAACTGATGGGTTTCTTCTAAAGCTGTCAATTAGTAACCCGGCCCGCGGGTTGAACCTAGCTTGGCTTGTTTCAACCCGGACCGGCTGGGCTTGTTTCCTAAACGGTTCGGGCTACTAGAAAACAAGTCGGGCTAGGTCTAACCCGCGGGTTACCCGTCAACCCGCAAAACTGATATAGATACATTTAATATCTAAATTTAACCTGTTATCGGAGGTAATGGTAACATTTTACCTGCTACCCAGGTAAATGGTTACCCATCTTATCTATAACTGTGATGTTGATAGAAGACAGAGAAAAAAGTAGAGACCCAAAAGATATTTTCTCTTCCCAGTTCTAGATCTGAATCTGGTAAAGTGGTGAACTAAGTTCTAAAACTAAATAGATTCAGTCTTTTTGTTCTTTTTCAGTTCTAACTTTTATGTGTAGGATTCGATTTTGATCTTTAACTTTAATGATTTTTTTTTTTAATTTTCTGAGTCTATTTGATTTTCAAGGGTTAGAGCTTACACTAGTACTGTCGAAGAAGAAAAGGAAAAGATTGGCATATTGATTTTACTTTTCTACTTTCCCTAAAAAAGGTGAGTAGTTCTAAGTTTATTGAGATACTAAATGTAGTTTTAATACTGATGCCATAAGAATCATAAGACATAAATGTAGTTTTGATCGTCTCAACTCAATTTTTTTCTTTAAGAACTGTTAAGTGTTTGTGGAAATGTTTCTTAGAAACCAAATATCCCTTTTCATAAATTTGTGCAGTTAGACTTGTTAGGTCAGGTGTTTGTGTAAATGCTTCTTAGAACCCCAATATGCAATATCCCTTTCCACGAATTTGTGCCAGTTTCATCGTTAAGTGTTAACTTATATCTCTTAGTCTGTAATAATTAATAATGTATAGCTTGGTTATGTAATGCATATGAGTAATGATTTCAACTACAAAGGTTTACTAATTACTGATTTTGAAAGTGGAAATGAATTCCATGTGGAGCATGTCAGAACTAAAAGCATAATTTTGTTGGCTTTGAGTTGAGACTGTTAAAAGTTGGCAGAAATAAATATTCTTGTAATGAATAGGACTAAATGGAACAGAGAAAATCAAACAATTAGAGTATCCAAAATACTATAATGGGATTGATTTTGTTATATTTAAATGTTGATTCAAATACTAGTCACTTCTGTTGCATGTTGATAAATAGTGGAAAGCTTATTTTATGTTCATTGTCTACCTTGAACTGAGTACTAAGGTATATTAATTACAGTGTGCTACCATCCTTTTACATTGAAAAGAGATAATCTTCTTCTTTCGGAAACCAATAGTTGCGTATTGATAACATAATATGAGCCTTTGACAGTTTAGCTGTATACATGTTGTTGTTGGGCTTTTAAATTAGTGTACTTTAAATTGACAGATCTAGTTCCCTGTGAATCTATGATGTAGCTCAAGGCTTACTAATTTTGATTTTCGAATTTCTTATGTAGCTTCATAAAATGTCAGTTGAAGAAGACCATGACGATGTCATGAGTGAAGAGGATATCACGGTAGTGGAGTCTATGACAGTTCAAGAGCAGGCTTCAAGGAAAAGGAAACTTACATCAATAGTATGGAAGGATTTTAATTGGTCACAAGATAAAGATGGTAAAGAAAAGGCAACGTGCAAGCACTGTGGGCAGGGATATGCTTATGACAGTAAGAAAGGAGGAACATCAACTATGTCAAGGCATTTAAAGAAGTGCCCTAGACTGAAGATGCAAGATGTGGGGCAACTTTTGTTATCTGCAAATAATGGAGAAATGGCTACTCGTGCACGCAAAATAGATCAATCAAGTTTCGGGAATTAGTTGCGAGACTAATTATTGGTAAAAATCTTCCCTTTAATTGTGTAGAATGGCCTGAATTTAGGGAGTTATGTAGTTATCTAAATGTTGATGTTGAAACCATATCAAGGAATACTACAAGGTTTGATATTCTTAAAATGCATAAGTTACAAAAAGAAGTTATTCGCAAGAGATTGCAATGTGCTTCAGGTAAAATGTCATTAACATCAGACATGTGGACCTCCGTCAACACCACTGGATACATAAGTTTAACCGTGCACTTTGTTGATCAAGATTGGGTATTGCAGAAGTTTCTTTTGAATTTTTCTCCACTGCCACCACCCCATACTGGTCAGGCACTTTCTGATAAGTTATTTCTTATGTTAAATGATTGGGGAATTGAAGGAAAAGTAACCAGCATCACTTTCGATAATGCTGCATCAAATACTTCATGTGTTAAAATTATGAAGAGTCGATTCATTGCAAGGAATGTTATGTCGGAAACTGGGAAAAGAAACTTTCATATACGTTGTTGTGCTAACATAATAAATCTTATTGTAAAGGATGGACCGACGAGAGATTGATCCAAAGAAAGAATCAAGATAAGGTTAGCAGTGAAGTACCTTAAAGGTTCACAAAGAAGAAAACAAAATTTCTTGGATACTGTCAGCGATTTAGGAATGTCGGTAAAGATGGGTGTTCGGCAAGATGTCAAAACACGATGGAACTCTACTTATCTTATGTTGCAAAGTTGTATTTCATATGAAAAAGTCTTTACTCATTTGAGGTTGGTGGACCCTGACTATGCAGAGTCTCCTAACGGGGAAGAATGGGAGCAAATCAAAGTGGTCACGAAGTTTCTCAAGGTCTTTTATGACCTCACAACTCTATTATCTGGAAACAAGTATCTTACTTCAAATTTGTACTTCGATGGGGTTTGTCAGATTAAAGTATTATTAGAGCAAGAGACAACTAATGAAATTGATTTCATCAAAAACATGGCGAAGAAAATGCAAGAAAAATTTGCCAAGTATTGGAAAAAATTGAGTCCAATATTGGCAATGGAAGTAGTTTTAGACCCTCGATTGAAGTTTGAATTTGTAGAGTTTACTTTCCGAAAGGTGTATCCTGTTGAGCGTGAAATGAAGAAGGAAGTTGATATTATCAAAAAAAGGATGGCGGCACTCTATAAAGAATATCATACATCGTCAACTTTAAGAGGTTCTACATCCAATGAAACTGTAGTCGGGTCTTGTAAATGGTGGGAATATCGCCACAAAGGAAGTGCTTTCTTTCAGGTGATATTTCATTAATTTGACTGCTTGAACATTTCTATAAATGTCCATGTTGAACTGGTAGTTAAGTTTTCAATTTTTTTGATGTAGGAATTTGCCGCGGCAAAACAAAATGGTGGTCAGCAATCTGACAAGTCAGAACTGGATCAATATCTAAGTGAGTCATCAGGCTCGATATCAAAAGATTTTGACATCTTGAAGTATTGGAGAAGTCAAGAACTACGATACCCAAATCTTACAAGAATGGCAACTGATATTTTAGCAATTCCTATTTCAACTGTTGCTTCGGAATGTGCATTTAGCCTTGGGGGAAGGGTACTTGATGATATCGCAGCTCCTTATCACCTGAAAGTGCCGATGCATTGATAACAACTCGTGATTTGATATATGGAATTGGTAAGTGGATAAGTCTTGACTAATTTCTAAAGTAGTTGCAAGTCTATTTAACAATATATATGAAATTGATATTTACTTATTTTCAATTATATGTAGGAGTTGCATCAACTGATGTTGAGGAAGTGAAAGATAATGATATTAGTGAGGATGTATTGGCATTTGAGCCAGCAAACAACAATGAGGCAGTAAGTTCTTATGCGTCTAATTAGTATCCGTACTGCAGCGATTTAAAGCGGGTAATTATGCAAATTCTATTTATTTACATAAACACATCCTTTTGTTTGATTTATTTTTTTGCTGCAAATTACAGATCCATACTGGAGCGTCTTAAAGTGATACACTTCTAGACACAAAGAGACATGGAAAAAAGAACATTTTTTGGGTACTGATTTACGGAATATTTTGGACTTGCATATGATATCAATGTCTCCTATTTTTTGTATAAATATGAATGGAGACACTAACAATATATAGTGTATGTGACTGCATATGAGGGTTTAGGTTGTGATTCAAGATTTCAAAGTTAGTAGACGGTAACTTCAGTTTGTCCACTTTTGTATATGAAAGGACATACATAGAGAATATGAATAGATTTTGACTTGGTCACTTTGAGGATTCTTATATGAATCACAAGCCTATATCCTTATTAATGAATATGATACTTTTTGTGCAGGAAATGGTTGTTATTATGATCTCCTTTTCACTAGTGATGAAGTGTTTTAGACTTTAAGTAGGTGGTACCGTGGTGGGCACTTGCTGTAAAAGTGGAAGTTTGTATTCTTTGTTTTTATATATGTATGTAAATATGTATTACATACTTCCACAACTTTGGTTTGGTTCATTTCAATCATGTTGTTTTAGTTGTATTTCAGAATCTATAATCTGTTTTCAGTATGCACTTTTTAGTATTTAGACTTGTCACTTGTGGTGGTTTATCTTTTTAGTACAAAAATAGTAAAGTGCAAATTTACCAGCCAACCCGCAACCCGTCAGAGCTAACCCGCCTAGGGCTAGGGTTAAGGTTTTGGGCTTGTAAGTGAACAGTTGTAGGGCTAGGGTTGGCCCTAACCCGTCCATGGCTTGTCAAGCTAGGGCCGGGTCGACCCTAGCTTGCCCCGTTGACAGCTCTAGTTTCTTCGCTTTCCTGATAAGCAATATTGTGGAACCCAAAAATACCTTTGAAATTTTCTTTTTTGGTTAAAACTTTATGTTTCAACGGAGCTCCAATTTTAGATGGCTTATTTAGTACAAGTCTTATTCAGAATGATAATTGTCTTCTTTGTAGCCAACACTCTGAGACAAATATACATCTCTTCTTACATTTCAACATAAGTTTTGAAATTTGGTCTTATTTTCTGAACAGTTTTGGTATAAGCTGGCTTTCTCTGGTGATGTAAGAAGAACTATTTGGGAATGAGAAAAAAAAATTAAGAATAAGAACAGGTTGAAAAAACTTTGGGATTAACATGTTATACAAAAATGTGTCTAGGTCCTTCAAACAGATTCTTATTGAGATCTAGTCATTGTTCTATAATTGGAGAATCAACACTGATATTTTTTCAGGTTTTAGTTTATCAACTCTCATCTATAATTGGGATGATATAACTCACGCATCCATGTTAGTTTTTGTTTCTTGTCGGTGACTTGATTCCTATATAAAATTTGCCGTTTTTCTTGTTTAAGAAAAAAAACGAGCCAGAAAACAAGATAAAAACTAGCTTCCACTTTGGGGAAAAGTCCATGGTAAATGACTAAAGAAAGTATATCAATTGTCATGCTCACGCGCCTTTATCGGTCTGAATTTTTGCCGGAGGATGGATTTACTGGCTAGGCTCTCTATATACGAAGTAAAATCTTTAAGGAGGTCAAAAGAAAACATTTCAAATTTTAACGTAGAGTCCTTGACTAAACTAGAGAATATTATTTCCATTTTCACGTATGATTTTTTTAAAATAGTAGTCCTATACGGATGTTCCAATCTAGTGTACTTATTTTAAGTCAATCATTGGCTTGATCAGTTCATCTTGGGTTAGGCCACAGCTTGGTATGAATTTCTTCTCTCTAGATCAAGCCATTCTTGACCAAGCCTTCCATGGCCACCAGCTTACAATTTATAAAGTATCCACCAATGGAATAATTCTATCGGTACTTCTTCTACATTAATAAGAATAAGAATTCAAACTTTCGTATTAAATTGTTGCATTTGGATTACTCTCCATCTCGTTGTCAACCCTACACCCAGTTGCATTATTGTGGTTACAACTTACAACTTACACAGCTACCTTTATGTATATCCATTCGATCCGGTTCAATCAATGGACTCATTAAGGTCTCCATCCGGGGTTGCTGTTACTGAACAAGTTGTCGAGCGAAGAAAATGAAGTTCGGGAGATTAATTACAATTTTGAATCTTGAAAATGAGCCTGTTCAACTAGTACGTAGTACAATATATTGAGGAGGTAATCAAATCACCCCAATTTTAGCAATTTGCATGTTAAATTTGAAAAGTGTAAACATTAAATAACAATCCAAGTGAAGAAAGAAAAAAAACTGTTTCATTTCGTATGTTCGGCAACATATTTTTGTTTTTGGATATGATTTTCATATCCATTTTTACATGTTGTTTCATTCAATGATATCTACAAAAAAAATTATAAGAAATCTACCAAAAATAAAAAATATCCTTTTGTGGAGATCAACAAGAGGGATAAGAAGAGAGCAAATTACGAGGTACGCAAGGGGAGCTTCTCCAAACCCTAGAATGCAACTTAAGAATTTCTTTGGCCTTCTCAAGAGTTCTGGTTGTAGAGTTGACTTGAAGAACTAAACATAGTTTTGCAACAACACCCACTGCTAACATTTCCTGAAGGACGCTGGGAGTTGCAGAAAATTTAGCAACTGAGTGAAGAATTTTCACTGCCTTCTCACTTGCTAAATGCGAAACCCTAAGAATCTTTTTCGATATAACAGCAAGCCCTGCACTATGTTTTAGCAACTCTGCTCTTCCTTCGGCACACCCACATAGTTGATCTAAAACGGTCAGTATTATTTCACAGGCTCTTTTATCGGTTGTTTCAAGAAGAAACTCGATCAAAACCGATACTGCACCGGCATCGACTGCTTTAATCCTGTTTCTTCCCCATTTGCATGTCTCTACTAAGATCTGTATTGAAGCCTTTGAAGCTTGGTTTGATATTTGACTGCGTAAAACACGGACAACTTCTACGAATAGTTCTTGTTTTAAACTAATCAAATGATTTGGATCAGCTACTTCAAACATTGGCCTTAGTAATAATGCTGCGTACGCTCGAGATTGGTAGTTTCCATTACGTAATATTTGCATCAAAACTTCAACGAAGTCGATGTTTTTTCCCATGAGATTCTTTAGACCTGTTGTTGAAACTTGAAGGTAATGCAGAACACTTAATGCTTCGTCGCTAACGTTAGTTACCTGCTCATTATTGGTGTTATCACCCATATTCTTCTCAATGGCTGCAGAGTTGGTCACCTTCACGAGTGATGCCAAGAACTCAACCGCTCCCGCTGATTCCATGCAACGTCTGTTACGATCACTTTCGGAAGCAATAGATCTTAACATTCGAATAGATCTCATCTGCGACTGGACCGACGATTTTGCATTGTTAAGCAGTTTAACAATTTGCATCTTATCGACTGGTGGTTTGGGTGTTGGTATCCTATCGATAGCATTCAGAGTACACCAAGCTTGAATCAATCTTCTAAGAGTATGGTTTGGAGTTAGATCAGTCTCTAATAACAATACCTGTTTCGTAACGGGACAAGTGGTATTGTCCCCGGTGAACAACCATTTCTCGATATTTTCACGATCGTATGTAATCCCTGTTGATACTGTTACTGGATCTCTCATGATTTCTAGAGAGATCGGACAAAGAAAATAGGGTGGAATATCAATCTCTGCCATTTGAAAACTGCTAGCCAGCACTTGTTGTAAGCCTAAAGAAGTTGGGTGCGATTTATATGATGAAAACCGAAAAGATCACAAGAATTATATGTTTAGAGATGAGAAATCTGACACAAAAAATTAATGAAGGTGTTAGAAGTCTAGAGATTGAGAAAATGTTAGTTGGGAGTTGTGTTTTGATGAACTGTTTTTTTGAAGTGAGTTTTGAGAATGAGAGAAGAAAGTTTTTATATGGGTGGGATTTTGAACAAAGAGAAAGTCAATACACGGAATTTTCAAATTTTATGAAAAACGAGATATAAACTATATACTACTTAATTAATTGTTTGGAGACAGACGAAATAAGGTACGACTTTCCTTTTCATTTTATTTTGTTATTTTCTTCGGAACAAAAAGGAAGAAATCAGGCCAAGAAATAATCAAAAATAGACAACGTTACTTTAACACTACTTACCACTACTTGATTTTGAAGATTTCTCTCGTCCTCGACCATGTATTTGTGCTTCCCTTTTGACTTTCTCTTTCTTAGAAATCAAAATTTCTTTAAAAAAAAATAAATTAAATTGGGGGGTTAAAATATAAATGAAAACACACTCTCGCATCTTCTTATCCCGTGTCGACAGCCCAACTTGATCGTGCTCCTGCATTTCTAGGTTACCCACAACTTCATTATTACATAATTTAATTTAAATAGTTATGCTCAGCCTTTGAGGTTTTGGTTGGCTGAATTTAAATAAATTTATTTGACCAAAAATATTCAATATAATGTGATGAGTAGGTGCATTCACTTCAATTGTGCACTCCAAGAATTTTTAGCCGTTCGATTATCGTTTCTTACAAAGATTTCTTGGTAATGTCTCTTTTCAGAGATCTCAGGAATCATGCAAAGTTATGGACACACCATCTTTTATGGTGCTGAATGGCTTGCCATATCTACAATTTAGTTTAGATTTTTCATTTCTCAAGGTTCCTTAAATTTTTATTAGAAATGACAGGGACTTTTTTATTGGATGCTATCTGGTTACAACTTGGAAGCAGACTAAATAAAGATTTTCAAATGGGAAAAAACAAGAAAAAAAAGAAAAAATCTGGCAAAAAATTAAAAAGAAAATCCTACATTATTTGAATGAAAACAATTTATTTGTTTTGCTTGGTTTCTCAACACCTCGATCCACCAATAATGTAACCAGATGATAATTCACTAATATTCGATTGTTAATTAGGTGACATCATAAGTTTCGTACTTAATTATCTTATCTTAGTCGGGGGCACGTGTATGTGATTTTGATGGGAGCGTGCATTTTACCATTGAATCTACATGACATGAACATTGGGGATAATTAATTAATCTTATCAAATGCCTATGGTAGGATTCACGTTCACCCAATGTGAGACCAACTGAGTATCATCTTCATGAGTATATACTCAGGATTCTCAGCTAATCCGACTTGTCTACGAGTGTACCAATTGGACCTGCTTCTCCACCAAAGGGTTGGGAAGTGGTGGGGGTTATAATTTGCTAATGGAACCTTAACATGTTAATCCAACGATGTATACCAAATTGGTACATATTTAGCTTTTTCCCCGATCGATCCCTACTTAAATGAGTGGGAATGTGGGATGAATAGCACCTACTGAATTTTTTACTTCAGATATAGTTGATCACGTCAAGCACATCGGGCTTCTTATTCTGGAAATGATTGTCTTCCACGGTCTGTACTTAGTACAGCAGTTTCTCCACTAAATTTGTTTATAAAGTTTTGTTAGCTAACCAATGTTGTGCTACTGTTCAGCAATAAAAACAATGACTCGGGTTATGGTTTATTGACATTTTGCTAAAGTTCAAATTGTTTATTTAGATGTGTCTTCGTAATATCCTACCTCTGAAAACCTATCTGATTAAGTTCAGTGCTGTTGCTGATAATGTTTGTGCTCTGTGTAGTTTACACACAGATTATTTTGATCACCTAGCTTTCCATTCTGATTTTGCTAGAGCTATCTAGTTTCATTTATGTCCTCAAGCTTTTGCAACAATTCATCAGTGTTCTTCTCTTATGGACTGGATTCTACATTGTTTTGATATTAAGATTAGTACTACTGTCAATAAAAATTATAATTTGTACATATCAATTTTGTGGCAAATATGCAGCGCTACTCTATGGGGAATAAAACCTTCTTTTTTGTGGACGGCAAAGGGAAAAGTTGAATTAAAACTGAAATTCACTAAAGCAATGAGAATCAGGTACAAAGTGAGCTAACAAGGCTAGCTCATACCAATTACAGTATTCCAATTATTACATATAATGGTAGAAAGCGAGTAGCCATCAAATAACTTTGTAGGCAAAGCTCAATTGAACAACGTACATTTGACAGACACAATCAACTGTTTAGCATGCCTCTTTTTGTTTGAGTATAACATGTTATTCCTTTCATTCCATATGGTCCACCAGATGGCAAAAGGAAGCATGCCCCAAATCTTCTTGACCAATTTCCTATCTTTCTTATTTTTCCATTCCCAAATGGTAGATTTAACACCTGCTGAAAACGTTCATTTCATACCGAAACTATCCATGAAATAGTTTCAAATACTAGCAGTATCTTTACAGTGAATAAACAAATGGTCATTAGTCTCCACCTCTGTAGCACAAAACATACAAGTAGGGTCTTGAACTTTTCCAACTTTGTAAAGAACGTCCAATATATGGGCTCCTCCATAGCATTGCGTCCAAACACGAAAAAAAATCTTTATAGGGACCTTTGGGTTCCAGACATGCTTGTGTGGAAAGGATAGAAAACCATCTATATCTAGCGTCGAATAACAACTAGCCACAGAAAAGTAATTACCTGCCT
This sequence comes from Papaver armeniacum, assembly GCA_023531295.1. Classification (NCBI taxonomy): domain Eukaryota; kingdom Viridiplantae; phylum Streptophyta; class Magnoliopsida; order Ranunculales; family Papaveraceae; genus Papaver; species Papaver armeniacum. Next base: position 290,237 of record JAJJWW010001406.1, read on the forward strand.
TCCATTGCAATTGATCATTTTTATCTGAAAAATGACTGAGAGGTTAACCAATGAGCTGTAGGAGTTGCTCCACTTCCCCCACCTCCCCCCAATGCCATACTATCACTAACCATAAGATTCATCTTCAATTATAGTCTTCGACTCAAACCCAGAAACTTTATTTAAGTCTTCAAAAAAATTCTTTCATTCCTTCTGCATTATCTAATAAGCATCAGTTTATTTTTACTTTTTTGAATCAAAATCCTGACATTAATATTTTGTTTGTTGATGCTTCTTTGGAAAACAAAAATTCATTTCTGCAAGGTGCAGAATTGTCTTTTACATACCCAATGGTCAGTTCCAGCAGCCAGATGAAGGTCAACTTTCACAAATTCATTAAGAGAACCAGAAACTCGGGCTCTTTTAAAGGTTAGTGGACGGGATCGAGAGTTGCAACTTAAACACACAATATGAATCTCTGAAAACCTCTTTTTGGTTAATGTTGTCAATAGTTGTGACCCTTTTTCTATACCTTGGACTATTTTGTCTTATATCCAATATTGTAAAAACATCTTTTCGATTTTGTTTGTAACTTTGTAAAATGCACTCTTAATGGGTAACCAGATACTCTGGCTAGGTTAGCTAGGAAGTCTTCGGTAATTAGTGTTTGAGACTTTTATCCCCCTACCTGTATCTCTGACAAGTTGTTTCTATTATGTAACTTCTAGCTTGCGTGTTTATAAAATCGTTTTTCTCTCTAAAAAAAATTATATCGGAAACACTTATATATTATAGTTGAACACTTCTAAATACTGGAGCACTTAAAAAAATGATGTAATACTGACTTATCTGATACACCATGTTAGATTTTTTCTTCTGTTTTTATTTTCAAACTAGCTGGATTTACTAAGTGCATCTTTATATCTTATTACGTAGTACTATAAAATATGGCAGGGTTTAAATGATTAATCCTACTATTTTATTTTTGATGAGACGATTATTTGATACATTGCATTACTTGATGCATTTAAACACCAAATCTTTATAATTAGGGGCGTAACATATGTCGTGTTAATACGTATATAGTACATCAAAGTGCGATAAAATTTAGATATTGTACCATATGACTTGGGGAAACATGGAACGTCACATAAACTTCAAGTAATGTATATCATGTTAAGTTAGTATGTATAGTCCAAGCATTGATCATGTCTTGGGATAGCACATAACCCATTGCGAGCCTATTTTATGCGTCCTTATATCGTTTCAACAATTAGCAAGAAGCACGCACTGATCTTGCTCATTCCAAGGGTGCATCATCTAGGATCATGTCATTTATGCCTTGCATCCTCCTTGTGATGCAAACAACCTATGCAATCTCTCCCAACTTTTAATCTGGTTAGCTCCAAAGTAGTTAATATCGTGTATCGGTATCGTATCGACAAGGTCCGATACACCTATACAAAAGATTATATCGGTTTTTACAGGTGATACATCATTAAGACCAAGAATTTTAAATATTTATAAATTTTTCAATCTAAAACTTTTGGTGTCATATGATGCATTAATTCTCAAGATTAAAAGCTTCATTATACAAATTCAATCATATTCCAACATCATTACTGAATCAGATTGAGTTTTCAAGGGTATAGAGGAAGAATATAATTATGAGGAAAGGTTCTGTTTATAAATTTTAATATATCAATAATTTATTCTACCAAATTACTCTTGCCGATATTATCAGTGTACATGTGAGACCGATATATCGGTTTGTATCGTCTGATACAAGCGTTTTTATCGCTCCATCCTTGTATCGATGATATTTTAGATATCGTACAGTTTTTATCCAATACACGATAAAACACTATAATATCGGCCGATACAACCGATATTGACTACCTTGGTTAGCTCTTTTCAATGTTCAATTCGCAATGGGTGCATGCTAACATCGTATAGCTTAATAGGAAGTATGGACATCCAATAACGGATTGCGGTTACCTCATCAAGTATGTTGCAATCATCTATCAATCAAATGATACGAGAAACACAGTTTTGTAACATAAATACAGTGCATTGCGGCTTCCTACGTACCTAACCATTATAATGAATCGATCAAGCACAGACCGTAGTTCATCAGCATCTGGACTAGCAATGTGACCGACCGGAAAATTACGCCCGGTGCGCCTGGTCGCGCAGGCCATAACTTCCCCGGTGCGCCATGATGAGGCTACGTTTCGGGCCTTAAAGGATAGGCAAATGCACGTTCATTTTCCCTTGCAAGCATGCTCGTGAAGCATGATGCAGCTAACTTAGCTTCCACCCCATTCCAACTTACCCTTGTTCTGCGAAGGGTTTATTAAGAAAACAAAAACTTTTCTAAAACGGCAAAAAAAGGCCTTTTGAGGCCCTAAACGATGGAATTTGGCTAAAATTCCAAGACTGTGATGCATAGTATCACGTCTTGATCATTGGTCCGTTTCCAATCAATTTAGACTTGTCTTGAGCTAAATTACGACACTTGTGTCCTTTTAGCCTCCATATAGGCTGTAGATTGCTCATATGCATCAACTTGTCCTTCTCGTGCCAAGGGTGCATCTATCAGGCTCATGCCGTACTTTCCTTAAGCTTATGCAAGATCCGCTAACTTACATATTTATGTAGCTTACTTTCGAAGCCATGTCTAATGCGCCATTGGTACATGCCTGAGTCAAACGTCTTGATAGGAAGTATGAGCATCCAAGGAATGGAGTGCAACTTACCTCATCAAGTCTGGCCACAATCATCTCTTGCATCGAGCTACCGAGCCAGATGATATGAGAGGTTAAAATGCCGTAATCACCTCTAAAATATATGATATGAGCGACAAAGTCTTTGGATCGCAATCCGCAACTCATTGCGGATGCCTACGTACCCTTCCCTACTCTAAAGGGATCAAGCACAGACCGTAGTTCATCATCGAAGGGACAAAAGATTAAGCAAACTCATTTGCAAGGTTGTGGCCTAGAAAAAATGGTAATGGCCTTGTCCGTATAGGCCATTTCGTCAAAATGCACAATGATTATGCATTATCGGGTCCGTGGCGTGGCATAATGATGCCTTCGCATCATATGCCCCATTGGCAAAGTTACGGAGATATAAATGAGACTTAGGCATCATTTATACTCTTCCGGCTAAGCTATGAAGCTTACTTAGTGCATGGTCCGCATATGCACCTTCAACCAAATACCCTTCCCTATATATGTTAACTTGACATTTTTACAACTTTGATTAGGGGAGGAAAAATCATTCACCAAGTCCCGGTTTTACTATTCATGAGCAATGATTGCGCACAATGATAGCTTCTAATGATTGCGCAACACTCGCTCGGCCAGCCCTCTCTGGCCTGATGCACAATGATTGTGCAACATTGGCTCTAGGCCAATCTTATGCATAATGCGCAATGATTGCGCTGCAACGCTCAAGGCCATCTACCCAACTTGCCTAATGCATCATGATGATGCAACATTGGCTCTAGCCCAATATTCCTCTTAAAGCAACGAAAACATGAGATGAAGCTTCATCTCGTGTTATGGCGCATCTCTGAGCATGCGCTGTGCTAAAAATTCGGGGGTGTTACAAGCAATCAAAACCCTCGTGTTGCAAAGATAAAGGCCAAGTAAATTCTAGTCGTATATGCCAAGGAACTTTCACAACTGTTGCTAAATACTTAATGTCTATTAATTCGTATGTATGCATTTCTTTGTTCGGGACATTCAAATTGGTGCAAACTAACTTATCTTTCGTAAAGCATTAAGTGATGCATTCTTGGTTTAGCAACACAGTATCAATGATGCCTAAGCATCATAAAGCTTTCTCGAGTTAAAAGCACAACATAATGATGCTTTCCCATCAAATATGCTTTACTAGTTAAGCATTGTAGCTTATAGATGCATTTCCCTTTATGCACCTTCAACTAACACCCATTCCATATACAGTAAAACCTCTCCGGAAGAATACTCTATACAGGAATAAACTCAATATAAGAACAAAAGTTTTTGGTCCCATTTTAAGGAACATACATCCACATAAGAACAATTGACATTATATATAAATAATATAGGTCTTGTTGTTCATCAAAGTTTAAGACGAAGAGATTCTTTTAATCATTTTACAAGATCATTTTGTTTCAAAGTTGATTATTTGCTTTTTTGTGCACAATTTAATACACATATCCTCTAATGATTTCATTTGTCAATTTTCGATGTCATAGTTAAGTTTAATTTATGTGGATTGTGTTATAGTTTCATATATACATATATATATATATATATAACAAAATTCCTATTTAGATAGTATTTGCATTTACTAGATACGTATTTTCTATGCATATGCATATGCATGTATTTTTCATAGTACATTTATGGAAATTTTTCTTTTGGTATGTTCAAGGTAGACCTCCATATAAAAAAAAAGAACTCCATGTAAGAATATTTTTTATGGTCCCTAGGATATTCTTATACAGAGGTTTTACTTTATATGTCATATTGACATTTTACAAATAATGAGTTGGGAGAAGATGACACCCATGAACAATAAATTTCGTTTAGGTTTGATGTTTGATGAAATCAGCATTATTGATGCTTCATTCGATAAGCAACATAGGAAAATGTTGCATTTTTGGTACATGATAAGCATAATGATGAATCATATTGCCAACTTGGCGTGTCACTCCCACCAACTATGCATCACAATCTTAAGGAGATGCTCCAATAACGCATCCTAGAATACGCCACACAGGCCCGAGATGAAGCTCCATCTCGTGTAAGGACGCATTCTAAAGTATGCGTCATATGAAAATTACAGGGTGTCACACAATAACATTCCGGTTAAAGAACTTCGTCCTGGAAGTTTAAAATAAAAGTGGTCATGAAAAAGCGCAATCAATATGGATTTTCTGAGCATATATATTATATCATAATACGCAGAAATCTAGCAAGAGTTTTCTACTTTTCCGTGAACGTCGAATAAGATCTTATAAAATATTATTTCGGATCCCTAAGCATATGTCCCATACCATATACTCAGGAATTCCAAAAAGATTTCTCAATGCAGAATCATAGGTACACATCCCATACCATAACACTAGGGAATCCCCAAATATTGCGGTAGTAAAGCCAACAATTGAGCAGAATAGGACAAGAAATCTTAGCGTGAAATTGTAAGGACAAAACTCTAATGCCGGAGCAGTCGAATGCAAGCAAACTCTCCCGGTTTTGCAACTGGTACATTAGGAGATAGTCGGCACAACAACACAGACCATCCTTGATAGGTGGGGATGATCAGTCCCAATATATGATACCGTTCCAAATCCAGGTCACCAACTATCTGGTGAGTCATCAATTAAGGCATTGAAAACTCATTGTACACAGTTGAATCTAAAACTTTCTAAATTAAGTATCATTGTATTTACAAATTGCATCTTATTCCTTTACTTTTCCAGGTAAACTTTTAAAGTTAGAATGAAAGCATTGACGAATTCAATACGCATTGTCCCTAGTGTGTTCCATAACTTGCTCTGATGGTAACCGTGAAGAACATGAATATCTCGCCTCCACCGCTGTACATGCCGAAAATCACCGATGCGTCACTCCGACGCAGTGTCCGAGCCATAAAGCTTTGCTTCTTACCAAAGAAATGTATGTTGATTTTCCTTTCCAAACATGCTTTTACAAAGATGATACATCAACTTTGTCTATATACCGCTCTAACTTACCTTGTTCAGCTTGGGGTACAAGGCCATAAAGAGTAGTGGTGATGTATTTAGAAAGCATCACATATTTCCAGTATGTTCCAAGAATTGTTCATGCCTTGGTATAGCACATTGTTTGTGGGTGAAAACGATTTCTGCCGATTTTGGTAATTTTGGGTGTGTGGGTGAGAAAATTTAAACCCTAAACAATGTACTGCATGGGAGTACTTTTGATTCGAGAGATCAATCTGTACAATCCTGGCCTAAACCAAGAAATGGTCGTTCCATGCTTGCTTCGGTCACAAAGTGAAGGAGAATGGTTGGTCTTAGGGAGGGAAGCAAAGAAAGTGTTGAGACCAGAATAGTTGATTCTGGAAGTGTAGGTGTTTCGTGACTTGTATCAGAAAGTTGAACTGGATAGCTGAATGGAAAGCTATTAGATGATTTCTGGATGTTGTATTGTTCTCCTGACCAAAACTTTTTGTTTGGTGGAAAATAGGTGAGACCTATTTATACAAGTCGCAACAAAACGTACCCTGGTCTCTCAGGAAGTGGAAACGATTGAGTGGTGGAAGAAGGGAGTAACGGGTAACGCCTGGAATTTATGTTTCCATAATGAAGGATACGTTTACACCATTACTTATTTCCATTACTAACCACCCCGCTTTATAACACTTTCTGTAACGGGCGTATTGCACGCCGTACGCTGTAAACTGCCAGAACAATACCCTGATGATGAGTATCCCCCAGTTTGTGACATGTTTTGATGTCTCGAGTAATTTCGTGGAAAACATGTAGCACTTTGCTACGTGTGGCAATTAAGTTTAAAATTGAGAGGCTTTCCGTAGGTAAATAGCATATGTGATGCTAGGCCCGTTTTGGCTAGTCGCCTAAAACTTGTCACGAGCTGAACGGCTCGGTGGAGAATTTCGATGGCTGAGATTACATCTCATGAGGAAGAGTGGCCATTGATTATGGAAGCATCTTGTTGTATAGCGAAGTGGCGCCATTGGCATAGTAGCACCTGGTGTAGCCATGGCATAACGGCATGCTAGTAGCATGCCAATGGCGTAGCCATGGTAGTGGCATGCCAATGGCTTAGCCGCGGAATAGCGGCATGCTAGTAGTTGTGGCATGGTGGCATGCCAGTGGCCGTGGCCTAGAGACATACTAGTAGCTGTGGCATGGTGGCATGTCAGTGGACGTGGCATAGCGACATGCTAGTAGTTGTGGCATGGTGGCATGCCAGTGGCCGTGGCATAGCGACATGCTAGTAGCTGTGGCATGGTGGCATGCCTAGTAGATGTGGCATAGCGACATGCTAGTAGACGTGGCATAGCGGCATGCTAGTATTTGTGGCATGGTGGCATGCCAGTGGTCGTGGCATAGCGACATGCTAGTAGTTGTAGTATGTCAGTGGCCGTGGCAAAGCGACATGCTAGTAGCTGTGGCATAGTGGCATGCCAGTAGTTGTGGCATGGTGGCATGCCAGTGGTCGTGGCATAGCGACATGCTAGTAGTTGTTGCATGGTGGCATGCCAATGGCCGTGGCCTAGCGACATGCTAGTAGCTGTGGCATGGTGGCATGCCAGTGGTCGTGGCGTTGTAGCATGGCCAAAGTTTAATATTTGGCTCCGTGACTAAAGTTAAGGCTTGGCGGCATGGCCAAGGCTAGGGCTTGGCGCCGTGGACAATTTAGGGTTTGATGATGCTGCCAGAGTTTAGGGTTTGGCGTCATGGTCGCTCAAAAAGTTGCCACAAGCATGTTAGTTTTGTGGCGAACTTGGATGGATGAGATTTCATCTCAGGAGGAAAGGTAGCCGTCGATCATGGCTACCTTTAATTGGCAGTGGCGCCTTTAACTTGCGCTAGCGGCATTGCGCCATTGCTGGCATGGCTCGTGCATGCCTTCGACGCGGTCACGCGCATATCCATAGCCATTGAAATTTTGGCACGTTGGTGTAGAAATCTTGCCTAAATTAGGGTTTAGCTTGTCGAAACCCTAATTAGCCTAGATGGCACGTTGCATGGGGTGAGTGGCCATGTTTGGCGCGTTTGGCATGTGCATCTGGCATGTGTGCCCGGTATGTGTGTTTGGCTTGTTTGGCATGCTTCTTGGCATGCTGGTGCGTTTTTGGGAAGCTAATTGGCTTTGCGGCCATCTGGCGTGGTTTCCTTCTCTTCAACACTATGTCGAGTTTAAAGTAAACCTGGTTTGGTTAATGTAAGAGGGTCGTCCAGGCATGGGCGTGGCTACACTTCTGTGTGAGTGTGGCGGATTTAAAGCGACCTTATTGGTTGATGGGAAGTGGGGCCAGCAAGCTAGGGCGTGGCCACACTTCCAGTGCGATGTGGCGGATTTAATTGCCTAGTTTGGCTAAGCATAGTTTTTCGACCAATGTGGTCTAGTGTACTGCGCGGGGCGCGAAACCCTAATTTTGCAAATTAGTCGGGTTTATGAGCTTTTTATGAGTTATCACAATAATTGTTTGGATTTTGTATCTTGACACAAAAATCCTTATCTACAGAATGCAGTGTGCTTTCCGTCTGAGCATTTCGTGCGATGGCCTAAACTTTGGTACTTGGAGGTTCATGCTACTCCGCTGTGAGTGAACATAAATCTGTCATGCCATACCGATATTAAGGGTTCTTCCGGGGAACATAGCACAGGAAAGTACTCGGTGAGTCTTGTATTTGCGAGGTGCAGAAATTTCTGAGTGTTTGGGATGGTTGCTACATTCGCCGATCTGGATAAATTTTATGAATATATCGAATGGCTCAATAAATATGTCGGTGGAGAGGTTAGCACTCACGGCATAGTTTTCTTCCGAGTGACGTCAGATGCAAGGTTTTACTATTTTAATCATAAGCTAAAAACCACCATCAATATTAAATCCCCTGCTTAGCAAGTAACAGTGGGATTGTTGCGGGGTAAGTATGAGATGGTGACAGACAAGAGTAAAATCGAAAGAGAAAGACGTGAAGAGATTGCCAAGGAAATTCAACTAACCTTTGGTGGAAGGCATGAGGAATCCGTTATCCTTGTGTTGGCGGCTTTTGCATAAATTCGTCTTGGCCATGGGATGTTGGCACCAGTGCGACATTTTTGGCTACTGGTTAAGGAATGGTTCATGGCGCTGCTGGCTAGGGCATTGGCTAGGACGCGGTTGGAGTTTCCTTGGGTTGCGGATGGCACTTGTCAGGAGTGGAAAAGTTGGCGCTGAGATGGACGCAGGTGCATCGGTTATCGAGCAGAGAGCCTAGCGCTGGGAGGATGCAAGTTGTTGGTGCTGGCTAGGGCGCGGAGGAAACATATGTTGGAGCCATTGGAGAAGCCATGGAAACATACGCTGGGACTGCTGTTGGAACAAATGCCGGACAGGATGTGGAAGCTACTACTGCCGAAGTGGCTTCTAGATGGGATGTTGAAGTTGATGCTGCCGAGGCGGCTTACGGATGGGAGTCTTTGAAGTTCTTCTTTGTCGAGGCGCACTGGGTGGAACGTTTGCTGCCAGAGAGGGTGTTGGGGAAAGTGCTTGAAAAAGCTCTGATGGAAGCGTTATTGATCCAGGCGTTTGCCATTGACGACTAATTTTTTCCACTTTTGCTATTTCCTCTCGGCGTGTAGCCACTTTTGATATTTCAAAGATTTACTTTCACTTTCTTGTTTTCATGGCCGAGTTAGGGCTTCGCCAAGTAACATTCTGTTATTCAGCTCTTATGGTTTCACATCTCTGAATGAATTAATAAAACCTTCATACTAAAAAGATCCAAAAACACTTTATGTGAAAATAAGTCGCTCAACCCTCCTGGCCATCCAGTAGACGGATAGACGCCGTACACAAATAGTGTGGATGGAATTTGCCACATGTACTAGCTTGAGCTGCTTTGCTTTCGCAGACCAATGCCTCGAACGCCGACATCACCCATAGTAACTCAAAAAGGGGAAATAACAACAATGGTTAAAGGTTCGACCGACCTGTTTCTTGGATCTCCTTGTAGCAAAGCATCGTTGTCACACATCAGAAAACCGGAGGAGCGTTAGGTGAGATTTGAAGCCGGATATTTTTGAAGAAGATATTTGTTCTGCCGCCTGATGATCATCTTCCTTGCATATTCCCTTCTTCAGTATTTTGAATAGATATCTTTTTTTTTGTGGTGGTTTGGTTTCTCTAGTTTTCAATAGACGGGTGATGACTATGTGAGAGTTTGGGTTTACTTGGTATTCTTCCTTTAAGATGGTTTGGGAAAACTTTTTAAGGAAAGATGTTCTTTAATTGAAATCGAAAACTCTACTCATGAATGCAAGCAGTGCAATCATTTTAGAGAAGTTACAAATATTGCATGAAAATGGAAAATGCCGAAGGAAATCTTTGAAAGGGGAATTTGGAGGTGAAGGTAGCACAGCTTTTTAGGTATCGAAGGGTTTGAGCCATCGCGAGTGAATCGTCACACCTTCCAATTTGTCGGCATTGATGAGATTGCAGTAACCACCCAAGATAACATCTGCCACCAGATATGGCTCATCTTTCTTTTCTTTAGGCGGACCGGGTTGAGTGGCTATCTTCACTATTATGTCTCCAACTTGAAACGAGGTCGTCTTGACTACTAAATCTCCAATTTGAAACGGGTTTGAGCGTTGCGCAACCACTTGATTTTTGAACTCGTCATCTTTGACTGTGACAGCTTCCAAATTTTTGAAAAAGCACTTGAAAGGCCCAACGTCCCATTCACATCTCCTAATGTCGCCTGGGTTGATAATTGGACCGAGTCCCCATGCCTGGCCGAGAGGAGAGGTGACTGGGTGCAGAAAGGGTTGTTTAACCAGACTTACTTATGTTCGGAATCTGCAGATGAACGTCGACGGGCTTTCTCCAGGCAATTGAGTTACATTGGTAAGTTGTTGATACGACAACATGTAATCTTCAAAGTTGGACGACTTGTTGGGAATTCTTTCGGGTATCGACATCGGTAGAGGATATACTTTTAACTTCGCTTTGTTGTCGTGTACCCATGCGCGCCCCAGAATCATGTCGTAATTTGAGAGTTCTTTGACAATGTGGAATTTGCCATGTTTTAGAGTGTCTCCCACCTTGATTTCAAGGTTGATGTAGTCCATCGCCTCTCCTTCCAACTTTTTGACCACGGTTGGGGAACGGGTACCTCCTGCTTCGAAACTCCCGCAGCTATCAGAGTTTTGATGGTAACGATTTTGAAGTCAGAGGCCGCGTCGATTAATGTGTTTTCGAGCTCGGCGTCCCTCAGATAAACCGTGCTCAGCAGTCCCCAGTTGTATTTTCCAGCACCGCTTCCCGAGAGAGTTTTGGGTTCTGGCGTGGTTTCTTCAATAGGAAAGAGTCGCTTGCCCGATACAACACGATTAAGGGTTGTGAAGATATCTTGACGTTGTGTCTTGGAGAGATAGAGAATTTCGCACACATGCTGCATCATGGATTGCACAGTTTCGTGTATAGAGTCCCCAGAGACCATGCAACTCCCGATTTGGAAGTGGATCTCTGTGAACTCTTTCATTGTCGATCGAAGCTCCCCGCTTCTATCTTTTCTTTGAAGATATGCTTTAGCTTATTGCAGTCACTGGTCGGGTGGTGGACAAATCTGTGGTAGCGGCAATATTTGGGGTTTTCCATTTCCGCTTCGGTTGGTGGGCGCCTGGTAGAAGGTAGCCTGATGGCATCGTCTTGGATCCACGCTTCCAAGAGTTCAATCACTTCCTCGATTGGGAACGGGAAATCCAAGACATTTTCTCCAGCTTCTTAATGTCGCATGGGAGCTTTAGCGGTGGTCTTCCGTGGCGGAACTGCCTATCGTGCTGGTGCTGCGCTTGGGTTGTTGTTCTGCCGTCGGAGCCTTCCTTTTTCCTCCTTCGTATACCACGCTCACAGAGGAGGGAACAATGTTGTATTGCTTATTGATGAGGCGTCTATTTCCTCGAGTTTCGCGTGTGTCCTCGCCTCTGGTTGGCCTGGTTCTTTCCAACAACGCTGGTGATGTTGTGGCCGACCGTTTCGCAGCTTCATAAAGTTCAGAGAATGTCTGGAATCGCAGATTCTATAGTAAGGCGCGATAGATGTGAATCATGCCATTGATGCAAGAATCCACCAATTGTTGTTCGGTCACGTTTGGGTCATGACAATCCATTGCTTGAATTCTGAATCTTTTGACAAAATCATTCGGATGTTCGTTGTTTCGTTGGAACATCCTTCCTAAATCTGAGAAGGTAATTTGCTCATACACAAAGAAGTACTTCTTGTACAAAGCCGTAACCATATCGAGACCCAGTTGGAGATCTTTCTGCCTGGTGTAATGCTGTTGTACCATGTGTATGCTCTTCCAGTAAGTGATTTCGAAAATTCCCTCAAACGGAGAACGTGATTGTATTCGTGCTCTCCTAGGGACTCCAAGAATCGAGAAACATGTTCACGCGCATTACCGATGTCGTCATACGAGAGAAAATTGAGGGGAATAGTACCCTCTTGGAAGAGGGATTCTTTGTACTTAGGAGGATACGGGGTTGATCTTGATGCATGTCCATGGAATCGCTTTTGTCCGGTTTGGAGAAGTCGTTCCAAATCTTCTCGCGTGACAAAATTAGACGGTTGATTTCTCTCCTGAAGTTCCCAGGACGAGTCTCTTCGTCTACAAAGGTGTGCCATGTTGAGGTGCTGGCGCCAGGGGTATTGGAGGTGTTCCTCATTGTCTCTGGCTGGCGTGATTCTTGTGGTAGCCGTTTTGTTAGTGTCTTGAGAAAAATAAGTAACTCCTTCTGAGTTGGGGCCATGTCCGTTTGGGCTCTAGCGAGAACCTCCTGTCTTTCCATCAAATCAGCAATAGTAATATATGATCGGCTTCCTATGGCTCCTCCAGTTTATTGTCCTGACGGCGGAGTAGCTGCGGCTCTGGTGACGGTTGAAGGTGTCATACTTGACGAAACATTGGGAGCGGCGGCAGCTGCTCTGGCTCTGGTGATTGGAGGTGTAACATCTGAAGGAGCATTTTCTGCGGCAGAGGCTCTGGAGTGCAGTAATCGAAGGCGTAACACTGAAGGAACATTCTCCATGTTGATGGTGTTGACAGTGGCGTATTAACACCCTTTGGAAGGAACGTTAACACCGGGAATAATTTAGCGCCAGTGTTCTCAGGGTTTGTTGCTGATCCGGACCTAAGTTCTACCATCTTGAGATTGGGGTTGAAAGATAGAATCGGAAATTGAGAAATTGATATTGTAACTGAGAGATTAATCTCCCACTGTGGTCGCCAATTGTTTGTGAGTGAAAACGGTTTCTGTCGATTTTGGTAATTTTGGGTGTGTGGGTGTTTCGTGACTTGTATTAGGGAGGGAAGAAAGTGTTGAGACCAGAATAATTGATTCTGGAAGTGTGGGTGTTTCGTGACTTGTATCAGAAATTTGAACTGGCTAGCTGAATTGAAAGCTATCAGATGATTTCTGGATGTTGTATTGTTTTACTGACCAAAACTTGTTGTTTGGTGGAAAATAGGTGAGACCTATTTATACAAGTCGCAACAAAACGTACCCTGGTCTCTCAGGAAGTGGAAACGATTGAGTGGTTGAAGAAGGGAGTAACGGGTAACGCCTGGAATTTATGTTTCCATAATGAAGGATACGTTTACACCATTACTTCTTGCCATTACTAACCGCCCCGCTTTATGACACTTTCTGTAATGGGCGTATTGCATGCCGCACGATGTAAACCGCCAAACCAATACCCTGATGAGTATCCCCCAGTTTGTGACATGTTTTGATGTCTCGAGTGTTTTCGTGGAAAACATGTAGCACTTTGCTACGTGTGACAAGTTTAAAATTGAGAGACTTGCCGTAGGTAAATAGCATATGTGATGCCGGGATCGTTTTGGCTAGTTGCCTAAAACTTGTCACGAGCTGAACGGCTCGGTGGCGAATTTCGATGGCTGAGATTACATATCATGAGGAAGAGTGGCCATTGATTATGGCCGTATCTTGTTATATAGCGAAGTGGCGCCATTGACATAGTAGCGTCTGGTGGAGCCATGGCATAACGGCATGCCAGTGGCGTAGCCATGGTAGTGGCATGCCAATGGCGTAGACGCGGCATAGCGGCATGCTAGTAGTTGTGGCATGGTGGCATGCCAGTGATCGTGGCTAGCGACATGATAGTAGGATGTGGCATGGCGGCATGCCGATAGGCGTGGCATAGTGACATGCTAGTAGCCGTGCATAGCGGCATGCTAGTAGATGTGGCATGGTGGCATGCCAGTGGCCGTGGCCTAGCGACATGCTAGTAGTTGTGACATGGTGGCATGCCAGTAGCTGTGGCATGGTGGCATGCCAGTGGCCGTAGCATATTGACATGCTAGTAGCTGTGGCATGGTGGCATGCCAGTGGTTGTGGCCTAGCGACATGCTAGTAGTTGTGGCATGGTGGCATGCCAGTAGCTTTGGCATGGTGGCATGCCAGTGGCCGTGGCGTTGTAGCATGGCCAAAGTTTAAGATTTGGCTCTGTGACTGAAGTTAAGGCTTGGCGGCATGGCCAAGGCTAGGGCTTGGCGCCGTGGCCAATTTAGGGTTTGATGTCGCGGCCAAAGTTTAGGGTTTGGCGGCATGGTCGCCCAAAAAGTTTCCACAAGCCTGTTAGTTTGATGGCGAACTTTGATGGGCGAGATTGCATCTCAGGAGGAAAGGCAGCCGTCGATCATTGCTACCTTTAATTGGCAGTGGCGCCTTTAACTTGCGCTAGCGGCTTTGCGGCACGGATGGCATGGCTCATGCATGCCTTCGGCGTGGTCACGCGCGTAGTCATAGCCACTGAAATTTTGGCACGTTGGTGTAGAAATCTTGCCTAAATTAGGGTTTAGCTTGTCGAAGCCCTAATTAGCCTATATAGCACGTCGCATGGGGTGAGTGGCCATGTTCGACGCGTTTGGCATGTGCATCTAGCATGTGTGTTTGGCATGTTTGGCATGCTGCTTGGCATGCTGGTGCGTTTTTGGGAAGCCAATTGGCTTTGCGTCCATCTGTCGCGGTTTCCTTCTCTTCAACACTGTGGCGAGTTTAAAGTAACCTGGTTTGGTTAATGTAAGAGGGCCGGCCAGGCATGGGCGTGGCTAAACTTTTGTGTGAGTGTGGTGGATTTAAATCGACCTGATTGGTCGATGGGAAGTGGGGCCGGCAAGCTAGGGTGTGGCCACACTTCCAGTGCGCTGTGGCGGATTTAATTGCCTAGTTTGGTTAAGCATAATTTTTCGACCAATGGGGTCTAGTGTACTGCGCGGGGCGCGAAACCCTAATTTTGCAAATTAGTCGGGTTTATGAGCTTTTTGTGAGTTATCACAATAATTGGCTGGATTTTGTATGCTGCGACAAAAATCCTTATCTACAGAATGCAGTGTGCTTTCCGTCTGAGCATTTCGTGCGATGGCCTAAACTTTGGTACTTGGAGGTTCATGCTACTCCGCTGTGAGTGAAAATAAATCCGTCATGCCATACCGATATTAAGGGATCTGCCGGGGAATATGGCACAGGAAAGTACTCAGTGAGTCTTGTATTGGTGAGGTGCCGAAATTTACAGAGTGTTTGGGATGGTTGCTACATTCGCCAGTCTGGATAAATTTCATGTAAATATATCGAATGGCTCAATAAATATATCGGTGGAGAGGTTAGCACTCACGGCATCGTTTTCTTGCAGAGTGACGTCAGATGCAAGGTTTTACGATTTTAACCCTAAGCTAAAAACCACCATCAACACACATATACCAGTACAAGCATATTTTGTGAATCCTAATTTTGCTTCGACGATGAGATAGAAGCATGCACGGATCTTTCTCATTCTAAACTTGCTTCAGCCATGCTCGTTCTATTCATGCCTTGCACCATCCTTGTGATGCAAATAGCCTACGCATGCTCCCATAATTTACAATCTGGTTAGCTTTCTTTCTTGTCCATGCCTAATTAGAAATTGTGCATTCCAACATTGTGTAGTTTAAAGGAAGTATGAATATCCAGTAATGAACTATAGCTACATCATAAAGTATGTCGCAATCATCTCGCAATTGGATGATATGAGAAACAAAGTGCTGGACCACAAATACGGTGCATTTTGGATGCCTATGTACTCAACCAAGTAGATGTAGGGATCAAGCATATATCGCAGTTCATCAGCGTCGGGACTAGCAACCAAAACCAGCTCGTGTTTCAAGGCCAAATTCTTGTAAAACCAAGTCTGTATAGGCCAAGTAACTTCCGCAACTAATGCACAAGATTGTGCTCACTAATCCCACTTAATTCGTAATTTCCGTTCCCTTGTTATGCACATACAAATTGGTACAACACTTATCTTTCATTCGCAATGCATCCAAACGATGCATTCTTGGTTTACAAACGTGACAACAATGATGCCTAAGCATCATAAATCTTTCTCGAGTAGCGACACAACAAAATGATGCTTTCCCATCAAATATGTTTTACTGACTTAGCTGTGTAGCTTAGAGATGTATTTTCCCCTTATGCACCTTAAGCCAACACCCCTTTTTATATATCTCTTATTGACATTTTTACAAATAAGGATTTGGGTCAAGATGACCCCCTAACCGCTAAATCACGTTTGGGTGCAATATTTGAAAAAATCATCATTATTGATGCTTTCTTCGTAAGCAATATATAGAAACGTTGTATTTCTTGGTAAGGGAGAATCATAATGATGTTGTGGAATCATAATGGCAAGGTGACGCATCACTCCCACCAATTGTGCATCACGGGCTTAAGGATATGCTCCGATGAAGCTTTCCAGAGTACATAACACAAGCTTGTAAGGACGTATCATGTGTTTTTTTTTTTTTTAACTTAATTAGTTAAAAGGTGATCACTTGAGTTTATTTAGGAATTAGTTTAAGGTAATTTTCAGGGAAGTTACTAGAAAAGTTATTCTTAGGGTAATTTCAGAGAGTTATTTTATGATTAGCTTTTATTACGTTTTTTTCAATTTTAACTAGTTTCCTTATCGAGGATAAATGATATTTTTGTAATCAAAATATTATTATATTATAAATAAAGGGTCTTCTTAACTTGTATACCCATATACAAGTTAAGGAGTGATTAATAACTCACTTTTTGTCTTGAAATTGATAAGTTTTGTTAGAGTTAGAGTTTTGTTGGGAAGGTAATGCGTATTTATGTCATAAAATTATATTTCCATACTTACCCTTAAATAAATTATGGTTTCTTCGTATATAAAATCTTAATGATTGACTTATGATATACAAAAGAAGAACAATATGGATTAGAAAAATTAAAATGTTCCAAATCAAAAATAATAATAATTATTCACGTATGAAATACTGAATTGGCGTCACATATTTGAAGTTCCTGGCACATTCACACCCTACCCTAAGTGCTATTTCGTTTGCAGATTGCAAGAACTGTTGTTGACATAAAATATCATATGTAAAAAAAAATATCTGTAAAGGAGGTTCCATTGACATGGTTATTCTAACTGTAATGTTTGTATAACATTTAAGCGACAATGAATTCGAAGTCAAGTTTCAAAAATATATTATCCTCTACGTGCTTTATGTTCTTACTAATATATGCACAGTCGGATATGATTTTATTTATTATTTTGAAGAAAAAAAAATTTATGTTAAGAGAAATAAAACTAGAAATAGGCGAAGCCAATATAGATAAAATATGAAGACGATTATGTGTTCTGCACCTGAGAACCACCGTCTGCTTAATCATAAAGATTATTTTCGAAAATTTAGACCAACGATCTCCAAACACTATACTGTTCCTTTCCTTCTAAATGTTCCAAATCACGGCGTAGTGGATAATATAATAAATTTCTTTTCTATTTTTACCAAGCACATAATTTAAACTAGCATCGCATCTGAACACGATTATCATCTACCACTTTAAAAACAAGAATTAAAAGATTATTAACTAATTAAAAATTGATAGGTACTCCCTCCGTCCCTAATTAGATGAGCTATTTGGTTTTTAGTTTTGTCCACAAATAGATGAGCTATTTCACTAAGGGGATATTTCTAAAACTACCCTTTTAATTGATTATTTTTTTTATAAGAAATATGTATAATTTGATAGTCATGTTTATATTCGTTGCGTAGGTGTTTTAAAATGTTTTCCAACGGTATAAAGTTTATAAAAAACCGTGGTATAGTTTAAGAGATAAATCGTTTCTAAATTTTACTCCCTCCGTCCCACATATATAGGCAGAGAGAGACAATTCTATTAGATTAAGAAAATTGCATGAGATTCATAATTTTATATGTTTTTTCTTGTTTTACCCTTCGTCTTATCTCCAACACAATTACCTATGTACAATAAATATGGGTATATATGGAAAAATTCATCTTGAAAAGCAAAGTCCGCCTATTTAGTGGGACAAACAAAAACCAAAATTCCGCCTATATATGTGGGACGGAGGGAGTACTAATTATTGCCCATAAGGGTATAATTGTAAAAAATACTTAAATATACTCCACTTTCCTCCTTGCCTTAAAATTTGTGCAAACTACAAGTAGCTCATCTAATTAGGTACGGAGGGAGCAGTATTTGGGTATCTTCATGATTTTTGGTAAGAGCATAATTTCACCACGAAAGAAACATACTACCAAAATAAACTTCAAATAATTTGACAATAACAATGTCAACTAATCCTTTCCAACAGGGAGGATAATTCCAATAATACATGACAGTCGCCTCATGTCTATTCGTGAAAGTCAGAGTTTCTTAAGATCACACTGCCTAAGTTCACAAGTAAAGTATATCCAGCAGCTGCTTTGAAAGCCCTACCACTGGCAGTCTCTTTGGATGTTTAGAGCTTTCAAATTCTGAGGAAGGATTCGCAATGCGCATATATGGGTGGACTTTCAGCCTCCGGTATGAATGACAGTAATTTTCCTACAAATGCAACGGGCAAAACGTTCTTTGCAGTCAGGGGGAAAAGTCTTTGCAGTCAAGTCAACTTAATGTTTCATTTTTAAGTCGAGAACTACTCAAGCAGGAATCTCTATGAGATTTTTTTTCCTAGATGTGTACAAAGAATCTCTTAAGTTGTCCTTTAATTTTTTTAAGTCAGGGGGAAATTTTTGATGCAGATTTTTTAATGGAAAATTCTAGACATGGGACAATTGTTATTGTCCAGATATGGGACAATAAATCCGGAGCTTTAATCATTCCCCTCTTCACCCCGCTACTAATCCCGATACTAGAATCATTCCCCTCTTTAACCATTAAGATTGTGCCACCTCGTGTCCAAGATTTGGACAAGGCCTGCTATCCCAGCTGTAGACGCTCCCTTTTTTAATTTCCTAGACAGTAATTTTTAAGTCAGGGGAAAAGTTGTTTTTTAATGCAGATTGAGTTATGACTGATCTAATGATAATTATAATTATATACAGAGAACTCCCCTTAGCAACAGTGCTTGAAGCTGTAAAAATTACTCTCCGAATTCGCCCCTATCTTATTATATTCTTTGTGCTTTTGTAAGAAAATATTGGGTGCACAACAGTAATTTCGCTACATTTATTTTTCCTCCGATTCAGTTTGAAGAACTCTTTAGATTCTTTGATTCTCACACAAGATCCAGAAATCTAGCAACAAATCATTATGAAGATATCCGTCCAGCAGATCACCAATGGTTGTAAATAATCATCAATCGAACGCCTATTTCCAAAATTAAGGATAAAATCTATTAATTAATTGAAATACGAGATGGGGATACAAGTTTACAGAGAAGAAATGAGAAATAAGTTCAGTGTTAGTGGTTGTGAGAGAGAAGGGCATGAACGTGGTTGATGTCTTACAAATTACAGTAACGGATGAGAATTTATGAGAAATGCAGAGATGAAATAGAGAAGAAGGCAGGGAGGGGGTAACGAAAGGATTGTTTTTTTATTTTTTTTGGTCTGGGATACAGAAAAAATAGATGCATCTCGAGGAAAATCCGGAGGTTGACAATAAACGTGCCTTTTGCATGTGTATTAGTCCTTAATCACGGTCAACACAGGTGTTGACAGGTAATTTCAGCACGCGCCATAAATTTTGTCTAATGATAAACCAACGAGTTAGCCAAAGTAGCTGCTGGGATCGATGGATGGATGATAAGATCCAAGTACACAGTTGAATCAATGCCATTACTGAGTTTGGCTTTTGTTGACCAAGGAGTATCGGTTTGAAATCTTTTGAAAAACAGGAAGAATTATGGTGTCTAATTATGTCGGCTGGGGGACGGTGCGAATTACCCTCGCCGTACACAATATAATAAAAAGAGTTGGGCGGGCCACCAGATGGTTCGACTGGGGATGACTTGAGAAAACAACGAAATGAGCTGTGTCCTGTGTAGCTGGAAGAAAAAAAATGCAAAAGAAAACTTCGTTGTGTGGGTGAAGCGTAAACACCGTGGAATGGGGCCTGGCTAGAGAAAATGCACAATAAGAAAAGCTGACTCTTTAGATAAAGCACTATGTATTTATGGCACGTGAAATAAATAAAATCGGAACCCATATTTCGCTTTCTATATTTTCGTTAATTTCTACTTTGACAAATATAGAAACTAGTTTTAGTTGTTATTAATTATTTTTATTATGGGGTAAAGTCAACCAATGGCTACTTGCTGCTCCACCAGGACCACCACTGTGATAAGCCAATGGAATCAAACTTGGTATTATTCGACGGGAGAATTAAGCTTGGTTGAGATCAATTAGACGACTTTAATTTGCATCTTTGTGCACCATGTATGTAATAATGCAGAATTGGATCTTGATTATTATGTATGTATAGATTAGTGACATTTATTCTTGCGTCTGCACATGACTTTAAAATGAGTTTGCGGTGCTCAGAGTTTGTGAGGCCGGTAGGGGGGCTTTGCTTATAGACTTCGAGTCTCTTTTAGCTTGAAAGACCGATAAATTAGGCTAATAACGTACTTTGTCCCTAGGGGACTGTCTCAGTGAGACTTATGGAATACTCATCCTTGACCAGCGTATCTCACGTGAATTTATTAGGAGCCAATCTGTGGTATGATAATGTTGTACGACAATAATATAGCATCTATCGAATAACTGAAAGTTATAAGATCCTGGAACTCAATGCTAACATAGAGCTTTGGCCAAGATAAAGATAATAAATCTTCAGCTTGACCGTGACCTGAAAATAACAATATAACCAATAGCGAGACATGATGACTAATATTCACACGTGCAAGACATGAGTTCTGGAGCAGAAAAAGAAAAGACAATGTCAAGAGATATGTCAGGAGTCAATTAATTATATTTATTCGGTGAAGTCAACCGGTGTAACTTGACCATTGCCACCAATATGATAAGCCAATCAAAACTAATAGAATTAGAATTTGTATTTTCTAACGAAAGAATTAAACATGGTTGAGATCAATTAGACGACTTTAATTTGTAACCATAAACACATCTTTGTTAACATGAAAGTCCACCCTAAATGTAATAAGGCAGACTTAGATTTTGATTATTAATTATAATATATATGTAAATTTTCCTCTTTCTTTCTGTGTAATTGTGATACTCCGAACATTTTTCCGTGTTTATTATTTATTTATTTTGGTACGCAAAAAGAAACAAAAAATAGAAAAAAGTAGCCATTGTTGATATCCCAGAAGCTAACGATGCTGCGAGGAAATTCAGAACTAGTCCACATTTGTTGGACGTTATAAATGAGAGCATATGCCGCTAGAGAATGAGCACCTAAGTTTGCCGATTTTGACATAAAACTGTATACTCCATCGCAGTTGAGAGAATTCATTCTAATGATTATGTGTACTAATTCAAGATTGTTAATAGGGGTACCAAAATTAGAGGGGATAACAAAATCGGCCTAAGACAAACCAGTGCCCTTTGGCAACTTTGTACAAGGTTGTCCTTTAATATATACATACATGTGCATGATTAGTAAACATTATGGACACAGTAGGTATCTTGAGCATGATTAACACATTTCTAATAGAGAAGGATTATGGGTGCATGGAATCATTTTTTGTTAGACATTAAAACTGGGGTACATTAATTAAATAACCCTAGAATGGACCTCTTAGGGCAACTCTAATGGGATTTGACATAACTCTACATTTGTTATACCGTGTGGATGGACAAATTCGGTTTTGGGCTGTCGTAACATGGTTTAGCATAGAAGATTGAGCCGACCGTATAAAATTGAGACGGTCGTCTCAACTTGAGACGAGTGTCGGCTCTTCCCTATGGCAGCTGTCGTATTTCAAACAACTATATTTTTACCCCTATAAATAGCACATCCCTTCAAACTCTGAACTCACACCAACATTCAATCTTCTCTTGGATTTTCTCCACTAAAAATCCTTCAAATTTTTATTCTAGTATTTTAAATTCATTAATTGAAATATCTTAAAAAACTAATTTTGAAATTGTTATTGATAGGATATGTACTAATTCAAAGAAAAAAATATATAAAGGTAAAAATAGTAACGCAACTAGAAGTTAATCCAGGAAAATGTTCTGCTGCAAAGAAGAGCTCAAGCTCTAAAAGTTAACAACCAAAGTTACAAAAAAAAAACAAGAAAACACTATTCACGAGCACGGGGGAGTTACATCAAATGAGGATAACCAGGAGGCCAATGATTGTCCGAAACTTTTATTAAAGTCGATATTTAAATTTTTATCATCTGAATTTATATCTTGTAAAAAAAATGAGGCAATAATATTTATTAATCCGAAAATATTTAGAATTTAAAAGTTAGACTTTCATTTTTAATCAGTCGGTGTTTATCATATTTAGACTTATATTTAGTTAACTTGGTTTAACGATGGGAAACTAACATCAAACTACATCTGCAATGAAATATGGAGTATTTATAGAGAATTCAAAAAGATTCCTTGGCTAACGAAAATATTTATAACGACCATGTTTTTTGAATTAACAGTTATATAACAGAAATACATATGACGACTATATTTTTAAGGTTATCAACAACTATAATATTATGTATGGAAGCAAAAGAGGTTAGTCTATTATGTTTCATGTATAACCACGGTCTGATGCAATGCCCCTTAGATGTATTTTAAGTATCCGCAAGTATGTTGTTCACGCATCAGAATGATCAATG
The DNA here is from genome assembly GCA_023531295.1 of Papaver armeniacum. NCBI lineage: Eukaryota > Viridiplantae > Streptophyta > Magnoliopsida > Ranunculales > Papaveraceae > Papaver > Papaver armeniacum. The sequence continues at coordinate 313,082 of JAJJWW010001406.1, forward strand.
CATCACAACAGAAAAATCTTAGGTATTTGCAATGTCGAGATCCTAACGGTCCTAGAGAACTACATATGCTAGATGATGTAAGAACATGAAGAAAATGTAGCAGCATTATGCAAAAACTTGAAACTTAAAGCCAAATTGAAGAAGTTACGTTGCACCCAACGTGGAGATGGAGATAACCAAAACTTGGTTTGTTCACAGAGAATTATTGGATGCTCAGAGCCTGGTTGCATGATTTATATATATTTGTACACTTATTAAAAAAAAAAAAGTACAGAAAGTACTTCTGGAAATGTCCATTTTTTTTTACGATGAGCTGGACTAATTAAGTAAATGAAATGACTCACTGTCATTTTATATTTTAGTATGGTGTTACTCGATGAAAATATTTTTGTTTTGTACCATCAGTGTACTATCATAATTAATATGAACATTTCTTATTCTAAGGCAAACTACATTGGACTAAAGCAATTATATTGGGTTAAAACTAATTTATGATTCAATAAAAACTAATTTATAAAATTTGTTAATTAACGTTCTCATATGACTAGGTGGTGGAACATTTAGAAAGCAGAAGGGGTTGAATCTGTGGAGCTCTCTCAGAATTTTGAAACAAACTTCGTAAGAGAAAAGTTTGTTGTTAGATAGCTGTCATCTCGTTAGAGTTCTTTGTATCAGTTCAACTTCAGTTTCACCATTAAATCTATGGCGGTTTTTGTGCGTTACCAATCCTATGAATTGATTGACTTCATGACTCATTAGTTGTAAAACGACCCGACAATCCTTGAGCATCACACACATTTGGGTTTTATTTTCTTTTGACAAGAATCATTAGTTGTCAACGCTCGGTTGAACTCACCAAGCGTTGGTATGTCAAGTTTGGTTGCCATATTTTGGTATCAAAACTCATCTAGAGCCGCTTGATTAAATACTAGAGTGAACTCCGTTTAGGTTATACTAGAAAGTCTAAGAATGTTGAGACATACAAGTATTACTCTGAAGACCTGAAGAATGTGAAAAAGTAGCGAACTACAGAGACGACATCATCCTTCCACTTGAGGTTAGTAATATTGACTTGAACTGTTTCATTCCTAACGTATCTTTCAAGTCGTGCTATATTGAAAACATAACTGCGAAGCTGTACATATTGTATAATACTCCGGTGATGTGACATGATCATAATTGTATGATCATAGTACTAGGGAAATAGACTACAAAGTACAACACTTATCTTTTGAACTTCGTAGATTTAACATCGACATAATCTTGTATATATTGTTATGATTATGTGAATGGGTTATAATGAAGATTTCTAGGAAATAATGTTTTACATTTGTTTAAAGGAAGTACATCCATGAACTTGTTTCGTGAATCGAAAGGGAAATCATTAGGCTTATTGGTCCGGTTATTCATTGCAAATCCTTGGATGACCAATATGTGTGAGATGGTAGAACCGATCTTAACTTATGTATTTATCTTGGTATAACTAATCACAATGCCTGACTTATGATTAGGTATGACTGGTTTTTATTAATTGGTGTGATCGATCCTAATTAATCACCATGTGATTGTATGATCGATCCTTGAAATTGGTGTGACTGATCCTAGTAATTGGTGTGACCGATCATGGGTATGTGTAACCGGTCCTGGTAACTGGTGTAACCGATCACAAGTAATACCATGTGTATATGGAACCGATCATTGTAACTGGTGTAACCGATTCTAGTGACTGGTGTGACCGATCACAACTATTTCTATAATTAGGTATAACTGATCCTAGTGATTGGTATAACCAATTGAATCCATGTATGTAATTTGGTATTTGATCAATCACATAGTAGCTAGTCTTGGAAAACAGGTGAACCAATTCTAAACTTGTTTGGAAGTGTGGTAAAACTGATTCCAAGAATGCAAATCCATGTAAATATGAAATAAGGATTTGCAGTGAAAAAGATGTCAACTTACTTTAAAAACGTACAGTAGATCTTATCATTTATGGTTCCAAGATATTCCTTAGTACTCAAGGTGATCCGTTGCCAAAATAAATTGAGAATCTTTGAATTAAGGTTTTTGATTTTATATGCTTTAATTACCAACGATTAAATGCATATCTCTAGAGAATAAAAATTAGTAATGTGCAATTACTAATTGGAGATTTTCTAGTGAGAGATTTCAGAAATATTGGACAAGCATTTATTAGAATTATGAAAACAGAATTTTACCATTCATTGCATATCTTGAAAATATTTTTGGTTTTGGAAATTTCTTGGTGTCCAAACATCCTTGGTCTATAAATACCTAAGTTTGCATTGCTAGAAAACTATCCTAAGAGCCAGGAAAACTTCATTTCTTGTTGTTTCTGGTGGAGATGTCTATTTGGACAAGAAAGTATCCTAATTAGGTGAAATCTCTTACGACATCTCGTTTAAAGACTTATGTGGGATCAAGAATATCGACGAGTACCGTTGGTGGGAAACTAGATAATTGAAGTGTTATTAGTTTTCGATTGATTTGATTGACAAACGGTTGTTGAAACTTTGTTGCACCTAGTTTGTTTATTCTTGAGAATATTCTCTTCTGATATAAGATTCAATCAAACTAGATCGAAGTATCGACGAGATCATTAGAATTGTTGTTAGATCTAAAGACATCTTGTGATTATCCACTGTTAACAGACTCCTTTTTGTTCGTAATTGATCACAAGAGATTCAAGTGGTGTTGTGCAGGTTATTGAAGATTAAAGATAATTTGAAAACGGAGAAGATTTCTTATTGGTTTTTGTATCTTGTGGATTTGTGTGCACAAACCTTGATCGGCTGGGATCCAACTAGAATCATATTTATTCGATTGATTAGTTGCGTGAGATCGTCATTCTCAATATATCTCTTTGAGATTTATTTTGATTGAGTGTGAATCTATGCTTGACTATTTTGATAGTTAAAGTTAGATTGATCTAACCAGAAAAAGGAGTTTATTATATTAAACATAAGAGCCTTTGTCAACAACTCATGTATATCTTGTAGCAAAGATTGATTGGAGTGGTTACCAAACAGATTATTTCTTTGTTGTTTGGAATATGATCCAAAGGACTTACTATTCACGTGTGTGACTCTATAAGTCGAAGGCGCAAGGATACTGAGGGAACTAATTAGCTAGGGTAGTCCACTTGGTCTCAACTATACGAAGTTGGTTTATATTTTGTATAGCGACTTAATTCTGAGAGTATTCAAAACTGGACTGGGTCCCAGGGTTTTTCTGCATTTGCGGTTTCCTCGTTAACAAAATCTTGTTGTGTTTTTTACTTTGATTTCCGTATTATAATTGTTTATTATAATAAAGTAAAATACACATATGTGAACTCTGTTATATACTTGATAGTGATCCTATAGAGTTTGGTTATTACCGAACCTATTATCAAGTAGCACACTTTGATTGTTGTATTGTATCGATCTCGTATCCATGGACGATCACAGAAAGTGTGAATACCGAAGTTGTTGTATTGTCTCGACTTTGTCCATAGACAATCACACTTGGTATAGGTTGTAACAAATATATTGTGGTGTGTTTGGGTACCCTCGTCTTTTATGCTGCCATGTTGTTAGAGTTCTTTGCATCAGTGCAGCTTCAGTTTCACCAGTCAATCTATGGTGGTTTTTTTGCGTTATCAACCCTATGAATTGATTGACTTCACGACTCATTAGTTGTAAACGACCCGACAATCCTTGAGCATCACACACATTCGGGTTTCTCGTTTCTTTTGCAAACGTTGTAAAAATATTTTGTCATAATCCATGATCCAGGGAGGCTTCATTACCATGGATACTTTCTTTTGTTCTAAAAACATAAGCTCGACAAACGACTAAATCTTATTCTTGAGTATACCTAGGAGTTGTGAAGCATTTGTATTGATTAGAGTGAGATTATCTAGATATGAAAATAAAATTATAAGAAACTTTGGGTGTAGAATATGTGATCTTCTAGAGTTTAAAATTTTTGAATTTATAGAAGATTAAATTAGAGTCGTTAAATGGAACTAGCCATTATAGGCTCAAAGAAGGTTGATCAGCTCTACCAAAGTCGAGCCTCGGCCTTCTCAAGGTCGAGTGGTTCAATTTGAGTCGCTCGTCTCAAGTTGAGTCGACCGGGAAAACTCGTAAATCTGAAATTTTTCCCATCAATTTTGCTCATTTGCCCTCCCCACTAGAATTGCTCTTACATATTATTAATATGCCCCTTATTTTTCTAGAGATCTTATCCACCTAAAAATAGATTACTTAAATATCTTCTCTTATACAGTAAAACCTTCACATATTGATACTCCATATATTAATAAAAAATCATGGTCCCAACTTGAGCCAGTTATAAAAAATAACCTACACATTTTAAAATTACTGCTTTTTTCCGTCCCATCTTAAGGAATTTACCTCTATATATTAATAACCGATCATCTTAAGGGACTTACCTTAATAGATTGAAATTTATGATGAAATAAAATATTTATTTATAGTTGATTGGAAGAAGAGGTAATATTTTGGGTTGATACCGTATTTTTTTGATTAATATAGATTGATAAATTATCTTCTAATATACCCTAATACTATTTATAATTTTTAAAACATCAAAAAATTCATAATAACTTTACATATTCCTAGATACATACATACACTTGTGTGTTGGAACTATAAGATGTTTATACATTGTCTAAGAGGAAGGATCCCCTCCTATTGTTATTTTCACACTATCTCACACGTTGGAAGACATTTTCTTAAACAAAATCAAAAGAAAACATATTTGAAGCTAATATTTTGGGGATATGCTCGTCTTACAAAGCTCTACATACCTACAAAAAATGATCTCATTCCGAATTACCAAACATCACCATCTACCAATCTTAATTTTAACGGTTGAAAATTAGTTGATTTTTGACGGTCAATTTTAAAAGTAGTAGATGGTGGAGTTATACGTTTTGGAATGAGCTCATTTTTTGTGGGTATGTAGATCTTTGTAAGATGAACATATCCTCAAAATATTGGTTTCAGTTACGTTAGCGTTTAATTTGATTAAGAAAAATGTCTCCAAACATGTGAGATAGTGTGAAAATAACAATGTGATCCCTCATTATCTAATATTATTTACATATATTGAACTAGTAATTTTTCACATTTTCTAGGCATACCTCCATATATTAATAAATTTATGAATCCCCAAGTGTATTAATATATGGAGGTTTTACTGTATAATTTTTTCATCTAACATCTTACTTCATTCATTAAAAAAAAAAAAAATCCTTTCTAAAACGGTTAATAGAATTAGATCCAAAGGAATCAGGAGAGATGACGTCATGATACACTCAGACTTTACTTTCCTGCAAGGTAACCTCTACCTGAAGTGGTTCTCGATCTCCGGGTCTTGACTCCTGGCATCCTATGGTCTTGTCGTCACTTCTTGCTCCATAACTCATGTCTTGCATGTATCACGATATTAGTTATTGAGTCTTGCATGTAGTTATGTTGATCTTTAGGTCGCTCTCGAGCTGAAGGCTCGTTCTATTTGTCTCGCCCTGAGCTCTATCTTAGCACTCAGCTCTTGGACATTACAGTTGCCAATTGTTTGATAGATGCTATATTTTGTCATCTACATGTGCTCTTCTATAAGTATAAGAAAATGCTCTTATACATTATTCAGGGTAATATGTATATATTTCGTGCGATCGTACGTGTAAAAGATGATATTGTGCATGACGGAAGAAATAGTTAACTTGGAGGTGTTAAAATTTATTTAAATATACTATTCATCCTATTAGCTAAACTTTATTTAGTTAAGTAAGTTTATAAGTTCCATCTTCCCATGATAAAATATTTTTTGGATTATAAGGTAGGAATTGGCCTTAAGAATTAAATTTTATTTCGATTATATTGTTGTTGTAGATACTGAAACTTGATTTTTATTGAGTAAATTTACGTGCATTATGTGTGATTCGGTTGGAAAACGAGTCAGAGACCAGAAATTGATGAACGAAACTGAATATGTGTTTTTATTAGTGCAAAAGAGAATCTCTCTAACCATTTTCGTTAACAATTTTTTTTACTTTAACCTAATTAGATTATTTATTTACTGATTCTACTCAACTCCGCAAAGCTTCAATTCCTTTTGGTAAATCAATAAAAAAATACCTGAAATCTACACCGATAAATACAATTGATGGGATCCACTTTACATTTTTATGATCCCAATGCTAGAGTCATTGCATGACTGCCGCATGAACCTCTCTCGGAAGACTTGAAGTTTGGTGAGTGTAGAATCATGGCAGGTGAATTTCGAAGAGGATTTGTTTACTCTGGAATTTGTTTATAGCAAAGCTCTTCACAAATTTTATTTTTACGGATCAAAAAATAAAACCAAAAAAGGGATCTGATTAAAAAGTCACTGTAGATTCAATAAAAGCAGTCCATTCAGCAGGTTGTAAGCATACGACAAACAAAATGGAGGCCCAGTTTGGCTGTTGGTATAGCATAATACTCCCTCCGTCCCGAATTAGATGAGTTAGTTGGTTTTAATTTTATCTCACTAATCAAGGGAACATTTCTAAAATTACCATTTTAATTGATTATTGTTATTATAAGAAATATGTAATAGTCATATTTATATTTATATTCGTTACGTAGGTGTTTTAAAATGATTTTCAATAGTATTAAGTTTACGAAAAACCATGGTATAGTTTAAGATAAACCATTTCTAAGTTTTACTAGTAATTATTCATAAGGATATAATTGTAAAAAAAAAAAATACTTAAATATACTCATCTTTCCTCATTATCTTAAGAATTGTGCAAACTGCAACTAGCTCATCTAATTTTGGAAGGAGGGAGTATACTATAATTGACGGTTCATGGTGATACTGGTCGGTGGTGAGATTCTCCACTTGGTTTTAGTTTATGATTATGATTATTAAAAATTAAAAGTGATTAGAGTAATGTAACTGAACTCCTCCTTAATCCAAATTTCCATACTTTTAATTGCTTGCCTTTTTCCTTGCTTCTATACCTGTACCCATCGTACAATAGTTGGCAGCCTTGAAAAGTTTCTTCTATTAATAAGAAACAGATATAATCATGACTAGAATACTTCAGAAGAAGATTAGTGGAATGCCTAAATCTAACTAGTCAAATTAATCACGTATTGAAAAGGTCGAGTTAATGATGTTTGATCATCATATTTATACATGAAATCAACATGCAGAAATTATTTAATCTAGTATTCAATTACTTCCCATGTGAATCTGAATTATTCCATTATGTGTTGACGTAGATTTAATCAAATTCAACAACTACCCAAGTGACCAACAAGCCCATAGTAAAACGAAGGATCTTTTGTAAAATTCTATTCTATTAGAATGGAAAACTGAATTGATAAACAAAATTATTCTCACGTTATGCACTTCCCTCGACAGAATCAAATCTTACTACATTGGAGCTTAAATAGTTTTTACATAGGTGTAAAAGTCTTGTAAGATGGTATCCACATAGTTCTGCTAGGATGTTATATTTGACATTGTCAGTTCTTAGCTCTCGCAACAGATAAAAAAACCGTAAAACAACACTTCTTACTACCCCCACAATACAGCAAAACAAACGAAAAGGCCTCCAAAGAAATTTAATGCAACAAATTAAACCGTAGCCGATGATATACCGCTGAAAATATTGACCATCTCTTTATAAAAAGAATTAAAGATTCGAAACAGTTTCGTCCCCTTGGTTCTTTCTTAATAAGATGATCAACGATACAACATAACGAGCTCTTCCTTGCAAAAGCTTATGCCTTGCCATAAGGACCACACCATTGTGTGAACCAAAGTATATGTAAGAATATACAAGATAGAAACAAACAAAAACAAGGATTGGAGCAACACAGGCCAACAGCTTCGGTTGATTTTGTTGAGCCCAACTGGGCATGGTATCTCTGCTCTGGTTATAACTTAAGTATCAAAGGCGATCCTGAAATAAACAGAGAAAACTCAATCAGAATCTGCACTTGGACTGCATGTAAATTTACAACTTTTCTTGTAGCATTGCTTAGTAGTGAATCCGTGACACAGGTTCAATAAATAAGGCAGTTATTATAAACTTGTTATAAACAAAGCAGTAAAAGATAAGTGGGATGGAATCCTTTACTCTTCAAATAATGCACATGACATTAAAAGAAAATCACCTGCAGCATCTGCATTAGTTTAGGATTTTGCTCTAGAATCTGGCAGAGTTTCTCCCGATCACTCAACAAAGACTGACAATGAAGATAAAAATAAATGATCAGAAGGAAAGTAGAATAAATTTCAAACACAACGTAAAAAGACATTTATTAGGGCATTTACTGAAGCCTTTCAATAAAAAAATATAAGGTTCGACTGAAGAGCGCACCTGGATGGCTTCAGGAGATCCAAGGATCTCTTGTAAAGACATTGGAAGATCTTGTTGTTGTTGTTGTTGTTGTTGCTGAGATGATTCACCTTGCTGATAAAGAGCTTGTGCTTGAGTGAGTTCAGCTTGTTGTTGCAATTGCGGTTGTGCAAGATGCTCTGGTGGTTGGGATTGATAGTAGACCTGAAGTGGCGAAATATGAGGCTGTTGCTGGATTTGAAAAGGCGGAGTCTGGACTTGTATAGGATTCTGTAACATAGACATTCCTTGATCTGACTGCAATTGTGTAACCTGCATAGGAGGTCTTAGATGCTGAGGAGGATGAGGGTGGGGATGAGGAGGTTGTGGTGGCTGCAGTGGTTGCAGCTGTAGCCTAGGTTGCATAGACTGCATCGGATTGGAGCTTGCTTGGTTCTGACCCTGATGCTGAGTCGGACCACTATAAACAGTTCCGGGTATAGTTGGCGACCTGCTGACTAGCAAAGGTGGCATAAGAGATGGAGGGTAAGAAGATAAGCCGCCTCCTGGTTGAGTGAAGGTACCTAATCTAGCATCGGTGGAGGGAGGTTGAGTCATACCAGCACTACTATGACCATAAACAGACGACTGATTTGTATAATTCTTCATAGATGTCTGTGCAAATGAAGCTGAGACTGGTGGAGGAGTGGGTGGAAGTGGAGGTTGTGGAGGTCTAGCAGATCCACCAGCAGAGGAGTTGGTATCATCGTTCAGCCTATTTCCAGGAGAGGCAGAAACCCAAGAGTACTTCGGATCCAGCATAGGATGCACTGCCGTTGCGGGACCATGAGGATAGGAAGAGAGATAATCCATTTGAACCTGCGAATTATAATTGTTATCTTCTCTTCCATAGAAAGAACGTACAGTATTAGTGCCATTAACATCAAATGCTTGCAACGGATAGCCGGTAGGAAGTGGTGGTTGCGCATCTCGCATTGGGTGGCCATAGGGAGATGAATGACTTGGAACAGTTTCCGCTTTCTGGGATATCACAGATGAAACAGACTGAGGAGGAGGCATTGGTGGTAGCGGTGGTTGATTGAGCAAAGGCTTCCTCTCATAACGTCCTTTAGATCCAGAGGCCAAATGAGCATTAGATGCTTGCTGTGAGTTGTCTCTCTGATAGATACTAGAAGGCACCCTAGAATCACCCACTACATGTAGAGGGGATGACGAACTCTTATTATAAAATGGTATTGGAAACCCAGGTGGGTTTGTAGCAGCTTCAAACGCACCGGAGGTCGTGAGTGAAGTGACATTCTTTGAGTCATCAGATTGCTCACCGAAATAGGGCTTCTCTGGGTACTTCTTCTCAGAAGTAACACTTGCTTCACGTGATAATGGCTTCTCGGGTCTAGATAACGGTCTTTTCGAAGAGAACTCACTTGCATTATTCTCATCTACATTAGATGCTGATGGTGTTCCCAAGTTAGATACATGTGTACTCACATTAATGTCACTTTCAGTTTCTTCAACAATTGAATGCGGAGAACCTCCCTCGATCATGACAGGAGCTGCATGCAAATTTTCATCAGGCTGAGGAAATGGTAATTTATCGTCAGATTCCGACTCCTCTTCATCAAAAACAATATTGATTCCATTAAGATCATCATCAAGATCTGCTTTCAAATGCTGTGACCTATCAAGCTTCTCTGGGCCACTCTCACTCTCAGGGGGGGTGTTTCTTACAAGTGGTGCCGTCTCCCCAGCTGCCATAGCCACAGGGGGTTGCCGCTCCCTTTGTCTGGCCATGAATTCATCCACATGGATTGATGGAGCCCTACCGCCAGTAGATCCTCCACGCTGGACAGAACTTCCAATGTTCGAGCCAGTGCTAACACCATCCACATTTCTTTCTCTTGCAACATAGTCATCCACGTGCATAGAAGGAGGTCTGCTGGTATTCGGCTTGCGTTGTCGAAAAGCATCCCTACGTGTAGGACCAGAAGAAGCAACGGGGAGACTTAATCCTCTTGTAAGGTCGACTCCTGGGTTATCTCCTCTGGAACGCCTATTCGGCACCTCCATTGAAGTCATTTTCCTTTTTTGGGGAAGGGCTGATGTCCCTAGTCTATCAGAAGAATCTGGACATTCCCACATAAACTTGTCAACAAGTCCCCCAAGAGAGGAGTAATCATCAGCCTTTTCAGAACCATCCAGCTTTTTAGCCCATGAAAGTGATTCCCTAGAGTCATCATTAATGATGGCCCGCATGGTGAGAGATGGAAACAAGTAATGAGGTAGAACAAACTTTGAAGCATCAAGAACATCATTTGACTTGAAAGGGAACCCTTCATTAAAAGTAGGATCATCTATTTTGATTGAACCGGTGGGCTTCTCCAGCAACATTAACAGTGATTTGGTTGTTTCCTTCACCTGCAAATTGCATACGTACATAGCATTTATGGTTGGGTTTTCAGAGTATCCAAAGAAGGAATCTGATAATGAAAATGGTACCACTGACATACCTGAGATAAAATAGTTTTCATATTTGAGGTGGCAAAAGATTCAGCTTCATTAACCTTCGAATCTAATAAAGCTACTAATTCAAAGGCATCCTCCACTTTATCTTCGGGAAGATGTCCCACGCCATCAGAATCAAGAGGAAGCCCAAAAAGGGATTTTAATACAGAAATCCTCTCCAAGTTCAAGCTGATAAAAATGGAGAAGAGAGGAGGGATTAGATCATTCCATGATTGGACGTGACAATCAATCAATTCATAGTAATCCTACCCAACCTCTGATGCACAAATGAGTAAAGCCAATTATCACAACCTCTGATTGCATAAACACCTAGGTGTGGAGACAAGTTAACAAGAAGTAAGCCACCTACGACATCGACTAAACTTCAGATAGGTGCAGAGCATGTATTTCTTTTTTTAGCATGATATTAGGTTTAAGGCCTGTCCAGTTACAGATAGTTTTAATCGCACACACTTTTCATTTATTTGGGTGAAGGACCACCATACCGTCTTCCTTGGCCAAATTTACTGCAAGTTCTAAATTCATTTTCTTTTTGACTATTTCCTCTTTCTCTCTCTTGATGAAATACCAACACCAAGGCAACCTAACAGCATCACCTCCTCTTCCCTATCTCTCTACAGTTTCCTCCCTTTTAGGCATAGTGCAATGAAATTTGACAACAGTTATACATTACCCAAAAGTACAAGGAAAGAGAAAGATCTACCTACTAAGAATCGTTACGACAGCTTAATACTACATGGTTTCTACTTCCTCCATCCCAGATATATAGGTGGAATAGGTAAACTCTCTTAGACAAAGAAATTAATTTGTTTTCATAATATCTGGACTTTTTCCTGTTTTACTATTTTTTTCATATTCCCAATACTAGTAACTAACCAGTAACTGGAGAGAAACATTAACTCATATTACTATTTTTTTCATATTCTTTTTCATATTCCCAATACTAGTAACTAACCAGTTACTCCCTTCTTGAAGCTCTTTAAATAAGGGTACATGTGGAAAAACCCATATTGGGATTAGATTTACACCTATCTAGTGGGACAGGAGAATTCCGCCTTCATATGTGGGACGAAGGGAGTAACTGGTTAGTTTCCTATGATCATACACTCGATCAAGCAGGTACTTCTGAGGCTTTCAAGAGACAAACAAGTGCTTCAAGAAGATAACTTACCTTTTACCCTCCATGCAGAAGGAAAGTGCACCTAGAGACAGTGCGCTTAGAGCCTCAGTCGCATAAGCAGACAAACTATCCTCGCCATCTATCGATCTCAATAAATTTCTGCAGCAATATAGCAGAGGTGGGTGTCTCTTCCAATCAAAGCCGTAAAGGCTGCTGCCATTTTCATCCGGTTCATGCCCTCTCTCAGGCTCATCTTTCACAAAACTAGAATGATCAGCAATGAATGCAAAAGCATTTTTACCCTCAACACAAGCAGCTAACCCTTTAAAGACGACTAGACACCCAAGCAATTCCTTTCCAACTGGAAGGACCTAGAGACAGAAGGAAGTACAATCACCATTAAAAAAGAAAAGAATACATACAAGGGAGGTGGCATAAGAAAAAACATCTATCAAAAAACATCTAACATTCAAGAACGCCTCAGAACAATAGGAAATAACCAAGATTGTCAACTTGTATCGATATGACTAGTTAGTATCAAAATGCACATCCTTATAATCAGCATGTGATCAAGGTATTACCTGGCATAACTTGAGTACATCATTCAATATTAACGAGCAATCTTCAGTACTCAGTTTTTCAAATCTGCAAGTATAAAAGCTGATCAATGTTCAACAAAAATGCTACCTAAAAGAACAGGGATCTCAAACAACTATCACAATTTACTAACTTGTCATATTTGGCAGAGTGTTGCATAGAAACTTGAGAAGCAAAAATCAGTGTGAACGCCTTGAATACAGGAAGGCACCAACCGAGAAGAGTAAAACCAAGCTCAGCAGAAATTCTGGTGTCCTTGAACATCTTCCCTTCACAAATAGATGCATTGACACACCTCTTAAGTGCTTTCAATAGTAAGCCAACAAGACCCTCTTTTAGTAATAACGCCTGGGGAAGAAGGAACTGATAGTAAGGAAATAAAACCATATATTGATGTCATAGATGTAATGGAGGAGTAAGATAAACAACAACCTTAGTACGTGGATGCTCCAGTAGGCTAGCAGTAAAATCAAGAAGTCTATACACCTGGAAGATGTAAAACAGTCGAATAGTAAATATTAAGTATCCAAGACTGAAATGGTCAGCATAAAAAAATATTAACATAAAGAAACAACACAGAAGTATAAAAAACATATTGTACACAAATGGTCAGCATCAAGCATCCGAGACTATATAAAGATAAGAAATCAAAAACAGCTTCAAAATATTACCTTGAAAACATCTGTGTCAGAGAGAGGAGTAGATTCAGATACATGATCTTCTATCCATAAAATAATTGGTCGAAGCAGAAAAACAGCACTTTCATCCTTCTGGCATGCAATCCGAACTATGAAAACACGCAGCATGTCTTGTATGACAACCAATGCCTGTTGAAAGAGAAGGATATTATACATGTGATGGACATAAAACTAAGCATAAGATAAAATCTGATGATTTGACCTTCCAGGGCAGAGAAGAGAAACAACAGTATAGGAAGCTTACGGTAGAAGCAAAATGTAGAATAATCTGTGCGATTTTGTCCAGCAGTGGAGTCAAACGACCGAGCAGCGTTGCAACATGTCCAGGCTGTAAGTACCAGTCAACTTGCTTCTCCTTTTGACGGCCTAATATTGTTCCAATAGACAAAGTTCTAAGTGCACTCAGTGAGGGCATCCCATCCCTCCACAGCCAGATACCTTCCTCGGGGAGTAGATCACCCTTTTAAAAGAGCAAAAAAGAGCAGAAGCAGAACTTAAATTGGAGACGCAAGATCTTAATATGTTATGCTAAAAAGCTCGGAAACATGTGGTTCCTGACTACAGAACTCTGGTGCAGAAAACATACCAATAGACATAGTAAACTGCAGGCTTCCTTTGGACCCAAGGCTAGAAGTGAAGTTGCTTGAACACTGTCAAGTAAGCAATGAAATAGACCAGGAGTCCAACCAAACACCGGCCAACATGCTAGGGCCGAGACAAGAAGATGGGAAACCACCCCTAGACCAAGAGCTGAACCAGGATACGGGGAGGAAAGATCTGCCGCGCATGCAGCTAATTTTGGACTGCGCCAAAAAATTTCAAACAATTAAATAAAAAAATCGTACACAGAAAAAATAAGATATTACCAGCGCAAGTGCTAATAAGAGCAAACTCCCAATCACCTGACTTCCCTATGCAATCGCAAAAGCGCATTCATTAGCTTTGTATTCCGATGCTGCTCTTTAACATCCTATAGAAGAGGATTGAATAACATACAAACTCAGTAACACAAAAACTGTAGCAACCAAATCATATCGATCGCACATTCAAAATTTTCCGGTAATTGACTTAGTTTGAGTCATTTGATACTGTCCTTGGAAAAAATGTGAAAAGCAATACACAAGAAAAATCCAGTTGCAAAATAAAAGGTTATGAGACTAACAGCCGCAAATCTCAACAGTACATACCTGCAATCTTTGCAATAGCGTAATAAGTAACACAAGACAGGGAATCATAAGATCAATTAAACTCTGTTCGCGACTACGTTCTGAAAGCAAATCTGAGGTAGAGTTGCACTCGCCACCTTCATCGACAAGGTAATCTGTTCAAGAAACGAATTTTAACACTCACGGAATATTGAAAACATGCAACATGATAGAAAAACAAGTGAACATGATGTAACATAGCATGTTAAGAGCAAAATGGAACTCGAGACAAATTGTGACATCATCGCATTAAGGCATCACATCCAAACAAATTGATAATGATATCCCAAAGGAAAATTATCAAAAATTAATTATATTACATTTCAAACTTCATGTGAATCTAGATAATCAGTACATTTTCCACAAAACAAAGTCAATCAGCACGCTGCACATTTACCACGATTGAAGTTTAATTCCCACAATAAGCCTCTTACCATATGTGTTAGAGGATCTCTCGAGCATGGATTTGCAGTTGACTAGAACAACATATATAAGTTTCACTGCACCCTCTTCATAAAGAGCAGCTGCAACAGCCTACACCAGAAAGAAAGAAAAAAACATCAAAAAACGTAACGATGTCAATCCATCAAAGCATATGCTGAAATAAGGTTATAATAAATACGAACCGGGTTTTCTGAAATGAAGGACAAAATCCTGAAGGTTGTTGTCAGCTGAGCTACAGAAGAATCGCGAAGAGCAACCCCATCAAATAACTTGTCTGAAACGAGTTTCCCGAGGAGATTTTCAATGACTTGAATGTCAGAACCGTTGTCAGACTCTCCAACAACATTTTCAACATCCATGGAATCAGATACTAAAACACTTGCTGAAGTAAGCTGAGCATCTCCCCCAGAAGCTAAAACAGCAGCATACCGTAGAAGTCCAATAGCTCCATTTCTGTGATAAACTACACCCGCATCGATCCATTCCAACAACCTCGTAGGAGCATCCTTCCTATTAGATCCGGGGGAAGATGAATGCAAGGCCTTGTGAAGCTCCACAGCATGTTTAATCCAACAGCGCATAGAAGATGCAGTTGAATCGGTAACAATCACTTCGAAAATCTCCGCAGCCGAGTGAAAAATCGCAAGATTTATAGGTGAAGTTTCTGGGGATGGTTGCAGTGGAATGAGTAGAGTACAGAAAAATTAGCAAAATAGCTGCACAAAAAAATCAGGGAAAAGTGTAACTGCAGAGGAATTACTTACCGCTATTTAACATTGCTGCCTCCACTTCATTAACCGAACGTAATGCTTCCATCAAAACCAAAATCGCCTAACAACAGTAAA
The DNA here is from genome assembly GCA_023531295.1 of Papaver armeniacum. Classification (NCBI taxonomy): domain Eukaryota; kingdom Viridiplantae; phylum Streptophyta; class Magnoliopsida; order Ranunculales; family Papaveraceae; genus Papaver; species Papaver armeniacum. The sequence goes on from JAJJWW010001406.1 coordinate 328,903, forward strand.
TTATTAGCGGATAAGACAATCATAATAGTTTTATACTTAGTATAGTGGCATAAGGGGTGAGTTTGGAACGTGGTTGTTAAAACCTTAAAGATCCAACCACCACAGTAATGATTAAACGTGTGCTTGGAACCCTCTGACACATTAAGAAAATCACCAAGGACATGATGCCCCCACACCTCTATTTCAGAATCACATCCTTTTTAACCACTCTTTTTAAGTGCCACATATAGAGAAGTAGAAACAAATAAGCCAAAAATTTACCTAACTTCAACTGTTTTATAATTTTGAACTTACAAAGTTGTTACACATGATACACATGATCTAGCACCACACAACAATGTTGTAAAATTCATGAAGTTAAACAGCAGAACCAAAATTAAACCCTAATTTTATGTTAAATAATTCCAACACATACGGGAACAAAAAAGCAACTTCTCTATGACAGAAACAAGTTAATCGACAGCAAACTGTACCTCTGGAAAATGACCTACTGCCAATAGTGCATGTCGTCCAGAATCAGACCTGCAATTATGTCATTTTTACTTCATTAATTTGATGAACTCAGTATTTGACTCGGTATAAACAAAGAAACTGAAGATAATCCCTACCTAGAAAGACCGCATAACTCCCAGAGTACCCATAAAAGTTCCTCAGAGTGAGGAACTGAGGCTAATAAACGATCAATAGCATTCACCTGCACCAAAATAAATTTTCAGCACTTATCTAAAACAGCCACAAAGAAGAACTGGCAAAATCATGCGCCAAAGTAATAAAACTCACCACCCTAAGATGCAGCTCCGCAATGATACCAACTTCCTGAGGGCGACAAAAGAAACCCTTAGATAACAAAACTGATGCATATCGAAGAGGCACACAATCTTCCGTGTTTGTTTCTTTAAGACCCTCGAGAGAAAGGATTAATGTGGCAGTGACTTCAGGCTGACTTAGAAGGAACACTAAACCTGGCAAACAAGAACAAACTGGGAACATGAACATCTGATTGATATAGAAAAATGTAAAATTTGCAGCACTTCGTTTTCAACCTAACCTGAGCGACAGTAAAGAAGCGAAAGAAGTATGGCCTCTATGAAGGAGACAATGTCCATGAATATGTCCATTGCATGACCTTTTTCAGAACGCAACATAGTAGATGACAACAGCGCAGCTGATAATGGAAGAAATCCCTTTCCTGTTTCCAAAGAGATATCAAATGAAACACCGGTGAATTTATTAATAAATAATAGTATTACAGATTTAATAATCAGTTGACAATTATACCTTTAGAAGTGTCAGTAAATGTTGGTCAATATCCCAATTTGGAAAAGAACAATTAGAGGATGCAATCAAGTCAATTGTTGCTTTGTATGATAAAATTCCCTCAGTCTGACCGAGAATCAATGATCTACTAGCAAGAGCTGTGGATGAAGGATCCTCAATTGGCCCCCGTGAATTTAGTAACTTCTGTCAAAGGTAGCAATGAGTAAGGAAATAAAACTTGGAAAGAATGAACCAGTGAAGAGGTACTACAAAGTCGTATATATGAGAGAGAGAGAGAGAGAGAGAGAGAGAGAGGCAGAAGAGATACTACAAACTTGGAAAGCATGTACCAGACGGAAGAAATACTTAGAGGAGAGCTTTCTACTAACCAATAGTTTCTTGAGCTGCAGTTTAGCACTGCTGAGCATATTCAGACTGATACTTTTGGCCACCCCAACAGCAGACACATTTCCCAATAAAGATAGTACTGCAGACTGCCAAAACAGGAACTACATGTTAACCTGCCAAAGAAGCTAATGCTATGGACAGCATCTTCTACGAAAGACTGCAATAACATACCTCATACTTCGATGCAACTTCATAGGATCGTAACCGATGGAGGATATACGTTGCGAGAGATGCAACATCGTGCTGCTGTTTTTCCAGTAACAACTTCACTATATGACTATAGCCTTCACTATAACCTGATGGGACATTCTCATCTTCACGAGGCCACCAACCCAAAAATCCTTCACACCCGATAGAATATCGAGTTGCCCGTTCAACAACAGAGAGCAGCATTAAGGTAATAGCCGTAGATTTCTTTGTTGCGGTACAGAAAACCCCCGCTAGCTGCTCCATTCCACCACTATTGACAAACTGAAAGCAACTCTCTTTACCAGAGCATAACAACAGCACCAAACTCAAACCTATAATCATATTTTTATTCTGGAAAATAAAATAAAGGGTCAGAAACAGAACGTAAACAAGTCCAACAGAAGAGATGGTATCTTTTTCTTCCTTTTACAGAGGAAATGAAATAAAGCAAAATGGTACCACCAGCCACACTGGATTCATGAATCAGAAAAGTTGTCACCTGAGAAAGCGATGTGTGATCAGTCTGAAATTGCCCCTTAGAGAAAAAATAACGATGAGTACATCCAGTAACAGTTCAAAAGCTGGTGCTGCCATTTCAGCATCAGATTCAATCATGTCACAATCTCCGGATAATTTGTTTGATACAGGCCCAGATTTTTGAAGAATCGTTTTATACAGTTCAGAAAGTTCATTTCTAGCTTGACTAAGATTAGAATTAGGTTCCTTTAAGCAATTTAAAGAGTTAATTTGTCCATTCTGGTTACAAGATAATTCCGTAAACTGCAAACTACCAGTAATATACGTAGACACCACAGATGCAACAGAAGAAACAACATTATGCACGTCATTCCCAAGACTTGATGCATCAAAGACCTTATAAATCAAGTGTATGAATTCTTTTAGCTCCAAAGTAAGATCTGGTTCAGGAACTGGTAAACATAGTGACTTTAGGGAGCATATTGACTCCTCTAGAGACAACTTAGTTGAGCGCAATGCAGGAGGAAGGTCTTCAAGCTTTCCTTCTGATGATGAACAAACCAGGTTTGCCAAGGAGCTATCCAAATCAAAATCAATGTTAAACTGTCCTAGATCTTCTGCAGTATTTCCATAGACAACTAATGTCAAGCTGCGATAGGTTCCTCTTACGACCAAATGACTAGTTACTACAGCCTGCATGATTATAACAAACGGTTGAGAGCGGTAATGTACTAAGAAAAATTAAGAAGGCAAAAAAAAAAAAAAAAAAAAAGAAAAAAAAGAAACAGGAACTAACTAAATACCTCAACTTCAAGCACATTTGAGGATGAATGTGAATACAGGAACGGCTGGCACAGACGCCTGAACCTTGGTTCACCTTCACACTGCACGAAAACCTCCAAAGCAAAAGAAGGAGGTGAAGTAGCCCTGTTAAAATAACAAAACAAACTTACTTCACTATGCTAAATCACTCCAAATTTATTACACAATCTTTTCGGAATTGAAGAACGGCTGATATTCGCTATTAGTAACATAGCCCATAAAACACATATATTCTTGAATGTTGAGCAAGTTTCACTAAAATAACAAAGAAAAATCTACAAGTATCTGTGAAAACAAGAACTCCAGTGTACACACAAGTGACCTAATTAACGTACGTTTCCCACTCGAGAACAGATTTAAGGCCAAAAAATACCAAAAGCAAGTATTACATACCCAACAAGTGTTATTACTGGTGAAGCTGATGACGCATTCTGTTCGAGAAACTCACACGCATTAATGACAATCGGTTCTGCAAATATTACCTGCAAAAAAAAATCCAAAGTTATGCTCCCTCAAAAAAATACATAGATTGTATGCCAACACAATATAGTATAAAGTATATACCATTAGCCAATTTTCCAATAGGGTTTATGTTCCATCACAAGAAAGTTGAGAACCAATCAAAACTCAGAATCAATAATTACAACAACCAAATTCCCCGTCTAATTCCACACAACGTCGTGTCACACATATAAACCTCCCAAAAAACCCTAGAATACACTAAATTAACAGTTAGGAGTTATTTTTGCCAAGGTTTCTTACTATACTACGAACACACATATAAAACTGGATCTAAATGGCACCAAATTAACCTTCAATTTTATTCAGAATTAAGTACAGCAATCTTCAAAAAAAAAAAAATCAACAATGCGAACAGAAATAAAAGGTTTATAAGCCCTAGAGATGAAGAACATTGAAGAGAGTAATTCATACACAGAATAAGATAAGTTGTGAGATTACCTCGTCTACATACTCGTCAAGTTGAGGATGAACGAAGTTCTGAGCAAATAATACAGATGGCTCTGGACGACCCATGTTTTTGTTGCTACAAGTTCATGGGCGTGGGGGATATACAGAGTGATAGAGAGAAGAAGATGACAATAAGATGCCTTCTTCGACTGCAATTTCTTATTTTCAAGTGCGGCTTCGACAAACTAGGGCTTTGGATTGAGTCTTCCCTGTCGCTGCAGCATCCCTTGTGTAATTTGCGCGCCCAAATACCCAGAAGAAATCGAGGTTGCAGAATATTGACCTAGAAAAAGAATACGGTTCTTTTTTGAACTTTTTTGTCTTGGTATTGGTTCCTTTGTTTTACATAATGTTCCCCTTTTACCGCCCTCTGGGCATCACGGTGGTCGGGAGTGTCACGGTTCCGCTCAGCTACCACTCGGATTGAACTTACGCT